>PVKB01002009.1:0-331970 GCA_004027205.1 Ctenodactylus gundi | reverse complement strand
AAAACTGCATTTTATCTATTTAAAAAGAAAATCTTTACCAGGTATCCTACTTCTGGCCTACACTTTACTCCTAAAAAGAAATTACTGCTATTGGTCATTTGAACGTTATTTTGAAAAGCCTGAACTCAAATGAGTTCCAGAGAATTTCTTATTCTTCAAAGAAAATGTCAGTGTTGTCTAGAAGTCTATGTCAGTTATATGTATCAATTTTTATTTTGTTTTGTATTTTTCATTTCAGGGACATCTTATTTAATGATATTGATAACATTTTCCCTCTTGTCAAGTTTTCTTAAAGACACCAGAAATCTTGTTGGAGGAGGCTAGCATTTTCTACTATATTATCTTTTCTTCTTTTGAATTATATATTATATATTTTCTAACCCTTGAATTTTGATGACTTTTTGGTTTTCTCTTTTTGAAAGCAGTTTTTAATAATCATTCATGTTTATTTATTTGTATTTGTTCAAAAATATATTTTATTTTTATTCACGTAATTTTTGTCCTCTATTTCCTTCTACAGAGGTCTCCATTTTTCACTTCACTTTTTGTTCCTGTTCAATGTTTTTATCTTATCTTGGAGTCGTTTGTTCTTAATTTCATGGTCTCATTCTTCTGTAGCCTGAAGTATTTCTAGGAACTTTTCATCTTGTGTAAAGTCTCGTATTTTCTCCAGAACAGGTTCTCTATGTTTGGCATCCTACAGTTCTTCCCTATATTTCACTGCATGCATCAGTCAAGACCCTTTCTACCTTTCCTTCTCTTTTTCTGTCTATTTTCTGCTAGAGACACTTCAGTGAGTGATGGATCCCAGTGTGCGTCTTCACCGGCCCGTCATCAAGCTGGATTTGAATTATTTTGCTTTCTCTGTAGTATGAAATGTAGAACGGTGTAGTGTGTGGAACCAGAGGGGTGAAATAGAGGGAAAAGCAGGGTGTGCTGAAGCCTGCTTATACCATCTCAAGGGAGAAGCTTATTTAAATTTTGGCGAATATATGAACACAGCTAAAAATTAAATTATATTAACTTATAAATACAACATATAAAAACTAAGATAATGCATCTTCAAAACTCACTGGTACAGATGCCTTTATTACATTTTACTATTATGTATGTGCCTGAAGCTATTTAGACTTTGTATGTGCATGTGTGTGTGTGTGCACGCTCACATGTACCAAATGTACATATTTACACATGCATTAAACAACATCATATTCATTGCTTGACATCATCATGGTGAGAGATTCTACACCACAGCCATTGGTAAATACCGTGCCAGTGGGCAAATACTGTCTATGGGTAATTTAGACTTAGTAAAGTAATTGGTTAATAATGTGGGGTTAAATATGTGTGTGTACGTTACACTTTTTTGTTACTTTTTGATTCACACAGAAAACAGGGAAAAATTAAAAATATTGATAAGTACTGTCCAATCTAGAAATAAATTGTTCAATTTATCAACAAATGACAGTTTTATTGTTTATTCACTCTCATCTGACGCAACCCACAAAAGTAAAAAGTAAGCATTATGTTGGAACTACACTAGTTAATTGAGTGCAATGGGAACTTGACCATGAGTTTAAGAGTTCAGCAAAAACTGACAAGAATATACTATGAAAATATTTTAGTTTGATAAATATATTTTATTATTTATAAATAATTTACACTTATTACTTTTAATCTCTGTGTGGCACACCCTCCCTAAAGATAAGCATTATTTGTACCTACCCAGGCAGGCACTTTTCTCTAGAACCATCTATTCAGCATTTATCCACGTCCCACTAATGTGAAAGATTGGATAAAGTAGAACATAGTTTATCTTTAGTTTGCTGCTTTAGGATGTCTCATGGCTAACTTGATCTCCTTTTTCTGTCTTATATCCAGGGACTATCCAAAGTATTTAACAACCCCAAAGAGTCAGTCATCAAGACAAAACCAGTATCTACTACTCATAATATGCTGGTTCTATGGATGAAGGCTTCTCAGGACTCAAATATTTCTTCCGCTTTTCCTCGAGGCACTGGAACTTCCCGCCCAAGTAATCAGTTGGCCAGGCTTTTCTATCCATCCCATGTCAACCCCTTGCGCAGAGCGACGACTGCCCCTTCCTCTCCTTGCTTCCGTCCCCAACAAGCTGGGCCGACACAAGGCCCTCTCCCTCCACTGCCCGCGCTCTCTGACAGTCTTGTTTTTCTTCTTTTTCATTATCTCCGGACGAGTCCCGACTTGATTGGGAAGTGAACAATCATCCTTCACTTCCTCTCTACCTTTGTCCCCTCTGTCCTAAGAACCCCACAGATTTTCCTTGGATTTGCTTGCACTCCGAAGGGCTCGTGGCAGGTGTTTATACAGGTATCGTTCCTTCTCCTTTGGGGGTGGCTTTAGGAGCTCTCCTTCTGCCTCTTCCAGGACAGGCATGTGCTCTAGTGGGGGCCTCTGCGCGTGGTGAGCTGTTCACTCTGCTTTCTCCTTGGAGTCTGCCGTGCATGCTTCTTTGGGACGCAAAGCTTAAAGCTTCTTTGATGCTTTCTGACTCCAGTACATTAGTTGTCTGTTGCTAAGTAACAAATCAGAAAAAATTTAGTCCTTGAAAACAACCAAACATATTTACATCTCACAGTATTCCTGGGTCAGTGCCGGGGCATGGCTCTGTGCCCTCAGCTCACCACTCGTGAGATAGAAATCAGTTGCTCAGTGTATTGAAAAACTGCTAGATTTAATTTCCTGTCGGTATATGACGGGGGTCTCCATTATGTTACTATGAGCCAAAGACCACTCTGAACGGCTAGAGGCCACCCTTGGCTCCTCGCCTCAGGGGACCCGTAACCATTTTACAACAGGGCTGTTTACTCTCGTCTTTGACACTTTCTTTCAGTTGGTTAAGTCAGACGCAGTCAAACTAATCTCATTTTTCATCAGCTCCAAGTTAACTGACTAGTAAACCAATCACAGGAATGGAAAAATGTCACACTAGCCAGTTCTGCTCACACTGAAAGGGGGGGATGTGAAATACAGAAGATGTACCAGTGTACCGGAGGCAGAAATGCAGGGAACCTTTAGAACTCTGCAAATACACTCTCCAGCTTTTGGGCTTCCCAATCTCTCTGCCTGGACACCAACCTTATTCTCATGGTTGTTGCTCGTGAGTTTCCTCTCGGCCTCTTGCTGCTGTTGCTTAATTACTTGCTTGCCTCTCTGAAGTTAGAATAACAAGAACACTGTGAGATTAGACTTTATTCTGTGTTCTTAATCTGAATCCAATAACTACTTCCATTTATTATTTAATGTATGAAATACACACCATCTATGCTATTAGATGCTTCCTGATAGATTTTAGCCCATCACTTTAAGATTTTTCTCTAGCTTTTTCCAAAGTCATAGATAAGTCGTGCATACAAGTGTGCCAAGAAAAGGAGAGCTGGTAAGCCGAAAATACAGAATATCAAAGAAAGCGTGACATTAGGAGCTTTCTCATCAAACAGAAATGGCAGGTAGAAGCTTTTCTTTATATAAAAGGGGAGAAAAGATATCGGGAAAGATTAACACTGCAGTACGTGTAATGGTTGAGACCCCTGTTGACTCAGTGTGACTTCCTAAGGGCTTCAGATACGTTAATGAGACAGCCAAGAACAACATGGGTAGCAGCTGAGAGGGTTTATGCAAGGGTGACCATGAGGTCCCGGACAGTCTAAAAAAAATGAGAAAGATCTGAGCTGACACCAAGAAAGCAATGTGAGGAAGCGAAGTATACTCTGTATCTAGATGACAACCTCTCCCCTGCGGGTGAGCAGAACTGTGAAGGAGGCCACGGAGGCAGAGGCAGGAAGTCACCGGAGCTGTGTGACCACCCTGGAGAGAGGTGGGGGCAGAATCTCTTTTCAGAAATAAATAGAATCTTTACCCCAAATGTGACCATTTATAAAAGAAGTGATGTTATTATCTGAAAATGGAAACAGCTCTTGCTCTCCATGGTTATAGGAACAGCAAAACAGAGGCCCAAGTCCCTTCTGTTCACCTGTAGTTGCATCACGCTCCATGCTGGCCCTGTTCTCATGTCCTATCTAATTCAATCATTTTCGTAAGCTCACCACTGTTCTTTAGAATGGGTAGCTGAAATTAAGGGTAATAGTAAAATAATGCAGGAGATAATTTAAATGATGATGCAGTTTTAGTCATAGAATTATCTGTAATATTGTCATCCACAAAACGTTGAATAAGGTAACATTTAAAAAACTATTTTAAAATTTAATTTATTCGACTCTAATTGGGCCAAGTCATTAAGGAAAAATTCTATTGAGGAGTTGTTCTCGTTTCGTGAGAGTGAGTCAGAAGAAAAATGTCAGCTCTTTCAATTATTAGAAGATGGAAAATTAGAACATTGTCACACAATTGTCATCGACAGTGGAACAAACATGAAAGCTCCCCTCAGCTGTGTGTTCAGAAAGCAATTACAGCCATGTGTAACGCAGCAGATTAACTGGCTCTGCGCAGAAAGGCACTGGCTCTTTCCCTTACTCTTCTTAAGCCGTAAGCAAGTTTCATGAAATGTTAAAACTTCTCATCGGTACTTTTAAAAATGTTCAAAACAAGTGAAACAGCAACTGTTGCATGTTTAAAACCAAACCGTTTAAAGTCAAGGATTTTGTATTGAAGTTTGTAAATAAGACAACCAAATCAACAACAGATGACTGTTTTAAAAGTTTATTCATTGGAATCTACTGAAGATTTTAAAAATCAACTTGTGTTTCTTGAGCAAAAGTATTTCTAAGGTGTAGCCTATAAGAATAAAGAATTGTCACTCAATTGTTCTGTTTCAGGAAAGATGCATGAATTTAGACAAACTTCAGAAAGACCGGTGTAGTTAGTCCCAAACAATATACCAAACTTCATGGCATCGTTTCTATGAAAGTCTAGCAATTCTTTCCATTCTCACAAAGTCATCTCAGATGGCTACGTGTGTAGTGATTGATCCAACCAGTTACTCAACGTACAAACACATTTCTTTCTGCCCCCGTGACAGAATCCATGAATTGCATTCACTCATTAGGAAGGAGCACTGGGAAACTTTAAAGAGGCAATAATGCTATTTGCACAAGCAAGTTTTTACTATACAGATGTTTTCGTGAATGTTCTGAAATGCCTTGTGCCATTTTTCCTGGCAATTGTTTCAGGCAAGCTTCAGAAGCAAGCAAAGACCTCAAAAAAAGGTAGTGACCTCTAGTTCTCATTTTGAGTCATTGGAAATGGAACCTATCCTCACAGAGAGAAAACCCTAGTCATAGTACATCTAAAATGGTTACAATTAAGAAGAAACAAGAGGAACCCACAGCGATACACATAATGAAGTATACATCAGACTGCGTGATTCGATGCTTTGGCTTGCAAAGCTAGCTGTGTCGCTTCGTGGCTATGGGGTCCTTAAGTCTTCTGAACCCCAATTTTCTTTAAAATGAGAATAATAAGAAAGGTAACTGTAAACTTACTATAAAGATAAACTAATGTATAAATAATGCTCATCAGTTATTATTGAATGATAAGCTTCCTATCACTCATGACTTTAATAAAAGATGTTACAAGCTGTCACGAATCTAGGGGTTAGCCCGACACTGCTGCTTATTGAGGCCAGACTTAGTTGATGGGACTTGGACTCACTGCAACACCCACCATCTGGTGGAAAGCCATATAGGGAATGTCTGGTTCAGGATAGCTTTACACATACACATCTGGAGATTTCCCAGATGCCAGGTGAATTTAAGTCAACCCAGGTAACTGGGACAAGTATTTTCCTCCTTCAAGTGCCTAGCTTAGATTCCTTTGCACACCAAAAATCGAAGATAAAGAATGAATACATTCCAGAGGTCTTAATGCAAAGGATTGGAGGTTGGTACACCTCTACTCATGCTGGTTTTTTTTCTTAATCCAATCTTTATTTTGTGCACTCATGTGATTTTCAGGTTTTTGGCTCTGAGGAAGGGTAATACTTACCACTCAGCAAGTTTCTTGAGGGTGAGGTTAATGTCTGGAAACATCTGTGATGTTTAACAGCCTTCCACAATGTCTTGCTCATGTAGATGTTTGTTGATGTATGGTAAATCGTAAGTTCAATCCAGGCCCATATCTTTACTGTCTGCTGTTGTTTTGGCAAGTGCCTGCCAAATGTTTATGTGCTGAGGACTCTGTCTCCAGCCTGTGGTTTTCCTAGGAGGTGGTGGAACCTTTAAGAGGTGGGGCTAATTGATAGTCTTCTGTTCATGTGATCTTAAAGGACGTGTTGAATCTTCCATTATACTATATTTTATTGGTGAAAGCAAACCACATGACCAAATGCAACATCAATGGAACAGGAAGTACATTCTGGCTTCATGAAAGAAACAACAAAGTCATGGGATAAAGATCATGGGCACCATCTAACGTAGAGGTGTGAACCATGAGGGATAGTCACACAGCCTACCACAATGTGTAATAGAGCAGTGGGCACATGGTGAACACTCAATGATAGGCCCACTCTGATATTCCTATTAGGGTGTCGGTTGGCGGGGTTCAGAGGCAGGGAGATAAAACAGGGGATTAGAATGCTGGCATAAGACCAAAAGTTCAGTGAAACACCGAGACATTGACCTTGCGTTTCTCCGGAGAAGCCTCAACTCTGAGAGTATGCTGAACACCAGCTTCTCCTTTAACTCTAACTAGTAATAGATGTCACAGAATTACATGTTTGCAACTTTTGTTTCAACTCCAAGGTACTATTCAAATAATAAGAAACCTCAAATTCTTACTCTCCAGTTCAGCAAGCAACTAACACTCCTAAATTCCCACAGGAACCTTTGTTGTCACAATGGCAAAGCGATTCAGCCGCTCAAGGTCACTGGAAATTGAGATGTGAGCCACAACATTAGGGGAGGTACTGTCTTATGGCCAAGTATTTTGACAAGGTGGGATGAGACAGGTTAATAGAAAAAGCCACTTATGAAAGTGATATGTCTTATTTTTCTCCACACACTTTGCTGGAAACCTTAACATGAAGATTGATAGCAAATTGGGAAAAATTGTCAGGGAAAATAGAAAGACATTACTGAATGAAAGGCGTGTTATTTGGTTTTAAAACACCTTGCGAGCTACCAAAGGGAGCTACTCTAAGTGCCAGAGGGCTTCGGAATGGGAGAAAATGAAAGATGGTTATTTTAGGGAGACTAAAACAAGGACAAAAATTTAGGCTAGGGAAATGTATTACAAACATGTCATTCATTATTAAAAAAGAAGAAAATATTGCTATCTTATCCAAACCCAACCCAAAACAAATTTATTTTTAAACTCTGTTCACGTAAACATAAAACATATGCCTAAATTTGGCTGTTTTAGAGCCAAACAGAATCCTTACCCTGCCTTCATTACATTTACCGTATGGATCTTTATTATTGATTATACCTATTCCCTATGTGTTACAGGAATAACTTTTCCTGGAGAGACATGAGCACCAATGTTTATTCATGTCAGGTAGACCAGAGCCGACAGGCCAAATCACTAAAGGCTAATCTGATGAACCAACGAGTTTAGTAGGGTTATTTATGGGAGCCTAGTTGAGGAGTTACCTACAGAAGCACAGGTGGGAGGCTGCCCACAGGAGCATGGGTGAGGGCTCGCTTACACTCCTGCCAGTGACTCACAGGCAAATGCATTACAAAACCCCCATCACACCGTGAGACCTTATGAAAGCTACACACAGCCTTCTAGTAGCGTCTGCTTGGCCAACTACTACTTTTCTCAGGATTTGCCTGTGTGCCAAGTGCATCTTTTATCCTATCAGCCTTACACCCCTTGAAGACTTATTTTATGGAACTTTATTTTATTGATTATAGTTAGTTTATGTTTAAGGAGGAATCTAAGAATCAAGGTGATGAATATTATTTTCTAAGTGACCTTCCTACAACATTTCCGCCTCCATCTGCAAGGGGCTTGGGAAATTGGATGATCTTGGCAAGACCTCTGCCCTCCCAATCCTCCACTAGTCACAGCCTCGGCACCTTTGTTGGGCATGACACCAGAAGTAATAAGTCTGCCTCACATGTCATTTTCCTTCAGGCAGCCTGAGTTCTCTGCTGCTCTCTGGCCATCTGTCACACTCAGGACCGAATGTTCACAGGAACCCCAGGCAGACAGGCATCTTAGCCCTCAATCAGTTTCCATGTCTTATTTTTTCCATAGCACTTATTACCATCTGTCCTACAAATTTCAGGCCCATGCCTTCTTTGTTTAAGTTATGTGTTAACACATTTACATTTACTTTCTCTCCCAGTTAGAATGAAAGTTCAAGGAAGGCTGTATACACACACAGACACACACACACACACACACACACATATTTTTAACTATATTCCTAGTGTCTAGGACAATGTGTGGCTCACAGGAGACAAAAGTTCTTCGACTAGTAAATGTCAACGAAGCCTTGTGCATGCTTTGATCTTGATTAAAATTTCTTCTCGAGGACACCATATTAAGATAAACTTGAATAAAGTAATAAACTACTGGGAAGAGTCAGATACATGTGGGTGCGGATCCTGCTGCAGAAAAAGATGTATGATACTTCTAGATGAGGCAGGCTACTGTAAGCAGGAGGAGATGCTGTAGTTCTCTTTTCCCAATGCATGATGGTTAAAAGCATGAGTCAAGGTATCTATTCTATTCTTCCCATTTAGTTCTTTGAACCGACTATATTCTGAATTTCTCATATTAAAAAAAACCAATCAATATTTAACCTTCTGTTTCTGACTCACTTCACTAAGCATGATGGCCTCAAGTTGCATCCATTTATCTACAAAATCCTCAAAACTGCCTGTCATTACAGACAAGTAGTATTCTATTTCGTACATATACCACAATTTTTTTTTTATCTATTGGTGTGTTGATGGGTATTTTGGTGTCTTCCACACTTTAGCTATTGTTAGTTGTGCCGCTATAAACATAGGTACACATATATCTTTTTTATATAAAGTTTTTAACTCTTCTGGAAAGATTCCTAGAGGACGTATTGCTAGAGCAAAAGGGATAGTAATTTTCAGCCTCTTGAGAAATTTTCATACTGCCCTCCATAGTGATCTGGGAGAAGGGTCAATAAAAGGAAAGGGGAAGGGTTTGTAACTCTGATGTTATATATATATATATATATATATATATATATATATATATATATATATATATATGCACAAAATATTTAAGTTCAAAGTAAACATGTTTTGCATATATATATATATATATATTAATAAGATGGAAAAAGATGTATCTTTTGCCAGCTTATTCCTTGAGTGAAACCAGTAATCATGAGACTGCTACTGACCCACAGGAAACTTGGGACAGCAACAAGAAACAACTGAGTTAGCCATTGAGATGTGGAGTTTTTTAATCAAAAATAGCTTCTGATGCCCTAATTAACTCATTCACTGTGACTCTGGAAGTTACCATAAAGAAAAGTGGCTACTCTGTAGCTACAATGAACCTAGCTGCACAAAACTATAACCAGTTTGAATAATGTATATAAAGCATTTAGCATGAGCCTTTGATTCATAGTGTTTATTTAATATAGTGCAGAAAGAGAGCAGTTATAAGCAATAGAGATCAGATAGTCATATCAATCAGATCACAGGCTTTTTTGCCTTTTGATACCATTTACTCATTCAATATCTAAGTACAATAGTTCCCTTCTATATATTAGAGTGAATAAAAAATAAAAAACTTTCCCCCAAAACAATCCTTCAGAAAAATAAGAATGGGAAGAAATAAGGGACAGTTTTCTTTCTCCTGATTGTTATTTAAGATCACTGCCTCCAAAATATTTTGCACATTTTTTGCTGCCCTGAGCTCACCACCTTTCTGATTTGATTGGCCTCTCTCATCTCAATGAGGCCCATTCCACTCCAACACAGAGCCACATGTCTCCCCTCTGTGACCCAGCTTCTAAAACCAGTGCCCTTGCGTGGCTAAAAGACCAGATTTTTGGATGAGGTGCATCTCATTGTTTCAGCTTCAAATCCTTCACTAGCACTATGCTCAATTGCATTACGTATTAGCAAACATTCAATGATTGCTTGTTACTTGCTTATTTGTGTGTTATTTCTTTTATAGCTTTTGTTTTATTATTTAAGCTTTTCTTTTTTTCAATTCAACTGTTGTTATAGAGAGGAAACAGTCATAAACAGCACAAAAATACATTAGCATGATTGTACTCTGATAAAATTTATGAGGTTGGATCCTAAGGTTGCAGTTGTGTGATCAGTGAGCAGCCAGGGATTCGGGGAACCCGAGTTTCCACATCAGCCTTCTGACGAACAATCAGGGCGTTTAAAGATGGATAAGGAGTCTGGATCTTGGAGAAAACAGAACACATCCCAAACACGTGGCTGCCAAGTTCTTAGGGAAAAAAACAAAACAAAACAAAACAAACAAACAAAACAAAAAAACATCGTAGAAGCCAAGGAGGGGAGAAGATTCGAGAGAGGCAGACGGGCTCCCATTTCAAATGCTGCTGAGAGGTCAGAAAGATGCGAATGAAGAAAACGCATGGATGTTTTAACACACTAGTTCTGCTGGTGCCAGGGTGAGTGATGGAGCTGGAGCAGCATCTCCTGAAGAGTGAGAGGCGGGTGGAGGCAGCAAGAGGAGACGAGAAATTCAAGGTTTCTGGGGATAGGAAGTGAGTAACAGGGCAAAAGCTGCAGAATGAGACTGGATACACACACGATGAGCAAAACCTCAGTCAGCTGATGGCGCTAACGAAGTCACAGAGGGAGGAAAGAGCGGCGGGAGACCCCAGCAAGGCGGCTGCGATGAGTGAGCTGGGCTCCCACGGAGTTGAGGTGGGCAGGAGGAGGGACAAGGTAGGTCGCTGAGTCTCATCCGGTCTCTTCATTTTCTAGATGAGGTTGTGTCCCAGAGATGGGGAGTCAGTTGCCCGCCGTTCATGTAACCAGTAGGAAGTCTTTTTGCTTTTAACCCAGGGATCCTAGCAGTTGGCTATTATTTTCACATTATATCAATCATACCATTAGGGACATGTCAGATATTTCTGGAGTTTCACCAATTAACTTTTATTTCCGGTCTGAGTGTTGCCTCCAACACTGCTTCTTGCTCTCTCTTCATGAAGACAAACAGTCGATAACACTTTCCACCCTTCAAAATCTTCTACCACCACCTCCTCCAGGTTGGCTGTGGTGTCCTGACTTCAAAGATGCTTCCTACCCTGTGTACCAGATGATTACCTGTCCCAGGACAAATTGCCTCCCTGTCGCCAGTAGCCATCTTGGAGACTAATGACTGTCCCACCTAAGTGCTTATATGCTAGTCGTGTCTCTGATTCTCAGTGATTCCTGAACTAGAAGAGACTTAGCAAGTGATATTCACTTCTATTTTTATTGTCCTTACAAATAAGGCCCAAAGCGTACGTATTTGGGCTCCAAAGCACATCCAGTGTACATATCTCCCTGAATATGAACAGCTAATCATTAGCAGGTCCGGGGTGTGATTACCTCAAATTCAAACCTTCCAAAATTGTAACCTGGGAAGAGGGTGACAGTGGGTAGGACAAAATGCATATTAATAACTGCTGCTTCTAGGCCTGAAGGTTTTAAGCGGAATAGTTAGTTACTCTATATCCATTATACTAGCAAATTACATTTCTTAACAAAGTGAAGCTTTGTCAGCTTTTGTCAGCTTCCCCCGTCACTGTCACTTTACCTAACTGACAACAGTCAAGCCTAGAAGTCAAAGGTAGGACGGAAAGAAAAGACAATTTGGCAAGCTTGGATCTACACACATATAGAGCATTACATAAAACGGTAATAGCTTTCACCATGTTCAAACATCACCAGTTGAACACCTGGCAATCGCCACTGCGTGGGACAGGGAGCTTTCTTTGTCCACAGCATTCATACCCAATTAGTGTCTCACTTTGCTTAACTAAAGGCAGAGAAGTTATAAGCTCCATGATTATGCGACACATTTTTGCTCTTATGTGACAGGAAGTCTTGGGCATACGGGCAGTTAGGGATGAAGGAGTTCCCAAGAAATGGAAAATTTCTTGGAAAGCCAGATTAATGGAGAATTTACAGGACTTGCAGCTGGTGTAGCTCCAGACAGCATATAACTGACCACTCGCCAGAACATTGATGGTTAAATGTTAGGTCTTTGAAAGACAAGAGAGTGAAAGATCTTAATGGTGGAGTCCTTCGCAAGCTACTTAAATAAAGGTGGAGGATTTCAGCAGATGCTAGAAGGTGGAGAACATAGCAAGCAGCCTTAACGACCAAGTTCTTAATGTGGCACACCTCCCTTACCCAATCCGTCTATGTTAGCCTCTAGACAGAGCCACAGTGGCAGCCCACATTTCTGGGTCCTTTTCCAACAAGTGGCAATTTCTAATCCCTCTCCTTTTTCCTAATAAAATGCCTTCTGTACAGCTGGACTTGTTTGTCCATAGTTTCAAACCCGATACAAGCTGCCAGCTGAGACAGACGGCTAACACCTGGACAGTTAAGGACTATCCCTGAAGCCTGTTCCCAGTCTGAACGTGCACAGTCCCAAGCTACAGCACTTTCCACAATGGGACGTGACGGTATGTAAGCACGTCCCGTTCCGAACAATGGGCTGTGTCCTCCTTGTGGACGCTCCACCGAAGGGCATAACGGATATCCAAGTACCACAGGAGGGGACTGTGAAGGCTTGAAGAGAAACACACCATATGCATTCAACACCGAGGCTGCCTCACTTGTCTAGAGCCAGTCCAAATGCGAGTATCTAGTTAGTTCTTTAAGTAATAAAATTAATGCCTGAGCTATTCAAAAGCCAAAATGAAATATAGCCTGGGAGAAAGAAGCCCACCTGCAGAATTCCCAGCAGATGGATATAGAGACTTGGAGAACAGAAAAACAAGGCTTTACTTAATATCAGCCTTAGGGGTGGTGTCTCCCCGGCACAGATTTCCAGAGGAGATGCAATAATGTATTTATATCCTAGTGTGCAAGCTCCTTCCTTGATTCTCCATTGGCGCGGTACTACAAAGGTTAATTCTCTCCCAGATGATGCCTTTGTCTAACTGGACTCTCCCTGAGAGGAAAAGCAATCAATTAGTCCTCTCTCTTGTTCTCTGGCCATGCCTAAACATGTCCAGTGCAAAGCCAATGAAAATAAGCCTGCCAAACATTCTTACGGAGAGAAACACCAGGAAGTAAGTAAACAGAAAAAAAACCTGGTGATCTGCCACGATTTTGTTATTTATTTATTTGCCTATTTGTTTGTTTGTTTCTGGGCTTGGTCACATTTACAAATTAATAAAGCAGTTTTTACCCAGTAATTCTGAAAAGGAATCACTTTCTCATTTCTCTTATAATTCTCTTACCTCCTTTTCTAAGCTCAATTGACCTAATTTTCATTGACTTTTTTACTATTCTTAAAGTCTTATTGATTGCAATTTATCTAATTGATATTTTTTGTAAGCCATGGACTGACTACCAGAGGAGTGCCGATTCAAACCTAGAAGTTACCTGATTTTTTCCCCATTTTATTGATATGTGTAAGTGTGAAATGTAAAGTTTACAATGAAGTTTAGCATTTTGTACACCTACATATCTTGTCAAGGTGACAAGGACTTTCCCATTCTACTTTTGTCCCTCCCCCCTACCCACTTCGCCATCCCTCCCTGCCCTAGCTACTTGATTTTTAGCTTTAAAATTCATTTGGGAGCCCTCTGAGGACACTGATGTCTTCTATGTAGACCTGGGATCAAAGGACTCTCTAATTCCTAGGGCTTTTTGGTGGGTGAGTGAATGCCAGGGTGAATGCCAAGGGAATGGCCAATTAGACCAAAGCACAGCTCCCATCAATCTTCAGACAGTGCAGTGAGCAATTACTCTCTTACCACATCATCAGACATGCATGCAGGAGATTGTCTAATTTGAGAGATGCTGTTTGTGTTTCCTGAACAGGACATGAGGAGGATATATGCTGTGAGCTCCCTGAAATGTCAGGTAAAAGCATCCCTCCCTCTAGAGAGACATAAGGAGTTGTCCATTAGCCCTATGGAGAATGGGGGAGGAGCTTGTGGGCCCTTCTGTTGGAGAGCAGGAAAGAGAGGTGACCAGCTCCTGGAAATTTCGTTTCCCTAAGCATCCATATATTGAGACAGAGGCAACACACAACTCATTTGAGAGGGATCAGTCTTCTGTCCAAAAGGAGAGGGCAGTACCTGGGTCTGAGGGCATGCAGTGGCCTAAGCGTAGCAACCACGTTGTTATTGTGTGTCTGGACCATGAGTTTTACCCATTCAGAGAAGGCATTTAAGGGAGATTTACTTTTATCTATCTTGTAATTCGTGCCAGAAAAGATTGAGATTTGACAATTTACTAAACTTGTAAGCAGATGTAAAACAGCTAGTAAGACAGAATCAGTTGAGTTAACATAGGTATTAAGATTTTATAAGATTAAAAGTTGTGGCTCAGTTATACCTTCAGACTCTTGTGCATCTAACAGAATTATAAGTCTCTTAATATAATGTATAAGAATTAATATCTCTTCAATCATTCAAGCACAACTAGCTCCCATGATCTGTGCCAATCTAATAACGGCAAACAGTTTTTAGCAACTTTTACAGCACATTAAAACAATTATGATTGACTTACTGTGCAAAGACATGAATTTTTAGAATAAGACATGTTACTATTGAACAGTGATCTATACAACCAAGCAGAATCTCAAAACAGATTTTGGGGGCAAAAGAAGCCATGACTTATCTAGTTAATACCTATTAATATGTTAGATATTTAAAACCCAACAGAAAATCACAGCAAGTATTTTTTCAAAAGTAAAATTGCTCCCATAAAATTAGCTTTACCCTAAGAGATACAGAACACACAGATCTACTATTAGCAAAAGATTTTAACATTTTAATCCAATTACAAACAACCCAAAGTTTTCTCATATACTTATTTATCTTAATAAATATCTTTATATCCCTTGTAAGAACTTAAAGAATTTACACATTGCCAATGCTCTAAATAATTTTGATGAGGAAACAATTTTCTCAAGAGTCCCGTGTAAGGACTAGAAATCACACCCTGCCATAAAATATCATTTCCAGCAGCTTTCAGGAAAGAAAGGAAAAACAAACCTCTAGCCAAAAAAGTCCGTTAAATGATATATTACAATTTTTAAGCTTAACAAATTTTTACTCTCTATGGCCATAACAAGTGAAAAATAACAACAATTGCACATCATGTAGCTTTCTATCCAACAAATCTACAATCTTTAATAGCATTAATATATATTAATTAAATAAATATTAATAAAGAATAATTTTGTATCTTTTAGGTTAGAAAACATTATCATTGACCAGTAATAGACCCATTTGTGGTTGATGGGCAAATGCTATTTTGATCTTCCCACTTCCCATCATTTGGTGGGCTGGTCTCAGCTTGAACCATGGTGGTCTGGGGTGGTTGCGGCTATCTAAGGCAGCCAGACACTCTTCTTATTATGTGATCTGAGCTTGAGAACAATCCTATAATCCCACCAACAATCCCTGCAACAAGAAACACTGATTGTTCTGTTATTTAGTTAGAGACCTCTTTTCTCAGGCATATTGGACTTGATTTATGAATACCTATTGTTCAAGATAGAATTGCATATTCAGCACTGCACAATAGAAGAGGGACCATTTGGGGGTATACTGCTTGCCTTACATTTTAAATGCTTTGTATGAGTGTACATAGTTCCCTTCATTACTATTCATAAAAGTTATTCCAGAAGGAAATCTACGGACATGGATACGTGTTGTTTTCTCCATAGCTGTTACATCTCTTGGAGAAGACAGCCAGCCAGACTGAAAAGCCTGAAAATTTGAAGAGATAGGCAGGTGATCATGACCAGGCAGTAAAATTGCTCCCATAAAATTAGCTTTACCCTAAGAGATACAGAACACACAGATCTACTATGGATCTACTATCTACTTGGATCTTCACAGGTGGCCACAACCTTTGGACAATAACCCATAGAAAAGCAGACCCATTTCTAATGAATGAAACATTACATTATACTTTCAGACATTTACAGCTACGCAGTGGCAAGTAGGTAAATTTCTTTAATATCGTGCTGTCTTCTCTGAACTACAATAAATTCTACTGAGTTATTAATCACTGGGGAGAAAATATGCAGGCACTGTCACAGATCCAGGGAACTTCATTGGCTTCAACTTGATCTTGGGAAGTGGATATTTGGAATTCAGGCCAGGGTGAGTTCAGAGGAAATCGGTACAATCATAGCTGGAGGTTCAACATCATCCAATCTTCTTATCACGACCACACATGATTTGGACCATCATCTGTGGTAACTCCCTACTTTGTAAACCTGCAGCCAAATGGAAGCATTTGTTCATTCTAGCCCACACATTCTCTGGCTACCCCACACCCATGTAAACGCATGCCTATGTGGCTTTATTGCCTCATCAGTTCCCATGACAACTGAAGTAACAAGATCTCCCAAAGGCTTACATTTATTGGAATTGTGACTCTCAATTTAATAGACGTGAAATAAGAATGTTGGCTACACCCTTAGTGAGTTCAGCTTTTTCTCAGAGATCCAAACATTCAAACAATCATTTATTATTTTTCTTAGCCAGTCATTGATAACTATTTACATTGTACCTTTTAAACGGAAGATGCCATTCTAGGTACTAGAAACAGCAGAAATATGACTATGACTCATTATTCATGAAGAGTCCTATTTAGACATCTAGACTTTTTTAGTCTAAGAAATATATATGGCTTTCCTATACAGTATAAAAAATCATATGATGAAATTATTCAATTAACACCAGAAGCTAGTTACCCTTCTATGTATAATCTATTTTTAAGAGGAAATTTAATTATAAAACATGGTCCAAAATTGCAGTACAATAGTAAGCATTGCATACTATAATCTATAAGATCATGTAATTTTTAATTTAAAAATGTTTGGCTTTAAACATATTGGTGATGTTTCAGGCTGGTCTGGATTACTCAGTAAAGTTTTCTGTTTGTTTCTTAATAAAAGCTTTCACAAAAAGTATATAAACCTTCACTGTATAGTCCCATGAGCTACAGAGTAAATTTCCCAAAGCAAATGCACATGTTACAACCACCTATATCTAATAAAAACAATGTGACTCAAATCTCCAAAACTCCTCTTTGATGCTTTCATCAATCAAACTATCCCAATTTGTGAGTGATCTAATTTTGTGTATTTTTTAGAGTTTTCTATGCTACTTGTATGATATCACTGAGGTTGCAAATCCCTTTTACTTGGTGAACATGTTCTTGGGCATGAGCCATGCTGTTGACAGTGCTCATGATTACAAACATAGTTCCATAGAATTAGCTCCCCTCTCGTCTTGTGGGCAGAATGTTTCAGTCGGGTGATGCTACGCACGCTTCTTACCAGTGACCCATTTTCTGTAATTATGGTTGGTTTTGATGATACACAACTGGGAACAATTTTTCCCCTGAGAGGATATTTGCCAATAAGACATGGTATAATTTTGAAGACAAAGGCAGAGTTTTACCTGGTTTTGAGCTTCATCTAAGTGAAATTTAAAAACCTGTTGTTTTAGTTACTTTATTGTTGCAATGATAAAATGCCCTGTATCCACAGTTTAAGAGAGAAAAGATTTATCTAGCTAAGTTTCAGGTTTTGGAGTCCAATCTTGGTGCTATTGGCAATGGTGAGGGCGAGTAATGGCAGAGAGAGGCCGGAGAGCTGCTCACCCCATAGAGACAGAAGGCAAGTAAGTCTGGAGCAAAGCCGTTGAGTTTTCCCAGGTAGAAGCTGCAACAATGCTTCTCATTCCTTCCTTTATTTGGTGCAGAGCTATGAGTTGCCCGCCCTACCACAACAGGGTGGGAGTCCTTCCCTCATTTCCTGGTCCACAAGTCAATAACAAACACCCGAAAAATCTGCCTGGGCAATGCCCAATCTCAACGATTTGATCAATCCCTCTAGGTAAGACCCAAACATGCCCCTTCCAGCCAAGCT
Organism: Ctenodactylus gundi; assembly: GCA_004027205.1. NCBI lineage: Eukaryota > Metazoa > Chordata > Mammalia > Rodentia > Ctenodactylidae > Ctenodactylus > Ctenodactylus gundi. The sequence continues at coordinate 313,925 of PVKB01002009.1, read as the reverse complement.
CTGCCTCCCAATACAGCGCATTTCCAAATACATGAGGCTTTGGGGGACACTCAAGATCCAAACTATAGCACCTGTATCCTTTAATATCTAGCTTTTTTCTTTCAAATAAAACTAATGTTCTAATTGTTGTATGAATATGCCATAAATTATTACTCTATGATATATTCCAGTTCATCTTAATACTAATCATATAAATCCTAATTCTATCAAATGCTACCTTCAAATTCAATGTCTACATATGGAATTTTTTCTTATTATTTTGTTCGCCTTCCTTTCCCTGGTTATTTAATAACAAGAGCCTCTTGACTCTGATGAGCATAGTGGGCATTTGTGTTTATGACAGTATAGTGTCTGCATGTCTGAACTGTAGCTGTTTTAAATAAGGCACTTTGGAAATTATTTTCCTAAAATCTATTAATCTGTATCACATCATCAGACACTTGATACCAAATGCTCTTCACGTACCACAGCAAGTACTTGAGACTGATTTAAAATGTACAGCTACCTGAAAAGGGGCTCCTTTTGTAGTACTTATATGTCACTTATTCATGTTACTGTCATTTGTGAACTTCCTAATCTTGCTAAGTGAATAGTCACTAATTTGTCCAGGTTTCCATCTTTCATGTCTCCACTTCCAGAACAGCTTTTGCTCTACAGCTGATGACAGATGAGCACTCAACTAAATCAAACAAACAACCAACCACATGTCCAACCTTCACAGACTAATGATCAAGCACAAAATGGTCATCACTGCATTTACCAACCTAAGGAAATAGAGATCAGAATTCCAAGAAGCTGGAATTTATGGGGGAAATTCTGGAATGGAGGAAGTTATGCAAAAGAATAGCTCCAAAGTTCTACAATAAGTGGTTCTTAATTCTGTTGCTAAATATTAATATTAAATATTCTAACCACATGAACGAAATTAGATCAAATAAAAGCTTGGAAGTTGAAAGATGCCCATTTACCTTCTATTAAGTGAGGACCTAGAAAAAAGCTACCATCTTGGATGTAGTCAGCAGCTGTCACCAGACACCAGTACCAGCACCCTGACCTTGGGTTTCCCAGACTCCTGCCTGTGAGAAATAATTATATTCCCTCAAATTACCCACTTTTGGGTATTTCAGCAATATCAAAGGACAAAGACAAATAGTAAATGTCATATCCAAAACGACATAAACAGACAGAACAAAGCTACACACTAATATCCGTCATGAGCATAAAATCAAAGAGTTTCTTTAAATTAATCAATTGAATAATTTAAAAGTAGAACAGTGCATCATGGTCAAGTGAGTTTTTCAAAAATGAACTAATTAAAAATATTCTGGAGTAAGACGGTGCTCATTGTTGTACAATCTACTGGCCATATTAAAAGCCACTGAATAGTATGCTTTTGAAAGATTAATTTGAATGCCAAGTGAATTAACGGTAGTGCTAAAATATCCAACCATAACAACACTAGTCAAAAGCAAAACAACGCAGATTAATTAAAATATGTTTAAGAAAATTAACAAAATTTATCTTGACCAACAATGAAACATTATAGAAAAGCACACTTAGAAAGGCACCTAACCTGATAAAGAAAATCGAAAAAAAAAAAAAAAAAGGAGAAGAAACTACAGATAATACACCGGGAAGTAAACTGCTGAATGCAATCTTTCTAAATCGAGAGCCACAAAAAGACACTTGCTCTCACAATTTATGTCCTTCCCTGTATTAATGACCATAGATAAAGCAAGAAAAGTGAATGACGGGAACAAATAAAAGAGTCTGTAAAGGTGATATGAAGGTCTGTACATAAAACACTGAACAAACCTTCCTCAAGAAAGTATTACCACAACGGATAAAGGACATTAGCAAGCTTTTAGGATTCAAAGTCAACTCATCAATATTTATTGAAACATAATATACATACATACACATATATATTAAACACATGTACATATATAATACAAAAAGTGATACTTTAAAATGAAGCAATTCTGCTTACCATAGCGGAGCTTTCCACTTTCAGCCAAGATGGAATAACAGGGACTCACTCTGCTTCAAATCAATGAAAGCACAAAATGTAAGAAAAGAGACTTTCAAGGTACTAGGCATCGGACAAGGAGTCAGGTGATTCCCTTAGTAGAAAGAAGGTGAGGTGAACCCTACAATTGAGATTCCAGGTAGGTTCTGTTGGACTCTAAGTTGAGAAGACAGAGCTAAAGGTCCAGGAAAAGCACAGTAGTCAAAATCAAGGACATTACAATCAGAGGAAATGACTTCTCATAGAGAGCATGTGAAACTTCCATAGAGAAGCCCTCTCCAGTAGCCAGCAGAATACCGGTCTGTGCGTGTGTAGGAGGCTGCGATAATCCCAAAGAAGCACTACGGGACATATTAAGACGTAAGAGTTCCCGGTCCTCATACAGATCTGGGAATGGTGCCAATCTCCAGCTAACAGATCATCAAGCTTCAAGATGCCTTGTGTATTGGACAGACGACATGAAGGGGTCTTGTCTCAGGAGTATCTACACTTTTGTCCCTTAATTCAACTTAAAAGCAGACTTGAAAGGATTTACATAATATCCTGAAGCTGAAGAGTAAATGCAGGAACACGAAAGTACACGCCTGGACCAGGCATGACGCTGCACGTCTGTAGTCTCTGCGCGCTGGGAGTCTGAGGTGGGAGGATTGCTAAGCTTCGGCAATTTGGCAATTATCAGGACCCTGTCTCAAAATGAAACCTGAAAGCGACTCGGCATGTACCTTGGTGCAAAGACTCTGAGTTTAAACCCCTGCATTGAAAAAATGTTTATCAGCGTCAACAAGACAGAAGAGATTGATGACCTGCAAAGGCTTGTGGGAAAGAGTTAGAAATAAGAAGACATGAGAATAACATAGAAAGGAGAAAAAGGGAGCAGGGCCTCCTTTAACTTCTGAAATGCTGATTTCTTTAACTCTGATTCTCAAAACCATAGCAACATTTCATTGTACCTTTATATGCTCTAAATTTAAAAAAAAAAAAAAAACTGAAAGCAACCGGGTCACGAGGGTAACCCAAATCGAAATACAAGTACTGGAAAATAACTGTAACACTATTATGAATAAATAATGTAACCACAGGGTATGATCAGAAAAGAATCATATGGAGTCCTTAAAAAACTACACCACCAGGATAGTGTCAGGCTAAAGATAACAATATTGTACCTAAAACTCTAACCTACCTACTCCTTTTTAAAACAGAGATAACATCTATTGATTCTAAAACTGCATTTTTTAATGAACTTGAAAAAAGTGAATAATTGAGAGGTGATTAGAGCCATGATTCTTCAGTGTTAGAGGATGAATTTTAATAAGGAAAAGCCAAGAACGAGTCACCTTCATGGTGTTGGATGACGATCAGAAATAGCAATGTTTTTGGTTATTAATGTATTTATACATAGGTACAAAATTAATGTATGAAGCAATAGGTACAGAATTATAGCTATCTGTATGTGACCCTGGAGGTGTTTCTGCAGCTTCATTTCTTTAACTTGAAACTTTACCAAGAGTTCTCTCTATGGCTTCAGTAAGTGTCCCATAAAAGCTTATGTACTGAAGGCTCAGTCACACAACCCGCAGACTCTGGGGACAATGATGTGTCCATGCAGGTTCATCCTTGTGCCAGGGAACGTATCTGGTGGAAATGCTGATAGCCATCCTAGAGGACGTCCAGGAAGAGGAAAGCAAAATATAAAAGTTGTGACAAACCCTTCACTCAGTTTTGCTGTGAAACTGATCGTGCTCTGCTGTGGTTTGGATCTGGAGTGTCCCCCAAAAGCCTTATGTTGCCATGGATAGTGTGTATTGGTGGGAGGCAGGGCCTGGCTGGAAAGGGAGGATGCTTGGAGCTTGATCTGGAGGGGCGTGTGCTAGTTGTGCCCTTTCCACCCAGACTCATCCCCGTTCCATGCTGTGAGGATCTCTGTCTCCAGAGCACCGCCTAGGGCTACTGCTCTAGCTGAGGCCCCACTATGTGATTCCACCATTTCCAGCTGCCCATCTGTGGTCTGCTACTTTCTGAAACTGTAAGCTAGAATAATCTTCCCTTCCTAAAGTCGTGGATATTAGGTATTCAGTCAGAGTCATAGTGATAGTCACAGTGACGAAAAAGTAACTAGGACATGTTCTAAAAATGAGAGTGAGTCTATAAGGAAGAAAGATTCATGGCTTCCTGCTTCTACCTCAGAGAAGCAGTGAAGGGCCACCTTGCTTAATGCCCCCCGAGAGACAGCGCCTGGAGTTTAGGTAGGCACAGATTCCAGTCCTGTTCCCAGCCCCAGTCACCTCAAGGACACACGAAATAGCCTCCTCTCTTCTGATTAGTTCATCAGGTAATTAGTAATCTCCGAGTCTGAAATAAATAGACAAGAGATTTATTTTATTTTATTATTTTTTTAAATCCAGAGCTTCAAGATAGAAGTTACTTAAGGTTATAACTTTTTTTTTCTTTCCTCTTTCGAAAAGTTCACTTCAAAATCATACAAAATCTTAAAAAGATAACAAGGGGCCAATGAACAGGGCCCAGGCCAGCCACCTGTAAATCAAACCTGCTTGTCCTCCTTCACTGTCCTCTACCACATCCCCTACTAACACGTGTCATGCCTCTAAACTCCACAAAGTCGTGTGCAAATGGTTTACATTCTAAAGTAGCCCACTAATGGGTAAGCTGACAGACACAGAGAACACGCATTAAAGATCAACTGTTTTGAAGATCTATGTACCCCAGATATAAATACCCCATCTCCACACAGTGAGCCTTACTCTTGAGTGCTGAACTCTACCAGATGTCCCAAAAGCCACTTTTCGTAGGAGAAAATGGAAAAGATATACATACAACTATCTTTAATTGTCCTGTCTTCCAAGTGTATACGTCTCAACTAAACCCTGCCAGCATCTGCGCTTGGGAGGCAGGTGGTGTCCAGTCTTCTAATCAACTTGATACAGTCCTTCCTCACAGCACTCAAGCATGATACTAACACATCGAACACAGCCTGCAGATAAGACCAAGGAGCCACCATCGAGGTGCCTCCCTCTTCCATCCTTGGGAAAGGGGGCTGGGCTGGTGCCCATGCCGATCACCATGCGGCAGCATAAAGCCTGACCTGCAGGAGAGAGGACAGGAAGGCTTCTGAGAAAGGTGATAAAGTACTGAGGCCTGTTTCCAGAAGAACCAGGCACTGCCAGCCAGAGCCTGCACAGAGCTGAGCCACACCCCACCCCACCCCAGCTCGGTGGGTCTCCTCCTTCAGGCAGAAAGAACTAAGCCTCTAGACAGTAGCCAACGCCGACTATGGGCGGAGGGTTGGGATTGGTTACTTGGTCACATGGTGGGGCCACAACTAGATCTGGACCTGGAGTTCCTGGGACAGAAATCCTTACAGCATGGTGGAAGAGAGAGACTGGGGAAAAGGGCAAAACCAGCACAAGCCCCCCAGGTCAAGCCCACACCCCTATTAGCCAGGCCCCACCCTCCAAACCTGCACAGTATCCATAGGAATATGAGGCTTGGGGGACCCTCCATATCCAAACCACAGCAAGATGTTCAGAACGTTGCTCCTTTCAGTCCCCACAGGTCTCCCTGTGGGGTCCACCTGAGACCTCCACTCAGGTTAGGGAACAGAACTAGATGGCATAGGAAAGTCCCCAGTCTCTCTCTCTCTCTCTCTCTCTCTCTCTCTCTCTCTCTCTCTCTCTCTCTCTCTCTCTCTCTCTGTGTGTGTGTGTGTGTGTGTGTGTGTGTGTGTGTGTGTGTGTGTGTTGCTAAGGATCAAACTTGCGATCTCTAATGATAGACAAGTGCTCTAACACTGAGTTACAACGCTAGACTACTTCTTTTAAAAAATCCACAATTCCACCTTCTCTGTAAAAGAGGCAGCAGGTGGAGTGGGGGAGCAGACTCTGCGTCATAGGTGAGAAGCCCGAGGTCCAAGAACACATGATCGGTGATTGCTGAGCTCCGTTGGTTTCTTGCTCTGGCAGGTGTGCTTCAGCGTGTCCATGAAGGAAGCCAGTAGCTGAAAAGAACACTGAGCTAGTGACAACACTACTTCACAACGTGATTCTACCATTTTCTAGCTGCCGACCTATGAATGGACTGTGACCTTTTGAAACGGTTAGCTACAATAAATCTTTCCTCCCTAAGGTCTGGATTGTCAGGTATTGAGTCACAGTGACAAAAAAAAAAAAAAAAGCAAGTCACATCCTGTACCACAAAACCCTCGAACCGCAGCTTTTACCTCAGCCTGCTGTCCCATTCCATTCACAGACTCTCTCTGGCATAACACGTACACATTTGCTTCATGTTCCATGAAGCAAACATGTACCATGTTCAGCTCCATATTTGAGGAGACCAGGACACCGTTCCCTTCTCTTTCTAATTCCCAAGACGTTGAATCATGTCTAGCTTATACTGAGTCAGAATAACCTGTCACCTATCTGTGAAGTAACTCTCTGGTCCTCATCTGTAAAATGCATGACCTCCTTCAGTGTTTGTCCTCTATGACACATGGGTAGGACAGAAACTCATTGTGTGCACTGTCCTCAGCCCCACGCTCTAGCTGCCAGAGATGACACCAAGGAGAAGCCCAGGTGACAACCCGGGCAGTTTCTGCATATCACTGAGGAGAAACCCTGTATCCCCATGAGATGGCAAGGAGGAAGAGACGCAGGTGAGGAGATCTATACAGGTATGGGGCTAAAGAGGAGAAGTGAAGGCACAACTTCCAGGCCAATGGTTGAATGAAACTTTTTTCTGGTTCAGTTTTCACGCTGTAAACTGTTTATTTTAGTTTTGAGGCCAGCATTTCTTGTGTCCTGTGGCCTCCACTGTGCCGCAACCGGTACATGAGCTGCCCGTGCCCTAGAGGCTGTGAGTCCCTGAGCCAGCAGAATCCATCAAGGACGATGAGGCCTCAGGTCAGGATACAGAGGAAACGTCCACACCATTTCCCCTCTAACGTCACTCCACAAAAGGATACAAGGTGAGACACTGTGTCTTCCTCCTCTGGGGCAGGCCGAAGGCCAGAGGGTGCCTTTATGCAAGGGTGGTGTTAGACCCAGTCTCCACAGACCAGACTTCAGTCAACAAAAATAGAGGGAGAGTTTGGTTTTTCATGTCCTCTGAGTGTCACTTGACCTGTCTAGACTACAAAATGCTCCAGGCACAAGTTCCACAGTTCTTAGCTCTTGGCCTTCCTTGACCAGAAAGAGTTTCCATTGGCTTGACCAAGCCTGAGGTTGCAGACTGGAAGGTGAGAGCCTCAGGGCATTCCAGAAAGGGTTCACCTAGAAGAAAAACTAAGCCTGGAAAACACACGAGGAAGCTCCTGGGTAAAGAACCCTGGGTAGACTTTCCTCAGTAAAATGTAGACACACCTCAGGACAGTGGTCACTCTGGGTGTTGTGGCAGGGTAACCGCTTCCCAGGCAGGTCCACACAGAAGAGCACTGCAGATCACAATGACTTTGAGGTGCTTCATTCAAATGCCTGTCAGGTGGTACAACAACCTCTGACCTCAGGGGACTCCAGGGCTGACTCTCAGTGGGCAGAATATATTCAAGTTGGCTTTCTTTCCCTGTGATTTGTGATAGGACAGCCAGCAGAGTCACCCAACTTGAAAGGTCAGGGTACCAGTATCCACCCAAGGACACAGTTTCTAAAAGACGGCTCACCTGGCTTCCATATCCTGCCTCCCAAAACACAGCGACTTCTTCATAAAACACATCCACGGGATTTGGTCTCAGAACTAAAAACAGCAAAAACAAATCTAATCATAAACAAAATATACTGAGACAGAGACTGATTCTGCTCGAGTTGAAGGGCTGCAAGAGGATTACTTTTATTCCATCTTTCCAGTTTTCCATATTTTGTGCTTCTGTATAAAAATCAAAACCTTAAGGGAAAGGCTCTTCACACACTTCTGCGACTACAGTGCCTGTTGTCACAGTAAATCATTTTTTTCAGTCCACAGCAGTGGTGCTGGGTGGGTGTTGGGAGAGAGATCTGCATACCCCCTGGGTCTCTTCTGTGGGGCAGGGAGCCTTCCCAGTGACTCCCGCTGCAGAACTCAGCCTATCTCCTATCTAGTGACTGATTCTCTTGCTAAGGCTAGATTTTCTTTACAGGGATGTGGGGGGATTCAGACAGCTTGTACAATCTCCTCGATCTTGAAACTTGCCAATTATATACACTGCAAATCAAGAAGTAGGAAAGAGAACCTTGAAGTAGGAACCTCAGGCAGGCAGTGACTTCAGTGCACCTGGAGTTCCCAACACGAAGGTGCAGATATTCTCCTGAGTTGACAGCTTCTGCATGGTTGCCTGTTGCTCATCTCAGAGACTTCAACATGAACTCCTTAGTAAAGACGAGGGAAGTTCCCTCCCTGGCTCAGGGACTGCATGACAGAATGTAGATGACATCTCCAGAGGAGAGTCTTCAAAACTAAAGCGAGAGATGGTTACACATGCTAGATCATCACTACAAAGAAAACTTTTCTTACGTTTGTTATCTTCTTACTGGATTGGACAATTTATTAATAGTCCACATCATGTTTTTGTGTCCTGTCACTACTCATTTTCTGTTCTGTTTACAATATTTGTGGAGTGTCATTTCATAATTATCTATGAATCTAAAGAGAAATCCCTGGAAATAATTTTAATTTAATCATTTGTTTTAGCCAGTTCCCCCAATCTTAATCTTGGGAGATTAAAGAAATGACATAAAAGGAAGAGCTCACCTCTCAGATCACTGTTCCTCATGTCCTGCATTACTGTCTTTGAGTCATTCTTTTGGAGTGAAATGTTTGAGTTTCTCATCTGTGTTTATCTAGTAATAAGTTCTTGGTGGCTATCCACAGGTGTTACATTCAACATTACATGCTGTTGTGAATTAGTTCCACCAAACTGTAGCACCACGTACTTAAAGCTTCCATACAGCCACAGCCCTTCCTCCTTTTAGATGCTGGGGACATAAGGTTTCATTGGTGGGCCAACCTGCACCTCAAAGAACGTAGCAATCTTTGGATTTTTTATATGTGAGTCTCTTTCATCCTGAAGAAAACAAAAGTAGTCCTGATTTTCATAAATATCAGATTTATTTCCTTACACAGCTTTGAGTTTCACTCTAATGTCCTTTCATTTCAACCTGACATTGTATGAATCAATGCCACATTTTTGAGTAGTAGGAAAACGGATCCCTCAATGTTTGCCTCTGAGAATGTCTTAATTTCTCCCTCAGTTTTTGAAGGGCAGTTTCACTGGATAGAGCAATTGTTGGACTGGGGATTTCTTTCATTCTGATTTTCATACACGATGGCCTCTACCAGCCCATTCTCTTCCGACCCACAAGGTTTCCAATGAGAAATGTAGGACTACCTTGTGGGGAAATGGTGGCGTGCATGGGGTTTACTGCATTTTGTAAGCACATTATCTAAACTGGTCTATCGCTGGTACGATCGTGGTGCAGTTTTGAGACTCAAAGAGTTCTGATCCTCCCACCGAAGACTCGTGCGTCTACCTCGATGAGCATGTGCCTGTGGACTTACACCTCAGGACTGCATTCAGACTCCTGGGCAGTTGGGGAGAGGGCTGTCCTTTGGAGAAGGATGGTGCAGCGATTGCTTGGACAGGTCTTCCCCCATGGAGGTTTCTCCTCAAATGGGAAAATTCTCTTTTGAAGAAAACATTAACCAGGAGGGCCAGGAGCTACTTGTGGTTCCAGATCCAGATGTGGAACAGTTCCTGAGTGGCTTTTCTGATTAGCACAGAGGTCATGTTGTGGAGTCCTAGTACAAGGCACGACGACATCCTCCAATCTTGCCATCACTACCTCCAATGTAGAGTAATCAAATCCAAAGGGACGTCAGTAGAATCAGTGCCACAGAGGTTAAGTGGCTGAAAGTAGGTGGGTGGTGTCACTTGAATTTTCCCCCACTATTTTTATTAATATGCAAACGTAATACATAGTATTTACAATGAATGCGGGTGTTTCATACATCTATGTATCATATCGAGTGTTTAAACTTGAGCTTTCTCTCACATGGTAAAGCACTTCACATATGAATGGCAGGTCTAGCTTTTATGAACAGCACATGTGGAAGGATGTACAACTACACGTGATCAACTTGAGCATCCAATCAGCGACCCTGGAATTGGAGATTTTTTTATTATTCAAGGTCTTGGTGCCTGGATCTGCAACTTCCTATCAGACTGACCAATCCAGTGTCACTGCTTATACAGGTGTGTTCTTTGCAATACCCACATCATTTTGTTAGAAGTTAGTATACCAGAATAGACTTAATACAGAAAGTGCCTGCACCAAACCGAATAAAGAATTATTTACAGGAGAAGCACTACTGAAAGCTTGTCTGCCTTCATCTTGTACTTTGGGAATAAGAAAGAGAGGTTAAAATATAGTTTAGTTTACAAACTTTCATTGCCATAAGACTCATCAATGGTAATTAAAAATGAGAAATGAGAATTAAAAGTATTGATACCCTGCAGACACTATGACACCTTGTAAAACAAAAAATATTGTAGTTTCTCAAGCCGGGAAAAGCAACAACAGCAGTAACAACAAAAAAACATTAATCTTATTGGGTTTAATTTCTGAAAGTGCAAATATCAATCTTCATGATTTATAACCAAAATTTTATAATCTTGTTTTCAGATAAAGTCCAAAAGTTTCTTGATTCCAAAAAGTGAGATGACCACTGGGAATTGTGGCACTTGCTGTAGGCTTACAATAGCTGACAGGAGCCAGTGTGAGGTCATCTGGTCATGTCATGTTTGACCTTACAAAAAGACACTGGGACTTCGGTTCACAGCCTGGGTATACAAGGCCTGGCTGCTAGGTTACACAGCTCATCATATTTGAAGAGTCATTGTGCACCACATTTTCTGGTATCATGGCATAGGACTTTACATTCATGGTTATGGCTCTGGCTTCAGGATGCATGGCTTTGGATTCATGATTAAGGCTTGTTCTCTGTGGATTTTAAATTGGCAGTTGGACTCAGTACCTTCTGGTTTCTAGACATACAGCTTTGGATTCAGGATTAAGGCTTGTTCTCTTTAATTCTTAACTTGTGGACTAGAGTGAGCAATTTAGATTTTCACTGGTTTGCATTATCTGCATTATTTTTGCAAAAAAATATGACTTATGGCTTTGAGAATAATAGGTGGTGTCTATGCATGACACAGGAAGGAAGAAACCTACTTGATTGAAGCCAAAGACGGGAAAACTGAGAAGACAAGACAGATGTGCTTGGGAGTCCTGGACCTTGCCCATCACAGATGTCCTGTCTCTGGAACTACCCTGAAACCCCTACGGATACTGTACTCTTAGTACCTGCTCATGTATGTACTGAGATAAATGTCCAGTTTTTTAAATGTTTATTTCAGAAGGAAGAAGGATTCAAAATAAGTCACTCTATGCTACACATTGAGTGATTTTGCAGGGACTGGTCCCCAGCTCTATTTGTTCAAATCTTACCCTCTAATGGAAAAATGTTTGAGGGTTAGGGCCTGTGGGGAGCATTTAGGTTTGAATAAATTCACGAGGGTTGGGTCCCCATTGCAAGATCGGTGCCTATAGAAGAAGGAAAGAGAAAGATCTGGATGGGCTGATGGGATCCTAAAAGAAAGAAACTTGCAAAGACATAGGTAGAACACAAGTTCCTAAGGGAGGAATCTTTGCTTTACACAAGGCCCTACAGAGAAGATAACCAGGACAAGCAGTTTCAGCAGGCCAAAGTCTCCAGCCCTCTTCTAGGTATTTAATCTTTGCTAAAGTCTCCAACCCAGACATGTTTCACTCACCACCTGTAAATATCTTAGAAGTATGCCATGTGCACAAGTGTGACTTCCAGCTGCATGTGACTCTCCACGCCATGCCACACATCTCCAGGGAGAAAGTGTGTAGTGGTCCCAACATAATTATCAGGAGACAGACACTACTGAGGCAAGTATCCCAGATGCTTTCCTTGCTTGCTGCAAGTAGCAGACCTCGCTTCTCCTGAGTATTTCTCCGGATGCTCAGCAAAGGGTGAATCCACCGTCTTCACTTACAAAGTTTCTTCACCAAGTTGGAAATATAACAGAGATCTAGAGGCCAGGTGGGTCAACATGGCTGTAATGAGAGTATCCAGTCTTGTTAGGAAAACAATCTTCATTTTTGATCCTCTTGGACAGGTATGAAAAGTAAGATTAAGGGCTGGCACTCTGAGCCTCAATGGACACCTGGCAGCCTGCAGATCTAGTCAGCTTCTGCCCCCAGCCAAAGGTTACTTAGCTCACCCCTCATTCCCTTATCTCTGAGGATTTTTTTTTTTTGTCTGTCTTCCACCAAGATCAATGTCCTCTGGAGCCACAAAATTAGGGATGGAGGTGCACTCACCACTCTAGCTCACACATAGCACTGGCTGTTCTCAGAGAAAGGTTTCTGTGGGCAGGGGCAACAACCTTCCCTGCTGGGCCTCAGAAGCCTGGCAGTCCCAGGAGTTTGCCACCTGGCCTCTCTGGCAAAAGCACCACTTCCTTCAAGACCCAGGCTGACGGCCCCGTGAGACATTTCTCCTACTCGGCTCATATGTATCTTTGGAATGACCCAGCAGGGGAAGGGGTTGTAAATGCCACATTCCTTACCACAATCCCAATGGCTGCAATGCATCGCTGAGGTAGACAGGGAGCTTCTAGAGCTCCCTCCCCAGCAGTGGTTCTATCCTCCTGTCTGTGCTTCCCAGGGTCCAGGCCCTTCAGGGTACTCAGGAACCTTCCTTCCCTACCTGTGTCTCTGCGCAACTTGCTGCTTGGGTGAGGGGCTCCATGATGGAACCCACCAAAATAATCAGGGTCCAGCCTATGCAGGGATGCAGGTCCAGGGCCACAAGACCAGAGCTACAGAGTCCTAGGGTGTGAGGAGGACACTCTGCTGTTAAGGAGGGCAGGGGCAGATCTTTCCAGCAGAGGATTTCCATGACTCCAACCTCTCTACACCACTTGCTGCTGCCAACCAGGCAACCAGGCCGGACTAAGCCCAACCCCTTTGTAGACTGACCAACCAGAAAGTTACTGTAGCTCTGGGGGGAAGGGGGCGGGGTTAAGGTGGTGGTGCCAAGTGAGAGCTTTGGTCTCACAAGGCTGAGGCAGGAGGGCTGGGGCTAGGGCAAGGAGTGAGGAGGGACAGAAATGAGGGCCAAGTCCACATTCCACTGTGACCCTGCCCAAGGGGCTTCCGTGTTCCTGTACACCAGGGGCACAGCAGTCTTCTGGAGCTCAGAAGGGAAGGCCATGGTGGAGATCAGAACGTCAGTGTGTCTTTTCAGGGAAGTAGTGCCTAATTGTGGCCTGTTGTCTGAGCGGGAATTTCTGAGAAGAGTAGTACAGCATTCCAGGTGGATATGAACATGTGTGCACACAATACTGCTTGCCCCACACAGGCTATCTTTTTGGTCTGACCCATGAAATACAGGACAGTACACCCTAGAAGGCAGGGATTAGGACAGAACCTACTACCTATAAGTAGATACTATTTACATTTTTTAAAAATATAACAAATTTGTAGTTATGTTAGCATAAATAAACATTTAGAATCTATTGCAGACATGCATTTATCTGATATTGAAGGAAAATAGCAGTGTGCTAATTTGTATTAAATACAAAATATCTAAGGCCAGAGACTCTTGATATTCCTTGATCACTTAATTTGATATTTGTGCTTCAGATAATTTTATCAGGATTGTGGTTGCTTTCTAAATTGAGAACAATACCTTTCAGGAAAAGATTCAGTTGGGAAGTAAAATGCCTTGTTTATTTTTCAATAATATAACTGCTTAACCTTTAAATCTATATTTAACAACTTACTATTATCTTTTCCGGATGTGCTACTAATAGTACATATTACAATAAGAGAAAATCAACACACATAGAGAACAAACCCCAGCTATCATGTAGTTGACAAATTCATGAAGTATGGGCTTATTTATGTAGCTGATTATTTTTATATAATCATACTTTAATATTGGAAATATTTACCTTCCAAATAGTAGAATTTATAAAATCTGCCCTAAAGATTTGTTTTTATTTTTAATAGGTAATTATTCAACATTAGTTGCTGATTCAAAACTGTGAACAGATTTTTTAAAGTAATATGACTGCATCTTTCTGCTTAAATTAACAATAAATAACTGAGCAATAAGACCAAATTTAAGTACAGATGCAATTCTTACTGAATTAATCATTTGTTTTTTAACCACGTGCTCTCTCATTCTCTCTCTCTCTCTCTCTCCCTCTCTCTTAAGTATTGGAGATTTAACCCTACATCACCAGCCCACTTTTTATTTTCTGTGACAGAATACGAGTTTCCAGGCTGGGCTCAAACTTGCAGTCATCCTGTCTGCACTTCCAGAGTGCTGGCACAACAAATAATAGCTCTCTTTAGATGCTCAAACATAAAACACTGTTAAAATCAAGTGAATTTAGCATAATGATGGGGTACACTGGGCAAAGAAGCCCTGATGTGAGGTGATGTCCCTCTCCCTGAGGCTGTGCCTCAGAAGCCTAGCACCCCTAGAGTCTTGCCACCTGGCCTCTCTGGCAAAGGCACCACTTCCTTCAAGACCCAGGCTGACGGCCCCGTGAGACATTTCTCCTACTCGGCTCATATGTATCTTTGGAATGACCCAGCAGGGGAAGGGGTTGTAAATGCCACATTCCTTACCACAATCCCAATGGCTGCAATGCATCGCTGAGGTAGACAGGGAGCTTCTAGAGCTCCCTCCCCAGCAGTGGTTCTATCCTCCTGTCTGTGCTTCCCAGGGTCCAGGCCCTTCAGGGTACTCAGGAACCTTCCTTCCCTACCTGCATCTCTGCGCAACTTGCTGCTGGGGTGAGGGGCTCCATGATGGAACCCACCAAAATAATCAGGGTCTGAAGACTTCTTTTTCCCGCCCCTTTTTCCCTGGACACATGATTTTTGAGATCAGTTGGGTTTCTTCCCTTTCTTCTTCTCTAGTGGAGCATCTTCTGCTCCTCTGATTTATTTTGGAATATTTTGTGTCTTTGGTTGTTCATGGTTTGGAAATGATGATGCGCCTGAAAGTAACTGGGAAGCGGCTAATGCTGGGAATATCAGCTGCTACTACCCCTGGGGCTGGAAGAACAAGAGAAGCTGGTTGTAGCAGACCTGGGTTGGAATTCTCCCTACGCCTGAGGCTGCTGGGATGGAACTGCCCAGAGCACAGGAAGTCTCTGGAGGCTTCTGCCATCTTCATGCCGCAGTATCTCTTCAGGGCCTCTAATTGGACGATTCTGGTCAGAAGCATGAGGCTTCTGGGAGTAAAAGGGAGTGTCCAGGAAAATAATGGACCCGAGGGCATGCCCACACCTACATGAAATACTTCGGGAGTGGACAATGATAACAGAAGAGAAAAATGGGTTACTGTATAAGGCTTTGGGTTCCAACTGTTTTGTTTTGATTCTTTCTTCCTTTGCTTTCCTTTTCTTTTCCTTCCTTTCTTCCTTCCTTTATTCCTTTGTTTCTACTGGTATTCGGGGATTGAAACTAAGTACTGGTGATGGAACCTAAGGTATTTGCACTGAGTTACATCCTCAGCCTTTATTTATTTATTTATTTATTTATTTGACCCAGGGTGCCCCTAAGTCACTAAATTGCCCAGGTTGCACTCAAACTTGTGGTAAGTCCTCTGGCCTCAGGCTCCCACAGTCCTGGAATTATAGGCATGTGCTACTACAACCTGGATTGACCTTCTTGGGTAAGGTAAATAGGAACAAATCATTTCATTGTAAAACACTTCTAGAATGTTTTGTAAAATAATGAAAATATGCCAGGAGCTTATCACAGGACAAGTGTCAAGTGAATACCGAGTAATTCCTGTGCTTCAATCCTTACCTCCAAGAGCCGTTCTATTTGGAGTAGGAAAGGAGGTAAATTGTAAATGAAAGGAGAACAAATGTTTTGACATCTGAGCATGCCTCTTTAGAAAATTCAATAAAGTAGAGGGATGGATAGAACAACAGCCCAAGTGTTTATCTTTCAGAAACATGTATGTGTCGCCTTGTAAATAATAAGCCAGAAAAGCAACCATGCATTTTCCTGGCATCCTGGGGTGTGATCCTAGTTTCTTCAATTCAGCATATTCATAACCTGTCTCACCCTCTCTCCTGCATTCTCCCAATTCTTACATCTTTGCAGGATAACGCCCTTTCACACATGTTGTTCTTGCTTAATAAGGTGATCTCCAACATAATCCGCCCTCTCCAGAGTAATTATGCTGTTGTTGTTGATTTTGTTGCTAAGGTCTGAGAATGTGTTAATGTGCCGCTGTGGGAGTTGTGGGAAGCAGGAATAGCACTTTTTATAATTTTCCCATAAACCAGATGTTTTCTTTAATTCTTACATCTTTAAGATACTTTGGCTTGAGGGAAAAAAAAGATGAAATGAATTTAGGAGGCCAGTTCTGCTTTTCTCAGCAGGTTACATGTACTCACTAAAAGTTATAACTGACGGTCTATAGTCCAGGCGCACCAGCACTTACGTTCCTGCTGCTCATGTGATGAGCTACATATAATTCAAGTAAAACCTGTTTATTTAGTATACTAAATTCTTCTGATTCTTCGGCAATGGTATTTCAGTTTCCACTGAAGACAATAAAACATAGCTATGGACAATGTTACCATGTAAAAGCACCATTTAAACATTACTACATGTGAACATTTATGTGTAATGGTGCAAAATAATTATTTTATTATTTCACAGGTTTTGTGAGTCGAGATTCAGGTAAGACTGAGCTAGGGATGTCCCAAAGTGAGCTGGGAGGGCTTCTCACAATATATTCACATATCACCTCTAGCATAGCACTTACAGGGTTGGTGGAAAACTCTCGTAACAATTGGTTTCTTCCAGGGCAACTGTCCCAAGAGAACCAGGAAAAAGTCAAGGGAACTTTAGCAACCTACAGTTAGAAGCCAAGTAGACTTAACTCTGCCTTCTCTGTTATAGTGGCTTTCAATCAGAGGCATTCTGCCCCACCCTTTGCCCAAAGAATGATTAGCAATATCTGAATCTGCTTTTAGGTTGCACCACTGGAGATAGTGGATATTACTGGCATCCAGTAGCTTAAACACAGGGATTCTCCTAAACCCTCCAATGCTGTAGAATTTTTGTGACCCCATATGCCGATAGCCTGACGGGAAGAGCCCTGTCCAGTGGTTGAGGCAGGAATACCTCACAGAAGAGGAGGGAGCACGAATCACCTGTACTTCCAGTCTTGTCAAAAATGGCAAAGTTTAACAATAACTGCCACAAAGTCCTGAACTTAGTCCCCCCCACCCCCACCCTTATTTAAAGAACAGGTCTTGTATTAATTCAGTTTCTTGGAGATAACCTTTAAAATTGAGGGAAAAAAATGTATAATGCATAGAAAACCATTTCAGGTGCTTGAAATGAGGCTTGGAAGTTAGATACCCGGAAACAGCCCTCCATGCTGATCCACACAGGACTCTGATGACGTAATCCAAGGTCAAGCCCTACCACTGACCAGGACCATAACTGGAAATGGTTGCGACTTTTCAGCCATTCCATTATTATCTAGGTCTAGATGAATGCCATTTTCAGATATTAATGTGGTTACATTTAAACATAATTTTCAAACTGGCTTGCCTAAAACCCAAAACAGAATCTTTTTAAGCCTCAAAGTTAAAAGAACAGAAAACACATCCTCCCAGGCTGCCGCCGTCTATGGAGCTGTGGCACGTTGTGTCGCTGTCTCTTCCTGCTGAGGAGCACCTACTTCAGCAAGTCCCTCTTTCCAGATAGTCCCCAAAGCCAGCAGAACGTTTGAGTGGCGGCATTTGGAAGCAGTGAGATGTTGTGAAACAAGCTGACATATCATGTTTTATATTATAAAAAACAGAGTTTTGGGGTAATTAGTAGCATCAGCATCTTTTCGTATAGTGGTTTTTTTGTGAACTTTGAATCTAAAAATCAATACTTTCCCTCCTTATTCTAACAATCTTTCCTGATGTGTTCAGATAAATCATCTGATTTTTTTCTTATCCTCTTTCTCTAGTTGATAGAAGAGGGAGTGGTGTGGTACATTCTCATACTCGTCAGGTATTTCTGAAGCAGCCACTTTATTCTGGACATGGCATTGATTATTGAAGGGTGTAATATGAGGCACTGACACCTTGGCAACCAATAAATATTTTATCTAAAATGAAAATAACATGACTTTATTTACTGTAGATATCTTCTTTATTGTTTTGATATTAAAACAAGAATTACCATTTTAACAGAAAATTCAAGTCTGGTAGTCTGTCTTCATAACTATACAACTTCCCCTAAATCAGCAATTCTCATGCTGAATTTACATCAGGATCATCTAGGAACCTATTCCAATACAGATTTCTAGAATTTTCCCCTCAGAGATATAGCTATATGGTTTTCTTAGTTACTTTTCTATTGCTAGGACACTGTACCTGACAGTCATAACTTAAGGAAGGAAATTCTTATTTTAGCTCACATTTTCCAAAGTTCTTACTCCACTCATGGACAGCGGGCAAGGTAGAGGCTGAGCTAGGGAGAAGCTGTTCGTGACATGGCAGGACAGGAAGCCGAGAGAGCAGAGCGTGGAAGGTAGGAGCTAATGAGTATCCTTCCAGGTCATGTCCCAGTGATCCATCTCTTCCTGGTGGAGCCCTCTTGATCTACCCGTCAGCCACGTCCTACCTCTTAACGGCACAGAAAATCAGTATTCTCATTATTGAATTGCCTTCCAAACATGAGGCTTTGGGGAACATTCCAGATCCAAACCATAGCAACGGTAAGTCAGGAATCTGCACTTAGATGGCTCTTGACATACTGCCAGTTTCTCAAACTTGAAGACAATTACTCTAAATGCAAAAGGTCAGTTTCAAAAAATCCTAAAAGTTGCTTTTGATAGCAAAGTTTTACAATCGAGTTATCATCTCAATAATAGATGAAGTCTTCCTCTTGTCCAGGTAGATAAAAATAGTAGCAAATTGACCTATAAATAAGTATTTTGTCGTTTCAGTTAGTTAAACAAGCTAACTACCTTCAAATAGCATATTGCCTTCTTGAACTTGCTTTATATTTAAGACACGATTGAGCACAGCCGCCCTATCAAGCACAGCCTTACAAATTTCCGATAACTGTCATGACTTACGTACTTTTATAGACTTACTGTGTGCATCAGGCTCTAATTTGGGAACTGTGCTATTATTCACAATATACCACAATATTCCATGGATCAACTTCTTTACATAAGAACCTTAAAATATTCTCTTCACAAATTAAGAAAACAGCTTATTTTGGGCCAGTCAATATGTCCCAAGGAAAAACGGAGGATATGAGGTTACTCTGTGTCAGACAAGTCTACAGCCCATATTTCTCTTACCTAGTTAGTTTGCTGAACACTTGTATCTGTAACACCACATTCTCTAGAGAGCACAAGATATATATTGAATAGCTAAGTCAAAAGGGAATTCTAGAGCTTTATTAAATAATGAGAACTGAGTAGAAATCTAGTTTAGATGAAGTAGAGATAAATTTATTCAGAAATGATCTCATCCTTGGTGTCTCAGAGCAATCAAATTTCCTAAAGGACATTCCTGAGATTTACAGCTGCTTATATTAAATAGGCTAAAACAAACAACAAACAAACAAAATCCAAGCCCATCACAGTTATCCCATGGGCTTTGTTCAGGGCTGAACAAATACAGGTTCCAAGAGGCATGATGTAATGCTCATGTTGATGCATTCCTACCCGCTGAATGTATGACAAATGGAATTGGGTGCCTAGTGATTGATGACATGTGGGCGTTAGCTGGTATTATCTAAGTGGTAGGCACAGTCTGGTCTAGATCATAGCCCACATTCTCCTGATGATTACCTGCCAGAAGCTAATGAAAGTTGAATTTAATATCTATTAAGCACTTCAGTCATTGGAATAATATTTAATTTTATCCTTTGATAAGCAAATCATCTGTGGCAAACCTCAGATTATCCTAAGGAAAATAATTTTAACGAAGAACATGGTAGATAAGTAAAACAAGTGATTTAGCTAGTAAGATAGACTAGAGAAAGCACCTCACCTCACAATACCCATAGCCCAGTCCCAAAAACTCAAGACATCATTCTATGTGGTTTAAAACTGTCTGATTGGGTTAAGATAGGGGATGTGTGGGGAGCGATCATCTTGCATTATGCAGGTTGTTCCAAGGGAATCACCGAAATCATTACGTGTGTAGGCAAGAGAACAAGACCAGAGAGAGGAGAAATGACACTGGAAATGGAGGATGAAAGGATGTGTTAAAAGATGAAAAAAGGAAACCAGAGGCTGAGGTGCTCAAGTGACCCCTCTACATTGGTAAGGCGAAAAACAGAGAGAGAGAGAGAGAGAGAGAGAGAGAGAGAGAGAGAGAGAGAGAGAGAGGAGAGATTTTTCCAAGGAGACACCAGAGGAAAGGCAGCTCTTATAAAACCCATTTTGAGCTGAACTTCTGACCTCTAAAATTGTAAGATAAGAAATCTGTGTACTTCTAAGCAGTTATGTGTGTGGTAATCAGGTACAGCAGCAACAGAAGACTAATATAATGACTGTGCCTTGTAGAGGAAAGCATGTAGTACGTTGTGCTACTGTTCATAAAATAGATTCTGTTATGATTAATTAACCTTGGAAGGACTAATTACTATGTAGGATGATGCTAATTGAGATGACCTAGAGAGGAACAAGGCGACCACAGCAAGATAAATAATCTAGAGGAAGAGTTATTAATATATAGCAACCAGAAAAGCAAGACAGAGCCAAGAGCAGTAAGAATAGATTAAGAAGAAAGTTATTAGAAACATATTAGATTGAAGTTAACACACTATACCAATGCAACATATGGGATGTGAAGATGGAACCTCATTTTTGTTTGTAATTTATGATTGATTATTACATAGGAGAAATAATTTTTGTTTCTGTTAACATTATTTTTTGAAACTTTGCTTAACCTTCTTATTAATTCTAATAATGTATTGATATTGTATCTAGGTAGATGACTGAGTCACAGTAAGTAATAATACTTTTTTTTCTTTCTACCTTCTGTGCTTTAAATTTTACTTAGTTCTTTAATTGGACAGATCCTCCCAAACTAGAGTAGGGATAAGAATTCCTCATGTTTTTGTATATTCCAGAAGAAAAGCGATCTAACATTTCTTTTTATATTGAATGTTTGCTCCATACAGCTTTCATGAAGAAGTAGTTTCCTTCTAATTGTAGTTTTCTAAAACTCTCTCGTATAAAGAGGGGTGAATTTTAATGCTTTTTATGTCGCAGTGCTACGTGTGTTATTTTTTCATTCTATACTGTAATGTGTAAGGACAGGTCTAGGGAAAATCAGAAGTATACAGGTAACAAAACCCAGTAGCATCAGCTCTGAGGACAGACATCTCAATTTTTACTGCCCAGATGCCTCATACTCTCACCCTAGTCTCAATTCTGGAGGGTAGTTAACAAACACATACAGTCTAATGTCAAACTTTCTTCGCTTTCCTTGAATAGTCCCTAATTGATAAGAATTTATTTAAATACTTTATTTGATTCAGTTAGTATCTTATTTAATTTTTTGTATCGATCAAAAGTAAGGTATGGAGATTATTTGCTTTCATTTATGGTGCTTATCTAGTTCAGGAATTCTGGCATCTTCATATGAAAAGGGTATTTTTCTAATCTTTTAGATTGGAATGATTTGTGTATTACATACACTAACCTGTTTCTGTATATCTTCTGGAACATATTATGCTGAGTGAGTTTGAACAAGTCACTTCTATATGACCAGGCTTCAATTTACTTATCTTCACAATAGACATATTGAATTCTCCCTTGCAGATTTGTGGGTAGGATCAAAGATATTAGAAAAAAAATTACACAACACTGAACCCAATGGAAGATAGATGCTTCATTGCTCAAAGGGTAATAGATCCTTGGGTTTCATTAGCTTTTTGGAGCAAGTATTCCCCCTCTACCACTTGACTCATCTATGTGTAGAGTACAGTGTTTACCATTTATTTCACCTGTATTTTAAAATCTATTACTTCATTTCATTTCAAGCAGAGTCTAGTTCTGGCTCCTCTGGCTTATTACTACAGAGTAGAATTATCACTGAAAAATTAACCAATGCGCTTTCCACCAAACTCATTGTATTTCCTGTTACTTCGTGATCCTGTTTTCTAGCAGATGTTTAGAGAGTTCATTGATTCAAGAAAGCATGGAAATGCTAAAAGAAACTTATCAAGGAGGATAATAGCTTGTTTCTTTCAGGAATGTTAATTTTTCAAGAGGACATAGCTAGTTTTATATAGAAAGTATGAAAGAGAATAGGAAAAATGGATTTTATGAGGCTAAGACTGGGATACAGAATTACCCCCAAGTTAAACCACATTAACAATGCTGGTTGAAGACTGGGAACTGACAAGGGAGACAGATGCAGTGTAAGCTATTGAGCTTCTGGTTGGTCTAGAATATGCCCCTTCGTTGGGATTAGCTCAGGGTACAGAGATGTAGTAGGACCACATATAATTTGGTAGCTGTGCAGTACCGCGATAAGTTATGTTGACTTTTTCAGGTAGAGTTCAGTGAATTGGCAAGATGTTGCATTTGTTAGGTTTCTTCTACCAAGACACAGTACCAGACACTGGCAACTTTAAGAAGAGATTTAATTTGGCTCATGGTTTCAAGAGATTCAGTCCATGAGATGATTGCTACAATACAGAGATATTACAGTGAAAATGTAGGTCAGAGGAAAGCTGCTTACCTCACGACAACCAGAAAATAGAAGGGAAAGAAAATAGGTAGAAAAGGAGACATAGCTTCCAAAGACATAACCCCAGTGACACACCTCTTCTAACCACACCCAACCCCTAAGAGCACACTTAACTATGAATAGATCAATGAAGTGATCCACTGATGAGTATATCACATTCATGTTTCAATTACCTTCCAAAAGCCCTGCCTCTGACCACATGAGACTTTGGGGAGATATTGTCGATTCAAACCATAGCGGGTACTTAAAAGAATGGACCGTGTGGTGTGGTCAGTCAGACAAGGGTTAGACAGACTCATAGCTGCCCACATCCCCTGTGAGATACAGGAACTAAGCATGGAATTGATAGAGGGCCATACATTACTCCGTCACACTGTGAGGTGTAGATTCAGAGAATGATCCCAAAACATGAAAGTTAAAATGTGAAAGAGATGATAAAAAACAAAAACAAAAACAAACAAACAACAAAAGAAAAGGTTGTTCTTAAGACCAACTCAAAAAAAAAAAAAGTGTAGGGATCAACACCTGAAGCCAGGAGGATTGGAGATGTCTTGGCAGGTGCCAGTGTGGATGGTGATGACCAACCTACATTCTCCCTGTGGCCTTAATGTGTCATGGAAGCCCACCAGAAATCAGACGCCACTCTAAGGAACAGACAAAGGGGAGAAAATGGCTGACCAGATGGAGGTTTTCCAATGAGATTGCTTTTTCCACGAAAAATTGAAGCTGCCATGTCTTGCACACATATGTTATGAAGTGAAATTCTCCCCCCACAATTGCTGGTCAGAGGTGTGGTGGTGTGGTCCATCAAGATGTGTCTTCTACCTCTCATCACCTATGGAGACTCATTAAAACTCATTCTTAATCTCCAAATTGTAGTTAGGAATGTGGCTTTTCTTATGATAATGAAAGGAAATAATGTAATTACTGATATTTGTTACATAATTGGTATTTTAATCTTAGCACTTAGTTTCCTATCTCTAACTTCATAGAGAAAATGTGAGAAAAAGACAGAAATCAAAAAGAAATTAAAGAACTTGGGAAAGGCATTTGTTAGAAGAATATTAATGTTGTTATTGCTAATTATTAGTCTGAGTTTGTAGTTGCCAGACAAAGAAAGCAATCATCAAAGCTTTCAAGCTTTCTGTTTGATACTCACTACAATTAGCCAGGGCAGGCCAGCTGATTAACTATGGCTCCAAAATCTTGTCAACATTTTTTATCTTCATTTACAGAATTTCAGGCACAGCTCTGTATGAATACACAATGACTTTCCCTTCCAGAGGATACTTGTGTTACTTATCTAAATAAAAAAAGGAAATCTCCCTGACCCAGTAGCAACAGCTACTTCCTCCAATGTGCCATCACAGTTAGCCACATGAAAAAAAGAACGATGCTTTTGCATTCTTACTTTTGTAGTGCTTTTTGAGATTCCAAACAAAACATTCTGGAAAATCTGGATTTGTTTTCTTATATGGTACTTATGTTAGTTACTTTTTTGTTGCTAGGACAGAATACACAATATAACATGCCCAACTTATGGGAGGAAAGATTTAATTCATCTCATGGTTTCTGAAGGTCTCCGTCCACTCATGGGCAGCTGGTAATGGTAGGTGCACATGCATGGCAGAAATGTAGCCATAGGCAGGGTTGCTTATGGCAGACAGGAAGCAGAGTGAGAGAGAAAAGGCAGAGCTACCATGTGCCCTTCCATGTCCTGCCCCAGTCATCTACCCTTTCTGGGTCAAGCCCCAGTGTTCTGCCCTTTCTAAATTCATGAGGTCTAGGGAGACATATTCTAGCTCCAAAGCTTACAGTATTCTCATTATCCAATCGTGTACTTATAATTAAACATCAGGCAGTTTTCCTCTCCTTTTTCTTAAGATGTTACTATTAGAGAGGTTTTTTTTTTTATCTAAGTTGTAAATGATGCTTCATTGCAAAGAATTCTCGCTGAAAACATGATGAAAAAAAAAAAAAAAAACTCTTCTTACCTCCCTAATGTCTTATGGGGATTTCTGAGTGGTGGCATGAGAAATTGTTTTAAAACTGTTTAGCAATATCCAAAAGCTTTTCTTCGTCTCATCCACACAAAGAAGAGGCAAGCTAAGTCATCTCTGACAGCATGGAGCACATCTCATATATTATTAAGAATTAATTCAGTTTCAAATATTCTGTCCCACTGTTCTCATTAGTACACTCATTCCTTGCAAGAGATGGGGTTGAGAATTAAAAAAATAAGAATCTCAATGCTATAAAGATTGTTGATGATGAAAATTTCTGTGGTTTTTGTCTGATGCAGGAAAATAAAGTGCCTGGGAAGAGGATGCTAAGTAAATGTGCATAATGAGAAAAGCTAGAAGGCAAATCATTTCAGAATAAAGATGAGCTCAGGAAGACAAGTTCAATTTCACAATTTCACTTCAACTTTCCCGGCTACCCTGCAGCAGACATGGCCAGATAAATGCTTAGAGATTTCAAAATTAGGATGACAGGACCTTTTAGGTTTAATTTTTTTTTCCTTTTATATAGAAAACTAAATGCACTGGTAAATGCTTTAAATACAAAGATGAGCATTTAGTGCTCTCAGAATCCGTGGTAAGTTCAAGCTGTGTGCGACAGGAATGACAACCACTTAGGCATTCACCCTCCCAAAGTCGATAAAAACCATGCGTCAGGTACTGGGCTGGCCGCTGGGACAACAGAGATGAGGGAAGCCCAGACTCTGTTTAGAAGGATGGTAGAGTCTACAGGAAGAAGCAGCCACAAATGTAAGAACAAGAGAAATTCAAACAAAAAGTAAACATAGCTCAGAGAAAGTAACTCTTTAAGACAAATATTGAGGGAGAAGTTCCAGGGAAAAGAGATGCCAGAGATGAATTTTGAAAATAAATACAAGTCTTTCTGAAGAAATGAAGGCAGCATTTTTGCAGAACAGTATGTATGAATGCATTTGGTACAGTCCATGTGTTTACCATAAGGTAATAGATTTTATATTTAGAACATATTGTATAATTGGTGGTGGTAGTGGTGGTGGTAGGAGATCACACATATAAGAAGTGCTAGATGGTGAATGGATAGGAACATCTCCTAAAGTATTTGACTCTACCTAGATATCCATGAAGCGAAGTGAAGCTTTGAAGCATAGAAAACCACAACTGGGTGTGGCCTCAGGGTTAAGAGAAGGATTGGACAGCAGAGACAAATGACGTACATACAATAAGGAGATGGGGTTGAGAACTTCAAACAGCAAAGATGAATGAAAGCAACAGCACAAGTCTAAGCGGTCAAGAGACATCCAACATAAATTGATGATGACGTATGAGGGGTACAAGAAAACTCAACTTCTCTGGTTCGTATAAGTGTGCGGATTTTGGTGTCACCAACTGAGAGGGAAAATAAAAAGGAGAGTGTCTTGAATGTGAGACATCAGTAGACATTCAGGTATTAAGAGATAATTTGAGATAAGCTGTAAAGAGCTCAGGAGAGATAAATGACGTCAAGATATAGAGAACACCAGGTGCTTCCACTTATTTGCTGATGCTTGCCTTTCAATAGCACTGAGACACACTAAGTGGGCCAGAGGGAAAATACTCTTGATTCTAGAGTCTTAGAACTTCAAAATGAAGGCACGGGAAAGAGTGGATCCTCTGGCTAACGGAGGCAACGTAAGTTAAGCAGGATGAGGGTGTGGAGAAGGGTTTGTGTGAATGTCTTGGTCGTGAGGGCGCATGGGGAAGGGGAGCTCGACAGGCAGCCCCCCTCACCCCTTCAAAAGAATAGTTAAGAGCTAAGAGCTGAGACCTGAACAGTGGCAGAAATTGACCCAAGAGAAAAAGAGAACTTTTCAATAAATGGTCCGTGCGCTGTCAGCAGGACGCAAGAGTGAGCAGGGGCTCCTAAATCCAGAGAGTTCCATTGCTAGCATGTAAAGCTAAGAGGGTGAAGCTGAGGTCAGAACGGAGCTCAGGCAAGACAACAGCATGAGCTGTGTCATACTCACTGAACTTCACCCAGGGTGCAAGAGAAAGTCACTTAGCAATTTCTTAGCAGGATAGTGATACAATTGAATATGTGTTCAAAAAAATACTCCAGCTAGTCAGTAGAGAATTAGGTATTAAATAAGAAAAATAGGTTTGGATGTGACTACCTGGAAAAAATACCACAATTTGATGCAACCTCTTAATATGCTCAGGCCTGTGGGTTGCTTTTTGAAAAATTCATTTAATTTGCAATTAATTTTGAATATTTAAAAATGTAAAGCCTTCACAGAAGACCAAGGTTACAAGTGGCTTTTTCTGTGGATTTTCAATTAGAAGACTTGGCAATCTTGAGCCTACATCCTGAGCTAGCAACAATTGGGTGGAGCTGAGCTGTTTAAAAAAAAAATAACAACCTGCTATGCAAGGTGAGAACTCTTCTGCCTCCCACAGTCGAGGGAGACATTTAGTTTGATTGTATCAGTCTTGACTCATCTGGAGGGAACATGTAGAGTTGCCAAGTAAAAGATATTTGCACAGTCTTGTGTTTCCCTGTAGTTGCAAGAAAAAAAAAAATCTAAGCATACAGGGAAGAAATTGGACAATTCCACTGGACAATTCCTTAATCAGGTGACCACCAATTAGTGTCAGTTGAGCATCTTCTATCTACGCAAGTGATGCCTTGAAAAAGATACCATATCACATGTAGAATTTATGTGGACATAGATGAGGTCCAAAGAAGGCTGGATTCAAATCATCAAGGAACAGTATTCAGGAACATCTTAGAATTCCTATTGAATGAGATAGAAATGTCTTTTCTCCTAAGTTCAAAGACAATTAAAGTTAACTTAGACACTTAAAATCATTCTGAAATCTTGACTCAGAAATAATATTTAAAGGCCATTTGAAAGGTTTTTAGAAATATTTAAAAACTAGAAAATGCATATAGTAACATGTAGCCTGTTCTCAAAATTGTTTTATTGGTACAAATGCTTTTGTTTTAAACAAGAACAAATTACAGAAGTAGAATAAAGAGCTTAATGCAAATAGTTGTTTGAAGAAAATAAATCTAATGAAAGCAATAAATTAATGAATTTGGAAGTAGAAAATATGTAAGTAAAGATATAGACTATAATCAAAGAACAAGTTCTTAAAGAAGACAATAAATTTTTCAGGGAAATATAATCTTAAAACCAAAACTGGAGAACATAAACTCACAAAATTAGGTTAAACATAGGATCAAAAAGTAGGTGCGTTGGCACAGGCCTGTAATCCCAGCATTCTGGGGAGCAGCAGCAGGAAGATTACATGCTCACAAGCCCAGCTGGAGCAATTTTGGGACTTAGCCAGATCTTGTCTCAAAACCTTTTTTAAAAAAGGGGTTGGGAAGGGTAGGGATATAGCTAAAGGTCAAAGTCCTGAGCTCAATCCTCAGTACCCTGGGTATATATATATATATATATATATATAGAAATAGCTATTGGTTCCAACGTATAGAAAAACAACAAATACTAACATTTCTTAAACAAAATATTATAAAGTTATTCATGGATAAAATATAAAACAGTAATCATAGAAAATTATGATAAAAGTTACCAAACAAAAAATACCATGGGACCTGGGCTAGAGACGGCTTTATAGGGTAGTTATTTTAAAACATTTACTATACAAAATTTCCCTATCACTGAAAAGATTGAAAGAATCATAGTTCGTTTTATATAATGAGCTTAATCTTAAATCTAAAATTTTAAATGAAAGAATGGACCAAAAATTTAAGGAAACTAAAATAAAAAAAAACAAATTTCACATAATCACAATGAATTTATACTATATAACTTTTCTGCATAAAAGTTACACTTTTATAAATACTTCAAATAAGGTATAAGTCATATCAAACAGAAATTATAAACTCTGAAATTACAGTGATTCATATTCAATAGTTTATTTTTTAAATGGTATACCAAAATCAAGTGTTATATAGTCTAAAAATCTTACCTTTGCATGTATTTATTAGTCAGAATTGTAACTGTATAATTTATGGCATCGAATGAAAAAAATCATGTAATTGGTTAAAAACAATACCTGATGAATATCAATAGACTACTCACAAAATCTTGAATTGGAAATCATAAGAACATATAACATGGTAGAAGAAAGAAGTCTACAACTAGCTGAGCAAATAAGAATTAAGTAATAAAATAGTTTTATTAAAATAAGGAAAGAGGCAAAGATGTGAACAATTGATACTATTTGCTTTTATTTTCTTTTTATGAAAAAGTAGAGTCTCACTCTATAGTCTAGGTTGATTCTGAACTCACTATGTATCCCAGACTGGCCTCAAAATTATAGCAATTAACCTGCCTCGGCCTCCTGAGTGCTGGGATTACAAGTACATTCGATCATGCCCGGCACCACTACCTGCTTTCTAAACCTTGCTTTGAAGGCATCAATCAGTGGCATAAAATTGTTTCACAATTGCAAAGGAGATAAAATTATTATTTAAAGTTTGTGTCATGTGACCAAAAAGAACGAGCTAGAAAATCTTACATAGCTGTAAAACACCCAGTGAAAATAATAAAGTGTAAAAACAAATAGCTACAATGAAAAAAAGACTTTTCACAATAGAAAGAACTATCAATACCTAAGAATATATTAAACGCAAAGTAAGGTGAAAAATAATTTTATAAGGTAAATTACGAAGTTGATATGCCCAACAATCTAAGATGAAAATAAACTCTCAAGTAAAGTAAAATTTTTCATGAAATAACAATAAAACTTGTGCACGTTTGTTTTTGATGAATTTGACAAATCGTTTATAAAATTCATTTTGAGAAAATACAGACCTGGATTGAGCTGAAAGAAACTTGCCATTGGATGAGTCTGATTGTCTGAGGTTGGGCAAGCCCGAGGCTGGAAGTCAGAACTTGAATCGGGTTAAGAAATAAATTCTATTTTTACTTGCTTGAGTCCCTGACTGAGAAATTCATGCCCATTCTACCTTAATCAAATCAGACCTAAAGACCATCTTCCTTTCTGCTCAGAGCTCTGCTTCCTTAGCAAACATTGGTATTTTCCCAGTTAAACTTGAACCAAACTCAAATTCTTCCTTTGTCGCCAAGCCCTGCGTGACCCTCCCTGTTTACCTCGTTCACCTCGTCTCTCTGCACTCCCCTCTACCTATAATATTTCAGCAACACACAGACCTTTCTTCCTTGACAAGAGCAAGGCATCTCCGTCCTTAGTCTGACTTATTAAACCTTTGGAAGGCTGCTTCTCTGCTTAGAACGCAATCTTTCAGGGCTTCTCCCTTTAATTTCCCTCTTACTCTTAAATATCAACTCGACTCCAGCATTACATCATCAAGCATGTCCTCTCTGACTTTCTTATCTAAAACCAACTATGTGTTACATATATTTTCTTTGCAACATTTTGTAGACCAGATTTTTTATCTCATCCTCTTCTTTATTATCTATCTGCTTCCTCTTGTTGGATGCAAACGTCAAGGACAAAGTCTTCTTTTGTTTTCTTTCCTTGTAAATTACTATTTCATATTGTGATGCCAAGGACATAGGGCACAGTGAACACAATTATTTAATGAACAAACATATATGAACAGACAAAGAGAAGTATTGTTGATATATCAAGTGCCGATATTACAAAAGATTATCTCATTTTTGTAAGTATATGCATATAAAAACACATAGCTTAATTAAAAAAAAAAATTAAAGAAAGTACCAAAAATAACAGCAACTACTACAGTTGAGTACTGGAATTACAGATCATTTCTACTTCCTTCTCTATACTTTGCTGATTTTTTTCTAATTTTGGGTTCTTTGTGTACACATAAATCTCTAAAAGCATAACATATCTCCACATAGTAATTATCTGATGAAACTCTTTCTCAGAGTTTTTTTTCTCCTTTGTGTCTTCTTTCCTCCCTAACTCTGCGTGACAAAGATTGAAATCCTCACACCTCTTAATGAGCCTCTGATTGGAGGCAAGTTACACAACTTGCCTACACTTCTTCCCCTGCTGAAAATCATCTTAACTGGAGATAATGGAAATCAGCTCATCTGAGACGATAAGGGCACATGTCATCAAACCCAGAGGGCGGAAGTCGAGCAGCTGCCCTGGCATTCTCTGCCTCCCTTGGTCTTCCTATTCTCACTTTAGTGCTATTTTCCTCTTCTTCCTCCTGGTGAGTCCACGTCCCATAGACTCTAGGTTGTAGCCCAAGAATCCTCAGAAAACTTTAATCTGGCTTTTTTTTGACAGCTTGTCTGCTCAACAAAAACTGATCTAGGGCCAGCTTGGCGCACAGTTGGCCTGTAATCTCGGCACTCTGGGATATGGAGGAGGGAGAATTACAATTTTGAGCATAACCTAGCTCAAAATCAAAAAACCAAAAATACGCTGGATATGTACCTCAGTGCGATAGGCCCCATCTTCAGGACCAAAGGAAAAAGAAAGAGAGAAAGAAAGAAAGAAAGAAAGAAAGAAAGAAAGAAAGAAAGAAAGAGAGAGAAGAAGGAAGGAAGAAAGGAAGAAAGGAAGAAAGAAAGAAGGCCTAGAATATACAAAACCAGGGAAACCGAGCGCCCTCAGCAAACTGTGGATTCTCCTTTTCCATCCTCATCACCATTTTCCTTTCTCCTCCATCTCCTTTTGCACTTTGCAAGTCCTGAGGCCAGAAAAAAAAAAAACAGCAACCTTTAGACTCAGACTAGAGTTGAAAACACTGTGGAAAGAAAAATTATCATATAAATAATATTCTACATTGCCTTTTCCTGAGTAAAGAAGAGTTCAGAAACTGCAGAATTGAGATGCATATGTTTGCCACATGGGAGGGAGTGGGTGTGTGGAAACTGATTCAAAACAGAAAAAAATAAAAAATCCTGAATTTATTTTCTAAACAACTCAGGGGAGATCAAATGTTGAAATGTTCCGGGTTGGTCGGCTTGTCTGTGCGACACCGGCATTCTCTTCCACGAGGAAGGGCAAGATAATGCAAACAGGCCAGACCGAGCACAAACAGGTGGGGTTGCACAGCTGCATCCAGATTTTCCCACCTGCGATACTGGTGTTTGCCTCTTCGGTTTTATAGGTTGGGGGTGGGGGGGGAGGTGGAGAAATACCTATCTATAAATTGAATTAATATTCACTAAATTCATTGGGAGAAATTGAGCTCAGAAAACAGCCTAGCTATTTTACTCGATTTTACAATAAAAAGCACTCTAAGCTTTTAAACATTAAGGCAGGAAGCAGCTAATAATAGAAATTATTCTAGTGTGGGATTGGAATTTGGGAGATGGTGTTTCTCTTGACAGAAGAGAATTTATATAGCAGAGAACTGAAGATGGAGAAATACTTCTTTTCAGATCGCCAAATAATAGCCCTAATGTGATAGCTTTCACTGCGATCCCCTGGGTTTAACTCACCTCTTGCAACAGTTCCCCTCACTCTAATCTCCCTTTAGTTTTGTAACTCTCACAGGTGACTTTGAGGACAATTCTACTTCCTGTAGCCTGCTTCTGGCAATGAGCATGTGGATTGCTGTATATAACCTTGCTAAACAAATTTTATATAATCATTACTGCAGATGAAGAAACTATCCAACATGTAAAATATCCACTTAAAACTCCAATTGATTACTATGCATAAAGCACATCTTTCAGGCTTCAAAAGTCTCTTCCAAGAAAAAGAATTCAGTGTCCCAGAGGTTATTTCAAGTTGCTTTCAAAACATCAAACATGAAACCATAGCCCAGGCTCCAGGAGCTATACCGGTCCTGCACATGTTACGAAAAACAGGAGGGAAAAATAGTAGGACCCAGGCTTTTTCTCGGGACGTTATATGCACTTTGCTGGTGTCATCGTTTACTCTTGGTTAAACTGGGTTACAGAATTCTATTCACCAGAAATAATTTTAGGGAGAGCACTATATTAATTTAAAATAAATTTTCATGCACACACCATCCTGCTCCGTGTTGTCTCTGTTAGTCGATTCAAAAAGGGGAAGCAAGGACTTAATGGATGAGAAAATGAATGCGTTGCTTCTGGGAGGGAGAAAAAAAGTCAGTGAGCGAAAGCTGTCCCAGAACTTCTTGGAACTCACCAGTGCATGCAAGTGGGACACCTGTGTAAGCAGTTGATAAACTTGAGCAAAGGTCATCAGACAGACTCAGGTCTATCCGGACATGGAAGAGGTAACGCTGGATCTGCTGCAGTATGGATCAGTGTTACACTTGAATGGCTGCTTTGCTGGTCTTCCTGGAGCTCTTGTTTGTGAAAAAATTCCTGCCTTCTCCGTGGAAAATGAATTGTTCAGCATTCAGCTTTGTGGCCAAACAATTCTAAAGGAGCCAAAATATATTCTACTTTTTGCAGGAACTTTCTTTTTAGGACTGGATGCCTTTCAAGGGTGACGAAGGTCAGATGGTGTCAGAAAAGCTAGTGCCATCAGATGAACTCTATCTCAACCCGACACTCAGGGTCTCTAAATGAAGACATTGGTATCTCATCAGGCATGAAAGCATACCTTTCTTATTTATAAAATTGTTTCCATTCACCAGTCCAATAAGAAGAACACTTCCACAAAAATAAAACTCAAGGCTTTGTTAAAAAAAAAAAAAATGGTGAATTCTGGAGTTGGTTGCCAATTGGAAGGCCCAGTGCAACATAGTTTAAAACTTGTATCCTAACATCAGCACAGCTGTCCCACAAGTCCTGTGTGTTATATTACAAGAGACAGCTTCAAACAATGTCAGGAACATTTGTTGATCAATCTTTGCATGGAAGCAAAATAAAACCACATCACATCATTTCTGTTTTTACCCAGGAATCCCTTGCCAAACTGCATGTTTTAAATACCATTCCTTCTGCGATTCAGTTTTCCAGATAAAATTATAAAAACACAAGCAGACCAACAGAATTCTCCAAGTAAGGATAGTTCTAATTGAACATAATCCTTATTGTTCTAAAGTTTAAAATGAAAAGTACTTAGTATGAAATCATAAATCAAAAAGAAATCAAAGCTCAACACTCGACAGAATAAAATGAACCAATGCAGTTTCCTTTACTCGGTAAGTAATGGACTATTAGTCAACCAATGTATTCAATATGGTCAATCTATATTAGTACAGTGTATGTCCCTGATGCTATTTGAAAAGAACAATGACCTCTTTGTCAGAGAATTTTATGCTTTGATTTTCACATCTTTGGAGGAAAGAAAACCAGTGTTTTAGAATGGATGATAGAAATATCATGCTAGATCAGCATATATTGTCCAAAAAACCATTTGTGTCTAATAAAATAAGCAATTTTCATTCTCTTTTAAAGCCTCTGTACTGCCAATCTGAATATAATGTAAATTATACTTTTTCTCATTATGGAATCATCACAGACCCCGACAGAGAATGAGATACCAGAGACGGACACACACAGGTGATGTGAACTGAATTGAGCCTCCATTTCCTAAAGTTGATATTTTTAAGCCTTAAACATCAACAAAATTTTATTTGGGGATAGAGCATTTAAGGCAATACCTAAGGTTAAATGAGGTTATAGACATGGAGTACTGCTCCACTTTGACTGCTGCCCTTGTAAGAAAGAGATACAACAGCAAAATGTGCACGCAGAGCTCTCACGTGAAGAGAATGTAAGGGGGCAGCTATCTGCCAGCCAAGAACAAGGGACTCCGAAGACCAAACTTGAGAACACTTCCATCTTGCACTTCCAGCCTCCAAACCTTTGAGAAAATAAATTTTTATCTTTTAGGCCACTCAGCTTGTGGACCTAGCTGAAGCAGCCCTGAAGGCCAATATAGCAAACCTTACTAGACACGATTACATATTTATCATGACATCATTAAAATCCTTTCCCTACCCCTGTTGGCCCTCCCATCCCTTCCTGTCTTTCTCCTGATTCCCAATATTTCATCCATTTTATTCTATAAACTGGCTGTATTCTGGATGTCTCATAGTACCGAAACCCTGAGACATTTAAACTTCTTTCTCTTATTTAGTCCTTTGACCGAGAGACACACTGTCCTAGGGCTAGGTAGGGTCAGCTTTAGTAAGCTGAGACAAAATAGGTCCCAGCCTTCTCATTGAGGGACAAAAAGTAAACGATGAAATAAATAAGTTAGCAATGTCATTTGTAGATAACAGAGGAAGAAGTGAACAGACTGAGACGACGGAACACCCAGAGCTGGCTGTGCCTTGGGTAGGGGTACCAGGAGGGCCTCGCCGAGGAGGTGGTGTTGAGGTTGACACCCAGAAAATGAGAAGAAGCTAACAAGTACAAAGCTGAGGGGGACGTTTTCAGATGGAAAAAAAAAGTCAAAGAAAATTCCTGTTGACAGGAGAGAAGTGGGCTTGCGTATAAATCACCACCATGGCTGCTATCTACATAAATAGACAGTGGTGTTGCATGTGTTTGAGGAACATGCCAAGCTGTGGGTGTTACATACAGTGAGTTTTAAAGATCCAGAAAAACCCCGTTTTCCGTTTTATATCATATCGCTGACATAACACTATATATTCATCTTTCTCTTTGTTTTCTGTGGTTGGGTATATTTCCCAGAATTCGCATGTTGGAAACTTGTCCTCAGTATAGCAATGTTGAGGAGAAACCTCTGGAAGACAATTTGGTCATGAGAACTCTGTCCTTATGAATGACTAATCTCTTCACAAATTAATGGGGAGTGACTTAGCTCCCAGAGTGGGTGGTAATAAGGCCACTTTGATTATAAGGCTACTACCTCAACACTCTCCACCCTCACCAAGGTCCTCGCCAGGTGTCTGCCACACCCTTGCATTTCCCAGCCTCCAGAACTTGGAGCTAACAAAGCCCCAGTCTTCCTACCCTTGTCAGCTTATGATATTCCATTATAACTATCAAATGGGAATCCAAGGTCAGATCCTGCCAGACTGTGCCCGCAGTCAGACCCCCGATGAGGGCCACAGGGTTTAGGGATGCAAGTTCCAATCCAACCCACCTGGGGAGGCAAGCCTGGCAGTGTAGGAAGGCCAGTCACACTTTTTTTTTTAATCAATAGTTTCAGCAAAGTACGTGCTGAAGAATTTTTTTTTTTTAATTTTTGTCTCTGCATCTCCTGGTCTGCTTTCTGTTTGTTTGTTTAGGGCTCTTTTTTCTTCTCATGTTTTCCTTTTTTTTACTTCCTTCTCTCTCCTAACCAGTTATGCTGCTTAGCTTAGTTGTTAGAAAGTTTTACCCTACATTGACTTAGGGACATTATGGTTTACATCAACTCCATTGAGTAACTAGGAAGACCCTCACAGGATGGCACGAAGTGTTGATTGCGTTAGCAGCTGGAAGTCAAGGCAGAATCAGGTTATGATCAGGAAATGCCAGGAACAGTTTAGATAAGGTAGTTAGCAAACGCAGAGTAACAGTCACTTCCAGTCAGAGTATTTAAACATTCTTTCACTTTAGACAGCATGCGCTTTCTGTCCTGACGACAATAAGAGAAAACATACTGGAACATCCATCTTAATGTCTTCTCCAGGTTTGGGTTGAAATCTTGGCTTTCAGTTGCATCACTGCTATTTCTAAATGCCACCAGTGGCCCTTTGCTTTTCTACTGTCACTGTAAGTATCAGGAGGTCATCCGAGGTATTCACTCCTTTTATCTCTTCCACACTCACCTGTGTCCTTGTTGCCAAATGCTACTTGAAACCCAGCCTTGTGTAACAGGCATCATCAGATTTCAAGCTCCTAGCTTGCATTTTCCTGTTTACACCACACCTGGCTTTCTGTATCTCCTAACGACACAGGCCTCTCTTCATTTAATTGCTCAAATCTAAAACCAGGGAAATGTCTCCCTCTCTCATCCCCATTCATGCAAATGATCAGTTTAGTCTGTGGTCATGTCTCTGGACACCTTAGATCCACCCATTTCTCTTCACCAAGCCTAGTCTAATCCCCACCGTAACTCTAGCTATTGCGTCTTACTGGTCTTTGAACTTTCCTCTCTGTTCTTTCTGCCAACTGCTATTCGGCCCATGACCTGTGCTATAGTAAACACACCAGTCCAGTTACAGCGTCCCATTCAGGGAGCTCGCATTGTGCCTAGAACACGATCCAGCCCACAAGCCACATGAGGCCTGGCCTGCCTTTCCTCCTTGGACTCATCTCATACCCCTCTCCTTCGCTCACTGGGCCCACACCATAGCCTCGCCCCTTTCCCCACAACTGACCAAACTTATTTCCCCTTCCAGTGGGCATACTGCACCAAATGTTCTTTCTCCGGATTCCCATATGGCTGAGTCCTTCAGCTCAGAAATTTCCTTCAGGAGGGTTTTCATGGACTGTCAATGCATGATGGCCTTTCTCCTTAACCCCTGTTACACTCCATTCCACTCAACTAATGGCGTTTATTTAATCATTTAGCTCTTTGTTTTCTGTCTCTCCTCATCAATATTTTAAGCTCCACAGGAGCAGAATATTTGTCTATCTTATCTATTGCTTTATATCCCACATTTATGCCAAGTAAATGAGTGAGATCTATAGTGCCTTCTGGCTAATTAGAGGATTTAAATAGGGATTTCCAAATAAATTCTTTACAGTGTACCGGTGAAAAGGATAAAGCAGATGAAATTGATAGCTACACTTTCTCTTGCTGCCTAGTTTTACTTAAGAGTGTGAACTGTTTCCCTAGATAAGCACCTGTGAGTTCTAAAATCTTGTATTTAACTTGACATCACTGCTGCCGTGTGTTTATTATGCTTCTATTTTGTATGGAGTGACTTAATTTATACTATGCAGATAAAAGAAAATTAATTTTATTTCTCTTTTAATCACTCAAAGATTTCACAAACTAAACACAAGAGATTTAAAATGGGGCGGCGGGAGACCCGCTTAGGACCCCCTTCCGGATAGTGGGAGCCTTTACCTCTCCAGATTTCCCTTCTAAATAAAGACGTGTTGCTTCACATTTTGCCTTCTTTGTCCATGATTTCCTTGTTTAGGCTTGAGGGGAGTGTGTGCATTCATGCACACACACGACAGAGATAGAGATAGAGAGAGAGAGAGAAAGAGCCATAATATATTATGCAACATCTAATAACAGGAAGATGGACATGAAGGCATAGGTTATAAAACACCTTGTCCCTCATAAGTATGACGGCAAAGAAACCAGCATAGAAAGGCTGATATTTGGCCAAGGCGTGATGGACAACAGGGACACATGTACAGTCAAGACATATGTAAAGCGAGGCCTGCTTGAAGTCAGTCAATGTGAACATGCATGAAATTTTCCAAAAATAATGAGTCTTATCAGAGATGAGAGGGAGCAATTATTTGATATATCTTGACACTGCAGATGGCAGTACCTAGGTTCCAGTTCTTCAATTCTGGGTTTCTTGCTAACAGTACAAATCAGATTGCTGACCAAATCTAGTTAACAGATGTATTCTATTTAGTCAGCACTGCTTAGAGAATCCTAATTTGATGCCAATGTTAAAAGCCAAGGAATTTTTATGTCTCTTTTGGAGAAATATCTATTCAAACTCTTTTTTCATTTAAAAAGATCAAGTTATTATACTTTTACACTGAATTATACTGAAAGTTAGACTGAATTTTGAGAGTATCTCTTGTATTTTGAGTATTAGTCCTTCTCAGATACATGGTCTGCAAACATTTTCTCCATTCTGTAGGAAATTTTTTAATTTTATTAATTATGCTCCTTGACGTACAGAAGATTTTTGTTTTACTATAACAAAATTGCTTTTACTGACCTGCACTTTTCATGTCACATTCAAAAAATTATTGCCCACACCAAGGTCAAGTGTTTCTCTATTTTCTCCTGCAAGTTTTATGGTTTTATGTCTTTCCTCCACTTTAAATTGCTTAGCATATGGTGAGAAAATAAAGTACACTGTCAACCTTTTCTGTCTAACTCTCCAGTTTTCCCTTTCAAAAGCTCTTAAACATCACTAATCAGTAGGAAAAGCACAAACACACCACCCCTGCCACAAGTCATGTGGTTGAGTTGGACTGCAGAGCTAGACCCTGTCTCAAAAGAAAGTATATATATTTTCTTTTTTACTCTGCAACTATAAACTACGTATTTTTATTTATATATGAGGTATTTTTTGGTTTTATTGCATTCTAGAACCTGTAAGACAATATTGATTAGAGTTGCATTACTTATTTAACACATCATAACAAATTGCTTCAAATTTATTATTTTACTTGTTTTGCATAAATATTTACTGTTTTAAAGGCCAAGAATGTAAGTGAATCTTATTTCAGTACCTGTGGTTTAAGGTGTATGTTAGTCAACTGTCTATCATGGTGACGAAAGATGTAAAAATAACTTAATGGAAAAGAAACTTTAGTTTTTGCTCATAATTGCAGGGGAGTCAGTCAGTTGACTTCACAACTCCTCAGCCCATGGTGAGGGAAAACGCCATGGCGGAAAGGTAGAGTGGAACAAAACTTCTCACCTCATGTGGCCAGAAGGGGACAAAAACAGAGAAAGCCTGTGCTAAATCGCTCCCCATTTTACCACTCTTGTACCATCTGGGTCTTAGTCTGCTCTTCCACACATCTATTATCTCTGCAAACACCCAGACATATTATGTTTGAATTTGATGACATTCATCTCGTTTTGAGATCAGGAATTCCAAATACTTACACGTATTTTTGTTTTCTTTTTTCAAAACATTTTACTATCTTGATTATCTTGCTTTTCATATGAATTTTGAAATGAGCTTACCAGATTCTGAATAAAAATTCAGTAAAATGAGATTTTGATATGCTTTGCATTAATTCTATAGATCAAATGTAGACTATTGTCACCTTAAAATACCAAATCTTCCAATCCATGAAGAAAGGCTGGTGTTTTTTACATTTAAGTTTTCTTGAGTCTCTCTTATCAATGTTTTGTATTTAACTAAACGAATTCTGCTTTTTATTTCTATTTTTTAGTTTCTGATGTTATTATAAACAGAAAATTTTCTTTCATTGCTCGCATATAAATGTACAGTAGAATTTTGTATATTTACCTTGTATTTTTCATCAGTGCAGAACTCATTTATTTATTCTAATAGTTCTCTTAGAGTTTCTATGTACAAGGACTCCTTCTGCAAACGACAACCTGACATTCTCTTTGTGTCACATTGCAGGTAGAACTTCTCCCCTCGGAGTGGGGATTGGGTGGGAGAAAAGAACCCCAGACTGCTTCTCTCCAAAAGCTTCCATCCCATAAAGCTGAAGATGAAGGTAAGACTATGCGGTCTCCTGTTGCTTCCATGAAGATCCCATAACTAGATAGGGGGGTGGGAGGAAGGAGATTCTGTTTTGGCTCATTTGTTTGAAATGGTGCCTTGGTCATGTCGAGCTGAAAGATCAAAGAGGGAAGATCATTGACTCACAGGACACAAATTCTCACTGTTCTTAACGAAGTTTAGGAAATTTTCTTAGTAAACATTTTCCCTTTGCTATGTGCCTACTGTATATATTTCCCAGAAGTTTTCAATGCAGTCATTCTTGCTGTGGTGTTTTTCTTGCTGTTTCGTACGTTTTATAACAATTTCCATCAGCTGCAGTTTTTTCACTGTACAAAGTTTTCATAGAGCTTTTCTTGATGATATTAGAGATGTCGACTCCTACTTTACTGCTTTCTCATGGTATGAACTGTGCTCAAATATAAGGTGAATGTTTAAATTCAAAATGTGTTTTGCTAGAAGGCTCATTGTCAACAATTCTCCTCAAAACACTTCTCCTTACTTCAAATATATCCCATTGTTCTTACCCTTTTCCAAAGAAGTTCTAGAATCTTCTGATGGCTGCCTCAATACCTTGCGTCAATTCAAAACATTGATGGCAATTTCTGTCAAATAAACATCGCAGCATGACCATGTCCACTTTAGTCACCCCAGCTGGCACTGTCGAGCTTCTGGCTCTTTACCAAGTCAAAATGACCATGAGGAGTGAGCATCTTTAACCAAGTCAGGACATTAATGCAGCCTCAGCCATGCGACTGGAAACCGTCATGAAAGAAGACTTGTAGAACTGCTTCAGAACATGACAAGAAGGAAGAGATATGTGCTTATTAATGAGAAAAGGTTATTTTCAAGAGGATTAGTGGCAATGTGTCTTTTACCGTAATGATTTTTATTTAGATATTTACTGGTTTTAGCACACCTTGTAAAAGATCTTCCAGTATCCGATAATTATTTCTGCCTAAATCCTAATACATCACCTTGCTTTTTTAAAAAAAATAAAGAGAGAAAATGATATTTGCATGATTAGTTGCTATGTATTTTCATCCTTTCTGTTTCTTCATCTTTAAAATAAATTAATGATGAGCAACAGGCAAAGATGTTTTGATTTTTAGCCAGTCTAAATTTGTTTTTGTTTGCTGGAGTGTTTATTAGTTTCTAATATTTTTCTGAATTCTAATGTACCACAATGTTTTGGAATATTTTGTTTAATTTGTTTTCTATATTTTTATCTCTTTGACTTTCTATCAAATTAGTATTTTTTAGTTTTAACTTTCCTAGTCTAATAGTTTATGCACTAGAAATTCCTCTATAAACTTTACAGTGATGTTATAAACTGCCATATATGTTTGTCTTATTAGAGTTTGTTATAAATGCGCGCTCTCTCTCTCTCTCTTTCTCTCTCTCTCTCTCTCTCTCCCCCTCCCTTTTCTCCTTCTCCCTCTCCCTCTCCCTCTCTCTTCCCTATCTCCCTCCCTTACCAGCTCCAGGGTCTCACAAAGTAATTCAAGTTAGCCACAAATTCATGAACAGCCTGCACCAGCATTCCAAATACTGGATTACAGGCATGTGCCACCAGGCCCAGCTATTAACTTGCACTTACATAAACTGCTATGTATCCCAATTTTAAAAATAGTCAAAGGACGTAAGTAGCCATTTCTTCAAATATACATAGTGATAGGTATATGAAAAGATACTTTGCTGATGATCAGGGAATGGTACATCAAAAGTACTTTGAGGACAGGGGATATTTGGCTACTTAGAAAAAAGTTCTGCTCACTAGAATGATATTCCATGGCTGTTGGCCGTGTTCTCTTAGGGCGCTAGATTTTTTTTTTTCTGAATCATCTTTACTTTTCCTTAAGAATGGACCTTGTTTGTAGCTGAATGACTGTCTCAGATTGATGGCCATACTAGTTTCACAACACGTAAGCTCCTTTCCATTTTAATCTCTTCAGTCTAAGAAAGTACAGTTCCTTTAAACTATTTTTTTTTTTTGAAACAGAGTCTTGTTCTGTAGCCCAGGCTAGTCTTGAACTTTCTATGGAGCCCAGGCTAGCCTTGGACTCTTGACAATCCTCCTGCCTCAATACATCAGCAGATTTCCTTCAAATTTCTTTCTTTCAAACTTTTTATCTCACAATTTTGTCAGGACGTTGTAGAACAATGTTCCTCAGATATTTAGAAGATCTTTTGTTTGGCAGAGGTTTATAAGGCAGAGATCTAAGCTTCTAAGGTTATTAGAATTTCTTTTCCTTCATTGAGATCTAACTGTTTCTACTTTCGATCATTTTGATAATGTGACAAGAGTCTTGTAGCCTTTCTCTTGACTAGAGCAACCTACATGAAGCCAATTCATTGACACTTTATTGGCACTTATCCTAGAATATTTGAGCACCCTCATCCAATCTACGGAAGAGGGTCACAGTTATTTAAATTACTAAATATTATTAGTAATGTTATCAGATTGTTTACTAATACTTTTCTTGAAAAATGAAAATTTTTCCTTTTGCTCTTTTTTCTTCTTTATTATGATATGCAGACAAAAATAGTCAAATGGCCCTTTCACCACACCTATTCCTCTTCTAAGTCAATTCCCTGAGTTTTTTGAGCATGTTTTCTATATCCAACATAAACACTGATGAGTGCTGTTAAATGTTTAGCACTAATACTCATGAGCTCCCTTTTCTTTAGTATCCAACATTCCCCTCCCTGCTTTTTTTCTGTGTCCACTAAAATT
The DNA here is from genome assembly GCA_004027205.1 of Ctenodactylus gundi. Classification (NCBI taxonomy): domain Eukaryota; kingdom Metazoa; phylum Chordata; class Mammalia; order Rodentia; family Ctenodactylidae; genus Ctenodactylus; species Ctenodactylus gundi. The sequence goes on along the minus strand of PVKB01002009.1, from coordinate 271,085 downwards.
TCTTTATAGTTCAAATCTCCACAAACTGTCTGATCTCAACAGGACGTATTTTCTCCTGTTGCTGCAGCTGTTTCCACTTTTAGTTTTTTCATTTTTATTTTCAAATTTTAATGACTTCTCATTTTTGTTTTACTTTTTTTTTCCTTCTATGCTTTGGTCTGAGTATTTCTTATTGACATTTTCCCCTGTTTGCTATTTAATTTTTGTACTGCGTCTAATCTGCTTATAAAATTTTTATGTTCTAAATTTTATTCATTACATTTTTCAATTATAAAATTGTACCTTGATTCTTATTTATAGACTTCGGTTCTCTGAAATATGCCTCTTTATTGACACCTAACTTCTTTACCACACAAATTGTGGTTTTTTTGTGTGCGGTTGATAATTTTGAAATATGGAATGAGCACCTCTGGGCCTTCTGCCTCACTGAGTTTTCTGCCTCCCTCAATGGTTGCTTCACTCCACTTCCGGAGATATCCGGTAACCTAGAGATTACTGACCACTGTGATTGAAATACTTCTCCGATCTATGTGAGAACATAGAGAACATCTCAATTTTTCTTCAGGTAGACAAGTAATTAACGGCAGTTCACCTTGCTCCAATCAGGAATTGAAATCATTTGAGCCAAAACTTTTATTTCTGGGATGTCTAGTCTATTTGTAACATCCTGAGATATAGTTTCCCATGACTCTAAGTGGGATCTTGGCGCATGTTTACCAAAAATCTTCTTTTGCAGAGTCCCGAAGTTCAAATTCAGCTCAACTGCATCGTGAACCTGCTAAGGTTCATGTGCTTAAGGTTTTAGCTTTCAAACACTGCTTTCTGCGTTATAAAATATTACTATTTCGCAATATGCAATATATAATTTTGCGAATGCTTTGTAGTAAAATCTTCACAGAAGTTTAGAACCCTCTCCCCTTTTACGTAGATTTCTTCTGGGACATTGGACTGTCGAGTTCTACTTTGCTAAGCAATTCTGACCTTAGATTTTTGTCTTCTCATTTTTCTTAGACTAACTAAAGAGCACTTGAATTCTCATGTTTCGGCTTGCATTCCTTGCCCCATGCCTAGTACAAATTAATAAATATTTGTTACAGTTTGGATCTAAAGTATCTCCCAGAAGGCTCTTTGTGTCGAAGGCTTGGATGTCCAGTACACAGGGCTCAGAGGCAGGGCTTTCGGGGAAATGACTGGAGCCTGAGAGAGCCGACCTTATCAGTTGAAGAGTTCAGGGTTCAATAGGTCATCAGGAAATGGCTCCTGACTGAAGGGAGTGGGTCATGAGGTTGTGGTCTGGGGAACAGTGTCTTTCCCCCTGACCCTTCCTTTTCATTCTATTTCCTGGCTGTGTTGGGATAAGTAATTTTTTTCTGCACTAATCCAAAAGCCATGGAACCACAGGACCATAGCCTGAAACTTCTGCTAAAGTGAACCAAAACATACTTTTCCTCCTTTAAACCTTTGTTCTCAGACATTTTGTCACAACAGCAAAATGCTAGCACAATGTTTTAAGGACAAAGATGGCTGGCAATACTAGACTTATTATAGTTTACTTTTCTTCAAAATCCTGGTTACTATCCAAAGTTTTGAGTCCTAGCCATGTTTGTTTCTTTGTGTTGATTTATCCAGGTTTCATAGGTATCTAGGCAGAGGGCTGGCTTGTATAAACTGTTTTATCGTTACAGAAAGCAGAAGCCATTCCCTATTATAAGATTCGCTGATGGTATATTTTATTAGTCTCAGGTTCATCGTTATTGACAACCCTGTAATTTTAAGCCCTTCTTCATGAAATCAAATCTGTTTTGATGCTATCTGTCTATATGGGAGTTTATAGCTGGGAAAGTCTCATTCAGAATACAACCATTTCTAATTCTCTCTTTTTGCAAGTGACACATAAATTTAGTGGTGAAGTTCAGACTAAAGTCCTGGCCTCCAGGCCCCCAGTCCAGTACTTGTTTCTACACCATGGTACCTCAGGAATAGTCGCAGAAACATGTTCTCAAATCTTTGTAATTCCACTCTTCAAAACTTTCTTGGACTGGGCTCAGTGTTATAGCCCTTACCAGCATGTGCAAGACCTTAAGATTAGCTGGGTATGTGTCACATCCAGCACTTAGGAGGCTGAGTAAATTCAAAGCCAGTGAGTTCAGGACTAGCTTGGACGATAGAAAAGATCCTTTCTCAAAAAAATTTTTTTTGTTGGACACTGTCATTATTTTTTCTACCCACAATGGTTTGTGAATGAATATGCTCTTGAATTCACGAAAGAATTTTTATGAATACAGCAAAAAGATTCAGACAGATCACTGTTTCACCAGGAACCTATTGCCTTGTATCTTTCATGGTTTTTAATCTCTTAAAGAAATTATGCCCAGATAAATGAATGATCACATCTACAGGGAGAAACATACTGAAAGGATCAGTGAAGGGACAGTGGTTCTAAGACTGGGAAAATGTTTGTATCAATTGGTAGAAACCTTGGGAATGAAACTGGAGAAGCCTATTAATCTGAAGTGAACTATAGCACCTGAGCTCAGATTCAGCTAAATAACTCCCCTGCTGGTACTTTTCCTGCTGGCTCTAACTGCAGTTAAACAAAGTTCATGTTTCTCAGGAGGCCCTGGCATAGGAAAAGTGTCTTTAATTCAAGAAAGCATAACTCTCTCTCTCTCTCTCTCTCTCTCTCTCTCAAACTCTCTCTCTCCCCACCTTCACAAACATGCATGCATGTGCCTGCAAACACATACCACACACACACACACACACACACACACACGCGCACACACACACACACACACACACACACACGCACACACACACACACACACACACACACACACACACACACACACAAGTGTTTTCACAGGCCTGATGGTAAGAGTGGAATTCCGGAGGCGGTATCTCCGTGCTGCGTTCAATCCCAATGACTAAAAGCATTGAGTAACTGCTGGCTATAAAGCTAACATGGGCTCCACCAGAGAACAGTACTTGCGAGTCTCTCAACAAAGCCTTGGTTGAGTGACTTTCAGCATCTCTGTCCTGACCAGCCCAAAGATTTCAAGAGCTAGCTATGAAAACACCCAGAATTCTGTCTGGCTACCCATGTGAAACTTCATTTCCCCAGGGCTTATTCTTCCTGAAATTAAGTTAACTCCTTTGAGAGGTATGGAGGATTGCTTAACCAGCAAAAGAGTAATTTTAAATCATAAAAAAATGTAGCTCCCAGTATCGGCTGCCCTACAGTGAGTGAACACCATTGGCCTTAGGGATTGTTTGGTTTAGTGTACACCAACACCGTTGCCTGTACAGAGAGCAAGCCAAAAGTATTAAGATGCAGTGTTAAGGTTTTTAACTATGACATCTTATTTACAGAGCATATGTAATCTCATCAGGAGCAATGATCATCTGGAAATTAATTAATTTAACACTCACTCAGCCAGTGCAACTGAAAGTTGGATGGCATATACTTTACTCTTGGTATCTGCCAAAGGAACCTCAAAAGAAGTAGATAAAGAAAGTGAATAAATTATTTTTTAAGCCACCAATGACTTCATGAGATGTTAGAGTTCATAGGCTTTGGAAAGAAGTCTTCTATATTTTGGCATGAGTGATAAGCATCCTTTACCAACAGGAAGGATCAGGAGCCCTGTATAGAACAACCACATCGGGGAGGCTGTGTCTCGAACCGCCAGCCAAAAAGCCTGCTCCCTGAATTCTTGGCTTGCGTTTCACTTCTATTCCTTCTCTGATACCCTGAATACATTCATGTTTTCTGTTAGAGGCTACCTCACAGTCTTTTTGATAATAGGAAAAATATAAGTTATCAATAAATTCGCTTAAGTTATTCCAGCAATATCTTTCCCTCTTGATAATGACCTACGGTTCTTTTAGTGTGGGGATCACTTTCTGGAGTCCAGTCAGTTTCTAAAAACTGTAAGGAAAAGCTTCGGATCAGTCGTTACAGCCTCTTTTGCACTAGGAAACACACTCCGTTCTTAAAATCATCTTCTTGTATGTTTTATTCAGGACTCTTCCTGTGTTTTCTTTTCTTCAGAATTCTATTGTCCCCTCTAAGTGAGCAACTACAGAGAGAGAGAGAGAGAGAGAGAGAGAGAGAGAGAGAGAGAGAGCAAGAGAGAGAGAGAGGTAATTTTAGGACAAAACACTACTGTCAACTTAGAGAGTTAGATAATATTTCAAAACAGCACTTTCTCAGTATTTCTTGAAGGAAAGCATTTTTTCTTTGATTCCCTACAATGACTGCAGAATAATAATAATAAGTCAAACACTAAAAATAGTTTTGGGGTAATTAATACATATGTCAAAATTTGCTTTTTATTGTTTCTCCGTGTAGACTGATTACAACCCACAATAAATAATAAATTCAGCCCTCATTTCCCATTAAACTGCCCCCCAGGTTCTTCTCTTTCAGAACAAAAGAGACAAGTCAGAAAAAAAAAGTCCTCACCAGTCTGCCTTGGGAATCTTCCTGTGGTTCATCTAGCCTGCTCTAATTTAGTAAACCATCCTCACCTCAAAATCAGAAATTGGTTTTGTGTCAAGAACACACAATGGCACCCTTTAATTTCTTACATTTTCTTATTTATTGTTTTAAAAATCAGTATATAAAGTGACATTAGTAGGCAGAAAAACCAGTGGTCAAACAAAACTAAGTAAAATACTGTGCTTTGCAGTACACTAGTCAAGGAACCTTATATGAGACCAGGATGTGAAAACCAAAGATGGCCATTGTGGGAAACAGTGCATAGAATTCGAAACGAATACAAGATAGCAAACTGGATTCAAGCTCCAAACAATCTCCCTACTGGGTGAGAATTTATGTCAAGCAGGTTTTTTTTTTTTTCTCCCTGAAGTTACATATCTTCAAGTATTAAGGTAGAGCATCATTCCGGGGTCTCTCTAGAGCTATACCCAGACCTATATCCTACCAAGTATGGGTAGGCTTGCTAGGGATTTATGTGAAGAATTTTAAATTACATAGGCAAACCCCAACATAAAGCAACGAATCCTTTGCTTCTTCTTACAATTAGCACTTTTCCCTAAAAGAGTGATTTTATTTAATTTCACAAATAATGACCCGATGTAGACTAAGAATTGAAATTAGCTAAAAAGCAGATGTTTAGGCACAGTAAGTCCCTTTCCCAATATTCAACTCATCTCAGTTGCTGGGAAAGTCTTATTTGTTCAGGGAATAAAAAATAAACCCTAAGGACCTCAACTAGCTGTTGAGTCAGAGTCACATAAGAGCCAGAGGACAGCCAAACCAAAGAATTCAAAGATCCTAACACTGGTTTCTTATTTAAAATATAAGAAATTTATCATTTTCTTTCAGATAGATGTCTACATAATCTGATTCTGGTTACTAGTTAACGAGAAAATCTTGAAGTTTGGCCTTTGTTCCTCATTCCTATTTCTGACAGTCCAGTCCCCCACACACCATCTGATGTTTTTGAATTTTTAATCCCTTCTTTATGTAAAATAAGTGGCAGTTTTCCCATGATTTATTCACCCCAGTGTGTTGACTCTCACATAATTATTTACTATCTGTATACAAAAGGACTTAATAATGAATTATATTAAACTTGAAATGTTAAAAACCAAAAAAATTAAGAGCAGGGTTTTTTTATTTGAAGCTCTAAAATAGAATCAAACAAGCTGGATTTAGGATTTAGGATTCAGGTCTCTTGGAGAGTGAAGCAGGCAGAACTTAAGTTTGAACCCAACCTGGATAATTTAATGAAATCCTGCCTCCCTCCCTCCAAAAAATTAAAAAATAAAATAGAGGATGTAGCTCAGTGTGAACAACCTAGACTCAATTCTCTGTATCATAAAGGAAGAACTTAGCAAATAACGTGAATTAAATGCTTGCCTTGAAAGTGTCTACATCTTCTCAAACGAATGCATCCTGCAGTATTTGTTGAGTCTCCACTTCTTACTCCTGGAATCACAAAACCCGTTTCCCCTTATGTGAAATTAATAATTCTGTTGGACATATGTTGTGGCAGGAGTCTTATTCCTGTGTCTTTTGAAGATAAGAAGGCCAAGTGCTGTGTTTCAGAAAGAATTAATGGTCCCTCCTAGAATGTTAAAGCCCACGCTTATTCATATTTGTGTTCTAAACATAGTGCTCACCCTGTTGTGCCTCGGGATTCACACAAACTTTTTAGCAAATCTGGGTTTTCAGGCGGCAGAGCAGCAGTATATGGAGTATCAGCAAGTTGGAAGAGGGAGCAGTAACAAGTGTACGCACTGTCGCACTCCTTCCTCGGGGATGTCTTTCATAGGACTCTGGGCTATGGCGAATGTAATTACTGCCCCAGAGGAGAAGGAAAGACAAAAGAAGAATAAGGATGAAAGCGTGCCTCGTCTCGTAGGGTACTTTTAGGAAACAGACTCTGCTAGGCAGTAGAAACCCAAAGGGAATGAAGAGTAGGCAGCCCTGAGTTTTTCATGGTCTCGTAGTGGAAATGTAGCTGCTCGTGACAATCACAAGAGAGTGTGAAAAGTTCTATCAAAACTGCCTGGTGATTTCCTTCGTTCTTCTAACCGGCATTAGAAGATAAAATAATGTAGTGTTTCCACTGAGACCCTGAGTTCCAAATTCCAGCTGTCACAACATCTCAGTCCCACTGGTTACAGGCATGTCCTTCCATAATTATCACAACTACCAAATCCCTGTTAAGCTTCTGTGACTTCGTCTATAGCCTGGGAGGCGGGGTGTGGGGGAGGGTAATAATTTTAAGAACTAAACAAAATAATGCTCACAGACTTGCAAATGGTTGAGAATTCAGCAAGCACAAGAAATGTAGTAAGTGCTGTTTTATTATCACTTCGCACATGAAATTAAAAAAAGCTGGAGTCTGCTGTGTGCTGACCAAGCTTGCAGAGATAACTGATTATCAGAATCCTTTAAGGATGCTCATCCTTAAAGATAACAAAGAGAATAGTTGAGCTAATTCCAGCCCAATCCCCCATACCCTGTGCACAAGGACAGAACGAGCACCACAGCCAAGCCAGTCAAGTGCTGTGTCTTTTGCACAGTTATTCCTGTGCCTGAGCCTCTTTCCCCTCATCATGGAGGCCGCAGGAGCTCTACAATATATCAGGTTAGGTCTTTCATGAGTATCTTCCCTCTTCCTATGAAAGAACAAGTCTTGTGTGTGTGCCTCAAAGAAGCTTAGTGACCCAGACAACATTCTTTCTATTTTCTACATTCTGAAGAGGTTCAAAGTATGAAGCCTCACTAAAAACTAGAATTGTTTTTGTTTTCAATCAGCCAACATTCCAAATAGCTTTTTTGAAGTACTTATTTGTATGGCAGCCACTTCATTAAACCTTCAGGATACAACTGAATAAGATAACGTTCTTGCCCGTATAGAGCTTTGATTCTAACGAGGGACGAAAATGAACTTGAAAGCAAGTAAATCTATTATGCAATTTTAAAACACTGGTAAACACAGAAGGATAAGAGTGTGGGTGAAGGTGGAGAGGGCTGGCTTAGACTGAGTGTTCAGAAAAGAATTCTTAAAAGTTGGTGGCTTTGACTAGAATGCGACCAGGAGGATAGATGCTGAGATTTGCAGAGGATGAGGCATCTCAAAAAAGAAATAATAGCAACTGCAAAGAAACATGAACTTGGCTTGCTCAAGGAGTGGAGAGCAGCTGTGGCTGGAGTATTGTGAGCAGTGCATGAAGGACACAAAGTAAAAATCCTAGAGGAGGATGAGGGATAAGTCAGAAAAACCCACCCAGCATGTGTAAAATACATACTTGGATTCTATTCCAAGGGTGATGAGAAGTCTTGGAAAGTTTTAAGCCCAATATGAGACATTGTTTTTTTTTTTTTTAAATTGCTGTGGCTGCTGAGTAGACAGTGGATTCCAGAGGAGCAAATGGAACAGAGGGAGGCAGTGGTTCTTCCAACTCTTGGTGCCTAGAACTGAAATTATCAAATTTTCTATGATCTAAAACAATTGCATGTATTAACATCTAGCCTTTGAGATTTGAATATTTTATAGAGTGCTTCTTCTGTACTGGAGATAAGTAACACCAGAGAATGTAAAACATCTTGAAATTTAGCATTATTTTTTCTGTCTGAGTGATGAGAGTCATGCACTACCCTTGCTACCGTCCATTATTTTGAGAAACACAGAATCTCCCATTGTCTACGAATCGGCAAGGCCAGTTTTGACTCAACTTTGTGAATTTTCTTTTCTCTTTCCTATCCCCCTTTCCCTCTTGCTTTCTTGCTCCCTCCTACTCTCTCCAGCACCTAGTTTTCAAAGAGCATCTATAAATTATGCCTTTACCAAAAGAAAAGATAAAGCAGTAGGAAAAGTCTACTAGACGTCATTCCTTGGTACCAGTGATGGAGTACCCCGCCGGTGTTCAGAAAGTAAGAGTGATTGTCACATTTGATCACTCAAGAATAAGTACAAGCACAAAGAAGGAAATACCTGGTCACTAAGAGGCTAAATCTTCTAAATTGCTGCTGTCTTGGGCTTCGTTTAAAGAATAAACTAGAGAAACTTGCAATATCCAGTCACTGATTTACAGCTGAGACCAACTTTCAAAGGCCATCCAAACCATGGGCATCCCACATTAACTGCTACAGAGATAAATCTGGTCAACTACTTGGTTGTCCTCCGGAAAAACCATCATGGTAACAAAGGAAGGCCATTGTTCACCTCACCTACCATGGTCCTGAGGCTACTCTCCATAGATATAAGATTTTCTTCTTTCCAGAAGCTATTAATATTTCTTCAATTGAAAAATGCAAAAATTGTCGACTTACATTGCTTACATTGCTCATTAATTTTTAATACATTAATATCATTTTAACATTAATAATTTTAAGAAAGGTGGGAAGCATCCGTGAAGTTTGAAACTGCATGAGACCTTTTAAATTATTTGTTTAAACATATCTCCAAGGGTGTTTTGAGGTGCAAAGGCCTATAGCTTCCATTGTACAAGACTGTGTAACTTAAAAAAAAAAACTAAGAATAACTGTCTTAAACTCAGTAAAATATTTTTCTTTCCGATACTCCCTTAATCTATAAATTTTTCTCAAATTTATAGATTAAGAAATACACAGGATGTATTTCATCCTGTGAAGCCAGTAAAACTCATTCTGTACCTAATGATGACCTAAATAATTTTCGGAAGTATAAATGTATGTAGTCTTCAGTCGTGTGTTCAAGGCAAGAAGTAGGGCACAGGGAAATAAAGTCCATGGAGAAAAAATTCAACTGAAGGAAGTAATGCCATTAGATGGAGCACAGGATATTTTACTTTCAAGAGTAAGATGTGTCTGCGGGGTATGTGTATCCTGTTGGAGACCATACCCCCAGCCCTTAAGATACAGTGTGCTTCTGATTCAATGACTTTCAATAAAACAGGAGCCACGAATCAGTGCTTGATTATTGCCAGTTTTGTGATTTATTGGATCAACATGGTATAAAAGAGCTTAACAGTTGGATGGATTTACTTTCTCTACCACTCTGTGGTTTCTTACACACACACACACACACACACACACACACACACACACACACACACACTTTATAAACACACCTGTTCTCAGAGTGATGGCACGTGCCAGTCCTGGTGGGTAGGATGGAATGGGCTTCCTAGGCCCTCTGGGCATTGCAGAAGTCATTCAAATATCTGTTTCTTGCCTTTGAGAAGCTGAATTCAGCCTGAGAGATTAAATATTCTAATTAGACCTTATATTTCCCTTTATAAGAAGACTATGTGTTCTTAATGTATATGTGTCTTTAAAACACCTCTACACACTGATACGGAGACCAAGCTGTGTCAGAAGGAAAACCCAGACCTGGTGGAAGAAATGAAGGCAGATTAGCAGGAAATATCTTTAGTGATGTTTCAACACCTTCAAACCCAAGGTGTCATTTTCGTTTGAATCAGTCAGATAGGAAATAGGATGACTACTGCAGTTGCCTTAGTGAAATGCAGAGACTATTTTACATTCTTTAGATAGAAATGTATTTTCGCATATCCACAAATCCTGGAGAAGAAAGAAAAACAAGCCTCAAACTGAGAAAAAGATTTCCGCTTTTGCTGAGCCCAAGAGGAAGTTGGAAGTGTATGCTCAAGCCGTAGTGGAAATGGTCAAAGCGTTGATGAAGGGAGAACTGAAGCTGCCTCTGAAACACCATGGTGAGCCAAGCTCAGAACCGGGAAGTAAAAATCCACAGGACAGAGATGAGAAACATTGCTCAGGAACCAACCATATTTTCTGCGTTGTCATTTCCACCTCGTGCTCCCTAAACCTTGGCTTTTACTGTTCTTTGGGGTGTTCAGAGAGACATCTGTCCCCCTTGTTAGGGTAAAACAGCACTGAAGAAGGAGATATGAGACAGATGTCAGGTGAAGTTGACAAGTGGAAACCACGTGGGAATTGTAGAATGTAGAGACGATCCCCTGGCATGCTCAGATGGGCCTGGGGAGGGGATGAAATGCTAGACTAGGCTTTCCTCTGTCACTCAGAATGACAAGTCAGATACTTGATATTTGGGTGCTAAGAGAAAAGGCGGCCACAGAGAATTTGGTTATGTAAGCATAAGCTGAAATATGGAGTCTAACAACTTTAAAACTCAGTTACTAGTAACAACAGAAACCATTTTTCAAGCACCTATCCAGTACTCACACAGGCCGTCCTAAACCACATCACTCATGAGATGTTTCTCATTGACAGAACTCAGTCTGGGCCATTTTTGTTGACTCTCTTTCTGAAACTCATACCGACTAACACTTTCTATCACAAAATATAGCTAAACATTCATTGGAGTCCAAAATCCAATTTCTTATTCTGTTATTCATTGATCCAGACTTTGGATAATATAGTTAAATTAGTCAAGTGCCAGTTTTTCTTTCTGTAGAGCAAAGGTATTATAAGTTAATGGTGTCAGTTAAATAAAACATCACCATTACTCAAAAAAATCTACATTTCTTTTTCTCCTCTCTCCCTGTCCCAAATCTCACATCAAACACGATCTGTGGTTTCTGAATGCGTACTGCAGGATCCCTGTGTGCATGGAATACCTGGAGAACTGGCTTAAAGGCAGGTCCTAGCTCAGTACTCTGAGAAACCATGTTTCTAATACGGTTTCTAACAATAACGGTGGCAGCGCTGCTCCCCTGACCTCAACTTGAGTGTCAAGGCTCTGTATTATAAAGCCTAAATGTCTTCATCCAGAATTCACTGTTTGATCTCAAACTACCTCCTACAGTTCCTCTTAGTTTTTGGTTCCTGATTTTTGATTTAGTCACCATTATTGAACCATATCTCATATTTCATATCTGTTCTTTTTATTCTGTTTCTTCTTAGAATATCCAAAATTCCAATTCATCTGTCCTTGTATGTGTAGGAAAATGCCCTAGTCAAATTGAGCAAAAAACTTGTCCAAATTTTGCATTTAAATACTTCCTGATCTTATTATCAGCAGCAAAATATTTATGCAGAGGTAATTAGAATTTCTCTCTTGTACCCAGAATATACGGGAGCTTCAGGTATAACATGTTGATATGGTTACCTACCTCATTTAAATATTGATTCCATGTGAAAGACCTTATCTTATTGCTGTATTCAACATATAGTAGTACTTGAGAAATATTATTTAATTAAATGCTGATGAAAATAAGTTAACTTAAACAATATAGTGTACCTGACAAACACAGAAGCTGATTATATCTCAGGGAAGGTATACTGGGATAAGTTACGTCATGAAAGGGTTATTTCAAGTCTGGCTCTGGATTCTAAACGCACTGGTTCAGCAGTGAAATAGTGAGGGAAAATTATCAAACTAACAGCCAGTCAGGCTTAGCTTGAAAAAGACAAGATATTTCGTTGTTGTCCACAGGTGCTTTAATGTGTATTACATAAGGGAAATTACACTGGAGTTCTATGGCACCAGGATCTAAGACTTGATTCGATGAGTATGAGTCAACCAGTGAGTAGCACAAAGTAGGAAACCAATGATAGAATCATCTATCCCCATAAAAGAGAACATTTTATAACAGAGGCTTCCTAGGAGGTAGGGACTTGTCAATCTCAGGCCATGTGAATTCCAAATCAAGGCAAATATTAAGGAAAAGAGTCATAAGCAAGAAATAAATTTTCATGTGACAATATTTAAAATTCATTTTAATTCAAGAATACAAAACCACAAACTGATGCCATGTTTGTCAGGGTTACTCACCTTCAAGTTAATCTCTCTTTTTTTTCCCCACTTCCTGGTCACTGGAAGGAAAGCCCTATTCGAAGGTATGTGCCAAGGGTGTAACTTTAAGGAAAAGCTACTGAAACCTGTGACTATGAAGACAGAAAATTTGTACGGATATTAATATCTATATTCATTACACTAGCCATCTACTCTAAGAAAACACTGTCAGATAAATTTCGGTAGAAGATTTGGCAAAAAAAACCATGTAATATTAATTTTATTATCTCAAATAGAGTGTGCATAATGGTCCCTGGGAGTCTGCTGAACACTCACTAATATTATTGAAAAATGAAGAAGTAGGAAAAATTTTTATTAATTGGCAAAGAGTAGAGTTAATAAGGACCTCTCTTGCCATTTTTTAGTTCTGTTTTAATCTGAAAACATTTTCTTGGTTGACAGATAAGCACCAAACTATAAAAATATTAATTCAACTGAAAATTGTTATTCATGAATAAAACAGTAATTTTCACCCAATATGAGGATGTTGTTAGGTAGCAAATATTTTCAACAGGTATTTTGATGGCCGTCCTGTGATCATGTAAACTCTGGAAATACAATGTCCTTCCTTGAGTCGTGAAAATGTTCACATTTTAACACCGAAAGGTGAAGGCTTGATATTTCTCCAAAATTGTAAGTCCCTGAGCCCCTTGGAATCTTGGACAGAAAATCTATCATACAAAAGGAAAACCAAGCAATTTACAAAAGCCATTATTGTGCAGCATAAACTGATCAAAATAATTTATGCAGAATTACTCAGTAGGGCGTACCACAAATTGCTAGATGATACATATTAAGCCAGCCCTAGGATGCCTATGCACCACTATGAAGTTTTGTGATTTATATTAGTTATTAAGAAGTGTTTGAAAATCTCCAGCTAGGGAAAAGTTGCATTACAACTAGAGGGATCCTGAAACATCCTGTAGACTGAAGGGCTTTTCTTTTAGGAGAGAAGTCCTTCATTCTTCACAGCTGCTCAGTGTATTCTGTGATAACCTTCCAAATTTCACGGCTTAATTACTAAAGCTGGCTTTGCTAATCATCCGTGGCTTAAAGGAAGGCCTGAGGAATTTGCTCTAAGGTCTCTGGTAAATGGTAAAATCTTTGCTGGTGAGTAGCAACTTAGAATCACTCAGAAGTCTTAGAGGCCAATGAAATTCAAGGAAAACAAAGGGTTTTTGGCCCCTATGGAATTGAGAATATTAAAGAGAAAAGGAATTGATGTGAATATCTTACAGACCAGATGCCATTTTCTTGACCCCAGCGGAAAGCTCTTCAGAAAGCTCACTTGTTCTGATACTAAAAACGTCCTTTCCCTCATACAAAGCCGCATTTCCCAACCATCATGAATGCATTCTTATGACTTATGTATGGCTCTCGCTCTTAGAATGAAGTTATTGGGTGACAATAATATCGCTGTTGTTCTAATGTATCAAAGAACCCCTTCATGAGAAAAGTCATTTTCCTAGGCTTGCATGTCCAGCAGAATAGGCCCATAAACCATGCTGAAGCGCTCCTTCATCACAGACTAATTCGACCCAAGATCATTAGAAATTCCTGTATGTGGAGAAAGAGTCAAAGTCACCTTGACTCTGGGGAACTTATTCTAAATTTCTAAAACAGAAAGTATATTAAAAGCTAGGTTCAGGGTTAAAAGCTGTACAAATACCTAAGATGAACATTAGGGACCAAGAGACCCACATTTTTTAAATCTATAAAATGATAATTGGTGGAGATATGTACCTAAATATTATTTTCTCCTTTCTTATTCATTTTTTATAGGAATGGGGCTAATGGTTTTCACACTGAACTACATTCCCAGTCTTTTTTTTTTTTCAGACAGTGTCTGGAAAAGTCATTAAGTTGTCCATGTTGGGCTATAAATTCCAATCCTCCTGCATCAGCTTCACGGAATGCTGGTTTTTCTAAAATTTTAATAATTTTCTATTTTCAAATAATTACAGATGAATAAAGTTTTAAAAATTAGTGCAAAAAAATTACCAGATAAACTTCAGCCTTGTTTCCTAAAGTTAAAATTTTACCATGTTGGCTTTATTGCTTTCTTCTGGTAAATTTAGATAGATAGATAGATAGATAGATAGATAGATAGAAAATTGCTTTTTATAAAATGTTTAGAAATATATTTCAGACATGAGGCAATTTTGCTTAAAGATTTCCAGGTGAATTTTTTTTCTTTAATTGGGCTGGCCTGGTGATGCAGGCCTTTATTTTCTATTTATTTGTTTCTTCCCTGCAGGTGTACTGTCTCCCACCACGCTCAGCCTATGTGGTGCTGGGAATTGGCCCCACACTGGCCAGGCAAGGGCTCTTAACTGCTGAGCTACTATGTCTCCAGCTTCCCCGTGTGAGTTTCTTATCAACAAAGACTTTCTCTTTGCACAGCCAAAATGCAGATATCAGTATAAGAAAATTAACATCGATACAACAATCGTATCAACCTACAGACCTATTCAAATCTTACCTATTGTGCCAATAATGCCCATAGAAACAAAGAAGAAAAGAACTCTGTACCAGGATGTAATTCAGGAAGACACGCTGCGTTTCTTTGTCATGTCTTTTCAATATCCTTTTCCTGGACTACTTTCTTGGTTTTCCCTCCGTCCTTGGCAACTGCGAAGATTCCCGCTTGTTTATTACCGTGCGCATTGCCTCTCAATGTGGGTTTGTCTGATATTTCCCATGATTAGATTCAGTTGTACATTTTTGGCTAGAAGAGCTCAGAACGGATGTGGACTTTCCTTATTTTGGGAACCATTTTATTTTCTAGGTCTTAGGACAATGCTCACCATGAACTTCTCCATACCTCCCTGTCCGTTTCAGTTCTATTTTATGTCTAAATGTCGGAGAAGCCCAGAGAGCGCCCCCTGGTTGCGTTCCCCTGAAGCCCACATTCTCTCTGCTTGTCTGATCTCTTGGGAAGAGTTTGCATCTTATTATGTCTCCCCCTGTTCCAGATTCAGAAATTTGACTGCTAATTCGCATCTTTCCTTGAGTATCAAAATCACATCTATACTTGAAACCTGAAAACCAGCCATGAATTATTTTTTTCTAAAACTTACTCTGAGAGATTATGGAGAAAGCTCTGAGTACAACCCCTAGCACCACAAAGGAGAGAGCGAGACAGAGAGAGAGAGTGAGAGAGATATGAGCAAGAAATCCAGGCAAGAATGCAGAGGATAGTAGGAGAATATTTTCAGCAGGAGGAACTACATAACAATACTAATATTGATTATTTTTCTAAGAATATTGAAATCAGGTAACTTAAAATGTTACTATAATCTTAGAAAGTCTAGTTTAATAGCACAGAGGAGGTCAGCTTCATACAAGGGCTATATCACGTAGTAATCATAGTTGCACTAATGAGAAATATCACTTTATAAAAAGTTGTGTTGTAAAGACAATTAATTTCAGATGTACAAATTCACATATATCTTCGAGTCATCAAAAATATATGTGGTTTTGAAAGTAAACCTAATTTAAATTAGATTGTGAAAAGCTCAATATTGCAAAGCAGTTTACAACTGCTGGTATGGAAGAATGCAATGCAAACCGAGCAGGCCACCCCATCAAACAGCTGCAGGTTTCTGTGCTTCCTGCAATATTTATTTCCAGGTGCACATAGTTAGTGATCATATTATAATTAATAGTGGTCTGTGTAATACAAATTGTGTCCCTGAATCAATCGATTGCATGGTACAAACTGGAGGAACAGGATTTCTAATTGGCTTCTGCTCCAACGCTCTTGCTGACCAGGAGATTGCTGTCTCACAAAGAAGCTAATTTCATTTTTAAGCTGTCACTCACCATTATTAATGACTTCTTCATATTAAATCGATTGTTGTTACCCAATAATTATCAACCACTGATTCTAAGCTCAGCCCTCTGGAGTCACATATCATTTTTGTTTCTTCTAGGATGGAGAGGATTAGTGTCTTACTTACTTTTTCATTGCTGTGACTTAATACCCAACATCCACAAATTTAGGAAAGGAAAGGTTTATTTTAGCTCACAGTTTCAGAAGGTCACAGTCAGGGGAGGCTGGTAACAATCAAAGTATATATGGCAGAGGCAGAGGTGAAGGCAGCTTCTCACGACATCACAGACAGGAAGCCAAATCCAGGCACATTGAGATTAGTCCTCAAGGAAGGCAGGAAGCAGCTTATATATCTTTCCAGGTCTCCTCCCTGTGATCAGACCCTCCTGGATCCAGGTGTGGAAGGTGTGATAAACCCCCAACACACACCAATAATCCAATTTACACACCTATAATCCAATTTACAGGTCAATAATCCACCCCTCCAGACTAGGCCCCAATCTACCAACAGCACATGGTTTCATAAACAATCCATAACATTCAAATACATGAGACTTTTGGGGGACATTCCAAAGTCAAACCACAATAATGAGAAATTTTCCCGTTTCTTAGTTCTCTTCCTGTATCCCAAGTCAATACAATTCTGACTGTTACAGGCCTTCTCAATAGATATAAGTGTAGACAAAGACCCTGGACTTACTGTCGGTAGGCTGGACTGAACAGATTTAGGTTTGAGTCTAGACCAGTGACATTGATCATCTTGTCTTTCAGAATCTCATGTCATCTTAGTCACATGGTGATAAATGCCAACCCCATGCCTGCAGCGTTCACTGTTAATCTTTGCCTAACTCTGGCTGAAATTCCAGTGTTGCCTATAGTCACGGACTGAGTATCAAGAGCAGAATTAGTGACTTAACTTTGAACTGTTACTTCCTCTCATTATTGAGATTCCACCTATAGTATCCCTGGGCATCTTGGAAGCCAAAGTGGTTTTCTCATTGTTAATTCACAAGTGATTTTCCCAGTCTGATAATTTCACATACTCTACAAAAGATATTCTATTCCTGAAGTTAAAAGGCAGTTTCTACCCAGAAATTCTATAACTCAAATGTAATTTTTCTGGGAAAAAAAATAGAACCATGTTTGTTTGTTTATTTAACAGCTTTGCTAAGGCATAATTGACTGGAAGTATTTGAAAAGCACAATTTGATATACTCGACCTAAGTTTATATTTACATAGCTATCTCCACAGTTGGACGGTGAACATGCATATCACATCTTGAAATTTCCTCATGTCTCTTTGAAATTGCTTTTTCCTGTCCCTTCTGGGTCTCCTCCCCTACCCAGGCAAGTACTGATCTGCTTTGTTCCTAGAGATTTGTTTGCATTTCTTGAATTTTTAATAAGGCTAAATCATAGAGCATACGCAGTTTTGTCATCGGCCCTCTTCCACTCAACGTAATTATCTGGAAATCCATTCATATCGTTGTATCACTAGCTCATCTGTTTGGGTTACTGAATACCCTTCCATTACAGGGACACACCACAATGTTTTTATTCATTCATCTAAAAATGGACAGTTGGTCTATTGCCAGCTGTTAGATATTACACAGTGAACAGAGCTCTTTTGGTCTCCCTTGAATGAGTAGCTGTCAATAATTATGCTTCTCTTCAGTCTTCCAAAGCCCAATGAATTTTTGCAGATTAAAAATCTTCCTTTTCTAAGAACGTAGAACAAGCTCGCTAAGTAACGGGGCTTGTAAGAAACATGCACTAACGTTACATTCAGACGGGTCAATTTTTTTATATCTTCTAGGACACTCTTTCCTTCAAATTTTCTGACCTCTAAGGAAATGTGAACTCACTCCTCTCATTGTTTAGGGATGCTATTTATCACCTACAAGTGATCTGTGAGCTCAAATCCTGTAATGTTTATACAAAATGTATTGTTTCATCCTAAAAACATC
The DNA here is from genome assembly GCA_004027205.1 of Ctenodactylus gundi. Taxonomy (NCBI): domain Eukaryota; kingdom Metazoa; phylum Chordata; class Mammalia; order Rodentia; family Ctenodactylidae; genus Ctenodactylus; species Ctenodactylus gundi. The sequence goes on along the minus strand of PVKB01002009.1, from coordinate 253,020 downwards.
TAGGATTCCTCATAAAAGAAAATTCCATACAGTCATCTTGGTGTTCCAGAAATCTCAAGATGACTATATTTCCTTAGATTCCTAGCCTGGTTTTCTTTTATTAAAATAAAAGTAGATAGTAGAAAGAATAGACTCTCAATTATTTTTCTTTCTTTAAATTTAAAATTTTTAATGAATGATCTCTAATAGCTCTCGCTCATGTCTGTCACACTTGCTTTCTTTTCACTTTCCTTTCTCACATCCAAATGGTAAGTCAGGCCAAACTCCCATGTAGAATAATGAGTGGAGAGTTAAAATCTGCTAAGACAGTGAGATAGTATCTCAGTGCTATTCTTCCTCTGATGTTAGGTTCTATTCTGTTTCAACAGTCTTCTAGCTTGAAAAAAAAAAGAAACTTGTGGGAATACAGGAAAAACAGAAACCTTTCCTTTATGAAATATATTTATATATATATAATAGAAGCTTTCATCTCTGGGAGCAGTGTCAAGTAATTTGAGAGGAGTTTCTGGACTATCATGTGATTGAAAATGTTCCCCACCAGGCAGTTTCTGCCCCCGCTGATGACATGAGTGTCAGCTATTGAAAGAACTCAGCTCACTGATGGCACAGCGATTGTGGAGCAGAACAAGTGCTTCACCAGAAGGCCGCTCTTCTATGGGTTCAACAAATTCTTTCCCCTTGTCTCTGACTTTCAGGTAAATTACTTTTCAGCTGCGGTTAGAATAAAGTACCTATCAAAACCAATTCAATTTCTTCAATTGTGATCATTTAAGTTTATGGGACCATATTACAGCGATTCATTTGTCTTTCACATTGAAATCATTTATTTCCAAGAGAGCAGGTAAGACCTAGGGTTTAGTTTTTATTTTGGCTCACTATAGACGTCATTCAGACAAGAATTATGCCAAATACAGAAACAAATGCTGAGAATCCCAAGCATTCTGTCATTGAGAACTCTGTCCCATCACTGTCACTCAGCCCTTCTCAATCTCGGGAACACCATTGTTATTCACATGATGCTGTAAATGAATCAGAGCAGCCTGAGAGACGTCTGCAAAGAGCACTGTTCGGGAAGCCTGAAGGTTTACTACAGAGGTGTTAAGGTGTTGTGCAATTTGGAGATCCACGTTATGATTAAGAATAGAGTAAGGACAACCAGCACAGCACATCTGAAAGAGCTGTGTTTAAGTAGAGAGAGAAAAACAGAGATGAGGAGGGAGAGGGAGAGGGTACGGAGACAGAGAGAGAGAATTTTTGTTCTCTTCAAGCCTTGTATCTGAAATGAAGATAATATCTGTTACCTAACTCATCATTGTTATCAATACAGAACATCAATAATGGAAGAGAAGCACTTAGCACAGTACTGAGCTAAAAATAAACAGATATAGATGCTGATATTACTACTATTGTCATTGTAAACTACAGGGGGTGCATCGAAAGGAAAGCGGGAAGGGTCTTGTTACCTTGAGTAGACATTCATATGCACAAAATGCCCAAAACCAATGTCAACCTTAAATGTTGCACTCATGCATATCAATAAAATGGGGAAAACTTATAACTAAGTCAGACACCATTCCCTTAGTACACGTAATACACATACAAGGAATTTTTTCAACTGCCATCTACTCAGTCCCTCATTTTACGTCTCCCAGAAGCAAGCACACAGGATGGCACATGGCAAACAGATGGAATTGAAAGTCCCGTGAATTTAGCTTAAGACATAGTTTTCCATCATGTTATGACCTGACTAAAATCTGATGACAATAACACTTCTTTCCATCAGGGTTGTAGTTAATACTCAATAAAAATCTGCAGTATGGAGAGTTCAATAACGTTAGAGATTTTCAACCCCCCCCCACCCCAAACTGTTGCATTCCAACGATTTTCATGACTGTTGGAAAGCAGATATTCAGCCATATTTATTAAATGATATTGAAGTAATTTTTGCTCTTTCTGGACTCTGGCATGATTCCACTAAATCTCATCCCCATCTTTTTGTCTTTACTGCTACTTTTTCCAACTTTGGAGTCCACACAAGGGACTACAGATGATTGAGCTTCAGTCCTTCCACGGCAAAGCTAAAATAGGTCCATGCGCCAATTTTGCATTACCTTTGCTCAATACACCTCTATTAAAAAAATTATTAGCTTGCTAGCATTCAGTGTAATAGGAGATTCCTTACCAATAATGAAAATCCGGCTTCTTCATAACAGCCAGTTCTCTCCAGTCAGCAAGCAGCACAGAATCTTGGTTAGGGTCCATATGGTCCAGTTAACTGGGGCCTCTATCACTTCTTATCATTTCTCTGATACTCAGTTGACTAATTTATGTATCGTCACCCTCACTCTACTGGTTTTTTCATACCAAAGTACTTGGGTTATTTACACTGCCTTTCTGACTCCTGTAATTATTGAAATCTATCAGCTTAAAAAAAAAGTTAAATGAGTAAAAGGTGGACCAATGCATGACTTGAAGCCTATAATGCAAATACAGATTTAAATGCAAGATGAAGGCAGCTGGGCTGAAAGGTAAGAGTCCTTCCTCTTGCTTAGATATACCCACGCAAATATCCCACAGTGTGATTACACCATGTGATAGACGTTTCCTCAATCTAGATGTAGCGATAAGATTATAAGTGTCACCACTGATACCTTACAAATCTTAACATATGTGAGATCTTTTATGAACATTTAAATTAAAAAACTGGATGTCTTTTCTGCAAGAACAAGTTTATAAATTTCAAGGATATTTAAGCTTGAGAATTGTATCTCAAGTGGTACAAGGGACCAAATTTGAAGAAGCCCTAGATCCTACTAGGGTCTTCCTATCCTTTTTTGTGTAAATTCTTGGTATGTTAATTGCCTTAATTTTTTAGGATTTCCCATCCTAGGAAAAAATGACGAAAAAATAAGGAAACAATCTTGTTTAACTAACTTTAAAATAAATAAGTTTATGAGTGTGGAACAAATGACAGCTACTCAGAATTCAAACAGAGAAGGGAGGAAAAGAAAGAAAAGAAAGAATAGAAAAAGAGAGAGAGGAAAGTTCAGATATCCCAATATTTTAGCTTTTTTAAGTAAATGAATAAGACTCCAAAGAAAACAGAAAATCAAGAGAGAAAGAAGAAAAAATAATAAGGGAGAAGTATAAAATAATCAATTAATAGAATTGATGGGAGTTTTATCTTTCTCTATTTTGAAGTCTATATAAAACTTTTTTTAAAAAAAATTAATGCCATAGATCATTTACAAGTATCTCAAGTTTAATGGAAAATACTCTCCTACATCAATCTAGGCAACTGTGGAAATTTTAATTCTGGGGACTTCTTTTTGACTTAAAATTGTCATCACATTGAAAGCCAGCAGTAAAAATCTTGGTCATTTTTTTCACCCACACACCCTTCCCAGGCATAAAGCTTCTTTTCTCAAAACTCAGAACTCTGAGGTAATGAATGGATCCAGAGTTGTGGTGGATTTTTTTTTAATGAATAAATAAAGGGGCATGGGGGAAGCATCAAGAAAGCTGATTATGGCCATAGATCTAAGCCACTTCCTCCTCTGCCGTGAAAGTTAACATTTTGAGGCCCTCCTGATTAATCCATTTATCTATTCCTTATTTCTGAGCTCAGAAAGGCAAGGGAAATGTTATTTATTGTTTCATAAAACTCTCAATTAGTGAATCAACTGGGAACTCTGATAGATAGTTATAAGCACCAATATTCAGAGACAGAAATAGCCTAAGGAGTCCGGGGAGACCAGAAGGTTATTGGTTCAATCAGGGTAGGAAGATTGGACTTCAATCTTCTGTGTTTCATAAACTCAACTCGGTCTTTTATTTTTTAATCCTAGCCATTTGTAGCAGCTTCCATGATGATTATGCAGCTGTTTTTTGTATATGCATGTGCTGTGGGGGGATTCTGCAAATTACCCTGAACTGTTTATATGGGCACAAATTGGCTTTAGCAGGGATTCTATCAACATTCATTCAGTCAAATGCAAGAGCTCAGAGATCTGTCCACATGCCATATGGAATAGAATGTGTGGGCCAATGTGGCGGGGAAAAGACCATTCAGGAGGCAGCTGCATTTATTCCAGATGTAAAATAATTCTCTGAACCAGGTTCATCTTCATGAAAGCAGTCAATGATGGCCAATTCTAAGATATCTTTTAAATGAAAGTCAACAGGATTTCCAGGTCACCAAGATATAGGTGAGGAAGAAAGAGAGGAGTCAAGAATAACTCCAAGGTGTTAGCTAGAAAATGGACTTCATGTTTAATGAAGTTGTATAGGTTTTGTGGGAAAAAAATCAGAAGCTTGTCTTCGTGTTGAGATTATGACAGGCTTAAATTGAAGTGTTGCGTGTAGTTGAACCTATGACTGATGACTTTAATACAAAGATTGGTAAAGGAAATACAAATTTGAGGATCATCAGAGTATTGATGGAAACTCCAATCATGTGAGTACTGATGAAAAGGTATACACAGAGAAAGAAGAAGAAAAGAAAAAGGCCCAAGAGTTGATGAAATTCAGTACATCTTGGGAAAAAGTAGATTGCTACTTTCACTTGAAACTTGTTTATAACAAAAAGCAGAATGTTAGTTTCTACAGCTGTTAGTAGATGAAATAGATGAGTTACTTCATAGCCAAAATTATAAGCCAGAAGATTTTTTGTCTCTAAATTGTTGCATCAGGCATATATAGATATTATAAGATTGGTTGACCCAAATTTCTCTCTATTTTGTTTTCAAGTATACACAGATTATATAACAAAGACTGTGAGACTATGAGACTCTTGGCCTGGACTACAGAGTGAGACACTGACTTAAAAAAAAAAAAAAAAAGACTGGGATGCTTTTGAGCACATTTGTAAGACTAGTTCAGGGTGAAATAGTGAAGCAGGTCTTCCCCTTTAGATCTTTGGTTCTGTGTGAAACAATTTATACAGTGAAATTTCATTTGCGCCTTAGGCACAGATGGTGGGCACATACGCAATTCAATACTTGCTCTGCTCTCACAGGCTCAGAGGCAGGCAGTTGTACTAAGTTTTATGACAGAAAAAAGCTGTGCTGAGTTTAATATTTTGATTCAGAGACATCGTGATATAACTTCTATTCCTCAAAGAATACTTCAGAGTTTCTTTCTCCAGTCTCTTGCTCATCTTGCTTTGTTGTTTATTTCCAAGTTAAAGAAATTTTTCTAAAAATTGTTAACAAATAATATACAAAAACATTATTGCAAATTTAAATAAACAAACACTGCTCTTGATTTCTTTTCGTGTGTCTTTGTTGCACTATTGTCATATTTTTATTTGCGATCAGACCCCAACTCTTTCCTCACCATAGTCTCCCTTTTTCTATTTCCCCATAACACAGGACTTGTACCATTAATCCTGCCACTTGTGAAGGTCTCTGTCTCTCGCGGTTGAGAAAGGACTCCACACCAGGGACATCACATCACGGGTTTGCCCTTGCTTTTCCTCGTTCGGCACAGTTTTAGTCACGAGCCTTCATGTTGCTGGTTCTCCTGTACCATTCTCTTTTGCTACTTAATTCTCTTTATATTAGATGAAGTTCCCTTATTTCATCATTTGTCCACTCATTTGTGGTAGAAAAATGTCACGAAAGAAGGCTGTGACCGTTGGAGGAATTATGTCAACTTCGTGGAATTAGGAAAGCCCAGAGCAGAGCTGTCAGGTGTGTGTGATTTGTTTGTGGTCAGAAAAATAGCAGAACACTCATCCTGGGTGTGAGGGGCCCAACCAAGGGACCGTCAGCTTGAGCTAAACAGAAGGAAGGAAGAGGAAGGCAGCTACAGCTTCTTCTTCCGGGAGAGCCCTGACCATCGCCATCGTCTCCAGACATACAGTCACTCCCGTCTTCACATTGCCCATCTCCCTCGTCTATTCACTCCAGTTCCAGGTCCTCACATAGCTTTTCAGGCAATAACCGGTGGCGTGGATTGTCCCTACTGTCCTGCAGTCTAGAACTAGTACTTTTCTATCTCGTGTCTGAGCAGCTAGTGGACCCTCCAGCTCTTGCGAACACAGCCATATTTGGACTGTCTTTTCTTAGTCCGGTAAGCCCCTCAAATAAACTTTCTCTTATTTATATATATATATTCTTCTATCAATTCTGTCACTCTATTAGCGTTTATTCACACAAAGTAGCAGCACTGTAGGTCCAGCCTAGAAGAGCAACTGGTGCATGTGGGATTGGTGAATGTCTGGGACCTAGAAAAGGAAATCCTTTTTTTAGGTTCTTTCCAGTTCAAAATTGTGACTTGATCCCTAAGAAAGCAAAGAAAAATAGTGCTTATTCTGTTATACGGTAGCTCATGAGGTGGTTGGGAAAAGAAATGACTTAAGAATAAAATCGCTAAGATTACACAGTAAAAATTGCCAACCTCTAAAAGGAAGGACGGAGTATATGTGCTGATAAAAAAAAAAAAAATTACCTGCAGCCATTCCAGAGGGAACATGAGTAGGGGAAGCTTTTAAATTTAAGTAAGGTCACAGAATGAAGGACGCTGAACTTGCAACAGCTAATCCCAGAATCTCAGGCACAAATGTGTTATGATCTGTTTCAGTGGAACAGAAAGAAGGGAGTGAAGGAAGAACAATTGTCTTAAGAATTATTTGTAGAGCTAGAATTGCTCTTGTGATAGAAACAGCTGTCCACGTTTGCAAAGCAGGAAGTGAATGAATATTCAACTTTTCCAAACCTTCTTTCTGAGTTTTACCATTAATAAGTGGTTATGAAATAATACCAGTAATAACCATGGTGTGAAATTGCTTAGCAGCTGTTCAATTTCTACATAAAAGTATGTGGAAAGAGAGAAATTTAAAGGAATTTGATTTTTTTAACCGACTACAGATGAAATTCTTTTCATCTCAGTTGAGAAATCATTTCAGAAAGAATATCATCAACTCCTCTGCCTCTTTGACAGATGCCTAATATTTCCCTTAAAATCTGGCACTAAATTGTCCTTGAGTGGTTTACATAGAGCTAGTCTATTTCACACAACATGATTTGGAAAATGTCTGGACAAGTTTCATCATACACTCCAGTAGACACTACATGAGGAAACAGTATACATGCCACAGGCCAACCTGAAAGGAAGAACCGTTGAGGAAAGCCACCAGCAGTGGAAAGTGTGGTTCAGACATGTCATTTATTATAACTTGCAGAACCAGCTCAACTTCTAACTTACCTTTAGTCAGACTTGTTTGTCCAGAATGGCGAGAAAGAAGTGGTTTGGAGCCAGACAGTCCCACTTTCAAAACAGTCACATTCCATTTCAGAATCGTAGTATTTCCATTCATGCGAGGAGAGAAATAGTGTCATGAGAGTTCTGCTATGTATATATCTCCTGACAGAGGTGGATGTTCCATAAATGTCACCCTTGTCATAAGCTTCTAATGGAAAAAAACACAAGAATGAAATTAGAGTTATCTTTTATTTATTTTCCTTGGATAGCTATTCATATTTTTCTGTCTAATAAATTGTTAGAAAGCGCTATTTTAAGAAAAATGATAGACTGTCCTTTTTCTAAATCTGTGGTTACAAAGAAGGAACTGATTGGCTGACTTATTCTTCTCCCACATTGACTGACAAATGAGATTCTTTGTTTTTCTGAAGGAAATCATGGGCAAAGACAGGAAGTGCACAAGCAAGAAAGTTTCAAAATCCTCCACCCTTCCAATCACAGATAACTACTTAATCATAGGCAAAATGACTAGTCAACCGTGCATTGAATGTGATAATAGGTTTGAACTTATTAGTCCAAAACTACTGTGTTTTAATTTGGCATTAATCTATTTCAGTTCTAGTAGGAGGCTTGCTAAAGAAATACACTTTGGCGGTACTTATATTGGTCAATCTCATAACAAATCCACAATTCACGAGAGGAAAGTGGAGAAAAAACGTTAGAGAATATTTTCTCAGCAAGACTCAAAAATCACAGGAGGTTTAACACAGTGAGTCAAATTTTGCCATATCTTTGCATAGCGTATCTTAATATTCAGTGCGCTCTCCAGTGCCTTGCACCACTTGGCTTAATGTTAGGAACTGTACTCTGATAGAGTGGCTGGAGAATTGCTAGTGTCATCATGTAGATGAATGATTGATCTGGAGAAAGATTGATATGAATGGCAGCTAATAAGTCTCAGGTACAGTACTCAAACTCACATAAAGATAAAACACACGTGCTACTAAGAACCAGTGTCCTTAGATAAAATATTCATTCCTCAAGCCAACCATGCAAGAAAAGTAGCATTCTCTTAGACTTTAGAAAGGCTAAAACACCTACTTAGAAATCTACCTATAATATGGAAACACATAGATAAAAGAAGTATTCAGTGGATAAATTTTGGAATTACTTGCCTAATCAACAAGACTAAAAACCTGAAAATTCAAAGGGAAGAACAGAGATGAGCCCAGGAAGACCTGAATGTGGTAACATGCATGTTAAAAAGACTTTCTCCAGCTCATTTCTGCTTCATTTCTGTGATGGTTTCAATTTCTTTCAGTTAAAATGGTATTTTTTTCTCACATAATGTTGAGGTGCTCTGATACTCCTGTCCATCCATTTTCCTACTAAATGACAAGATTTATTTTCTCAGATCCTGATTGAAAACCACAGATGAATGACCTACTTTCTCAATTTGATGTAGGTGGTCACTACTAGACAAATTGATAATGATCAGAGGGACAGGGTCACATAATAATGTAGGGACTTACGTGATTGCCATGTCACACAGATAAAGGAAGGAACATTCTATTCCAAGAGGAGAAGAGAATGCTTGGTAGACAAGAAACATGCATCTCAAGTCTTCCTCTTATTAGCCTGGTCATTCACCTGTGGGGCATTCACTTAAGTTATTTTTCTCATGTTTATCAAAGATGGATAATGTCCATTATATAAAGTAAATATGTAGATAGCTAGAAGGGCTCTGGGTTTTGAAACTAAATCATGTATATTCTTATAACAATTATCTTTATCAAAAAGAAAATTGAGGACCAGGAATTTAAGTCATATATCAAAAATCATGAAACTAGTAAATGGCAATGTAGATATCAAATCCATGCTGTCGTCTGAGCACATACCCACTTTTGAAAGTTTCTCGATGAGAATGGTTAGCAAGAAATTACCAGTTAAACCCAGACAGAAAAGTGACCAGTCCTAAAGGTTGACTTGAAGAACCAAGTGATAGGTCTTGTGAGGGTTCAACTATAGGTCAACTGTGGGATTTTGCACAGTGTTGATGTCCCTTAGCTTGTCTTCTTTTGTCAAGGGAATAGATCAACAAGCTGAAAGATTCGTAGAATCTGCTATGCCCTGTAGTTAATCGCAGCCAAAACTCAGGTGGGTGATTAGAGCACTTTTCTTTCCTGAATCAGTTTAATTCTGAGTGAATCAAAGCAGCTCCGAGACTCCTACCAGGACTGCCTCTCAAGCTACACGTGATGTCACAGAGGTGGTTAGAAATTCCATTATCTGCACAGATGCAGCCAGATGTTCAACCCCGTTGTGATACGATCGTGAATCTTGGTTAACACATCTTAAAGAAACAAATAAGGTGAGGCTGAGGACATCTCAGACTCTTAAGAGATCAGGAAAGAACCACTGCACTTTCTAAAACGGGACCACTCAGATTCTTTGGCCTTTATTTATGACACACACACGTATGGCACACTGAGTCATTCACAAGCCAGGACAGGTCCCTATTTCCTTGTGTTATCCCTATCTAAATATCTGGGGAAGAGCTTTGACTCAAATGCAGATCTTAATGGGAGGTACTCTGGTCTTCCTAGCAGAAGGTTGTGTGGAAAGACAGTTCCTAATGAATCATCTACTGAATAATGCATGTGCTGTGTTTGTGAAGCTAATTAACTGAATTCACTTATTTAAATGATAGTGCTAAGAATCTTTTTTCTTTCAAAAGTGAATGAAAGAGCTGACTATGAAAGTCCTCCCCTAATAACATGCCCCCCCCCCATTGTGTCACCAGGAAGTCACAGCAAACATTCAGAAGGTGCTGAATATATATTTCCAACTGCTTTTTAGCTTTGTGATTACCATGATCTAAAAACCTTGATTTGACTTTTCAATGACTTTCAGGGGAACCTGTTTGGCAGCGTGAGAGAAGTCGTTTCCACCATGCCTGCGGGACAGACAGACCTTGGGGCAGGGAAGGAACAGGAGGATGACCTCATTCTCCTCTCCAGCATTCTAGTTTGCTGCTCGTTCTCATTTTCCAATTTTTAGCGTTAGCTAGTGAGCATTCCGTTCTGTGCGCAGGGATTGTTTTCCGATTTCAAAGCCCTGCGAAGGCCAAATCCAAACAGGAATGAGGATTTGCTTTGGCCTAACTCTGGAGACCATGGAAACGCAAGAGATTTTTGTTCTCTTCCTTGCGTGTCTGTTATTCATCATCCTCTGCCGTTTCAATGAAAGATGAGGGCAAGGGAATGCGTGCGTTCGGATTCGCACTTTCACCATTGCTCAAATGCCATTCAAGGGATTTCACTTTGTTTCTTTTCTAATTGTCTTTATGTAAAATTTGCTTCTGCTGCTACTATTTATTATTTTGCTTGTTTTTCTAATTTAACTTTCCTTAAGTTTTATTCTGCATCTCCAAAGTTTGTATTCGTGTAAAAAGAACTCACAACTCCACACCCACTGTTTCTTCTGCTCATGATCTGCTTTAGAAAAGCATATGTTACCCCTTCGGTCCTGAGGCCCAGAGTCCTGAGATGTAATGGAGAAAACTCATCAGATCTTTGGAGGGAAAAAGCTGTGAAGTTTGTCCTCCAGTTTCTCTTTACCCAGATTTGTTTCACTTGACTATATTGGAGGTGTTGGGGTTACAATTTCAAAGTTTGGCAGGTACTTCTTTAAAAATTTAAATGAGGTTTGCAGCTTAACTCAGTCCAAATTAAGTTACAAAAAGCCTTAAATTCTGACACCTATACATTTCCCCTGCTCTTGTACCGGTGGGCTGTGAGCAGTCGGATGTGTTATCCCCGGATCTGGTGGGTCTGAGGCCCAAAGCAATGTTGCATCGTTTTTATTTCTGGGAGAAGATGCTACCAACCAAAGACTGAGTGAACAACACCGAAGAAAACAGAAAGGCCAGATCAAGGGTAAGACTGCTCATCAGAGAAGGATTCATAGGGGGTAACAGAGGTCACATCTTTCAGTGTCACGTGAGAACAAAGATGTTATCGTTGTTTGCATCAGGGCCCACTCAAGGGCATCCTTATGTGTATCTACCTGATACGATGTGAAAACACCAGAGGCAAAATTGAAAAAGAAAAGAAAAGGCACAGTAGGAAGCAGGGTTAAGAGGACCAAGAGGAAGGACGTGTCAGCCCTGCTCCAACCGCTCCCCAAAAACCACTTTTCAGAACATGAATGAAGTAAACGAAAATCTCATGAATAAGAATTTTTCTTTCTGATGCTTAGCCTCCTTGAAGTAGGCTTCTGGCCTTACAGAAGTTGCCAGTGATGAGTCTACTCAGTTGACACAGGAAGTGGAGTGTCCTAGGGTTCCAGAAGGAACAGGACTAGAACTTGGAGGATGGCAAGCCAGGAGCCAAGGGAGAAAGAGCGACGTTCACTCTTAATGGATACTTCAAGAAGAAAGGAGAAAAATAAGTGAAATGAGTATACACAATTTTTATTTTTTAGAAAATGTCAGAAAGGAAAGACAAGAAAAATGAAGTGAGTTGCCCAAGGCACCCGGAAACTCAATAGATGAGTGGTGTGAGATGAAGATCTCTAGACACATAGTTGGGAAGCTTTACTTTGCTTTTTACTGTATTTTTTGAATCTATGAGTTTGGTTTTATACTAATTCTTGCAGCAATGTTTTATTATGTATGTGTTTTTGTTATCTTGACATAGTTGAATAATTATGGTTTTGGGTTAGAAGAGATTAGGTTCTAGCTTAGACAGTTACAAATTTATATCACTTTGAAGAAAGTATTTACCACCCTGAATCACGGACTGTAAAATGAGGGTGGTGGAGAGTAGATCCTAGAGCGCACACGGTTCTGTGGAAGGAATGAGACAGTCGAACTGCACATCGCAGGTGGGAACTATTATTTATAATGACCCAGAACATATTTTATGGAGAAAGGAAGAGAGGAATCAAAAGGTTCCAACATAAGGCTGGGAGAATGGCACAGCGGTTAAAGCACTTGCTTAGCAAGTGCAAGGCCCTGAGTTCGATCCCCCATGCCCACATAAAGCTGGGTGTGGTGGTGCATACCTGTAATGCCAGCACTTAGGAGCCTAAGGTCATACGATGGCCATGAGTCCAAGGCTAGCCTGCGCTACATAGCAATTTCAGGATCAGCCTAGGCTACAGAGAGAGATCGGGTTTGAAAAATAAATAAATAGTTCCAACATAAATGTGAATCACCCTGATCTGATCAGTACAGTAGGCATTAAAATATTACACTGTACCCACAAATGTATGTGATTATTATATGCTAATTTAAAAACATATATCAACGTATTAACGTTTTAAATGACAAAATGTATGTGGATTTATTCAGATATGTATTCATCAAAGTGTATTCAGTACATACCAATATCAGAGCCCAGGGTAAAAAGCTGCAAATAAAATAATGAACAAAATCAACATGGCCCCAGGGTCTAGTCTAGTAAAGGAAGAAATTAAATACGAATTTTATTTTGCTTCACTTTGTTTTGTTTTGTTTTTTACTAGAATGGACATTAATGAACGCTTTCTCAGGTATTGGTCTTAAAGACATGGACAACTGCTGACATTTGTGAGCTTACTTTTTCTTTGTGTGTGAGTGCTAGAATTAGTTGATAGGAGGGATTATTTCTCCTTTGTGAATAGGTTCATTTTTTTCCAGTGGATTAACTGAGCTTTAAACCCCACCAGGCAGACATTAGGGTTTATTGAATGGATAATAAGCATTTCATAAATTCCCTTACACAAAAGACTACAGTGAGTCATGCTTTCAAAAGTGCCTAGAGATGGATTTAGGCCACGTGACAGTCAGAATGGTTCATTTGGAGCAGTTACACAGTCTGTTGGGTAAATAATACAAGTTGTATAAATCATATCTACTCTGTGTTTACACACTAGACCAGAACTTCTCCAGAGGAGCCCAAACAATCTGATACAAGCCTGGCTTATAAATGATGTAAACACAGTGCAAGTTTAAGTTAATCGGGGGAAGCAGCCTCCAAGAAAGACAGGGTTTTCAGGGAGACCTAAAGGAGATAAGGCAAAAGAAATCAATGAATTCCCTTAACAATAAAAGTTGGGGGGGGGGGGAGTTGTGGCTCAGTTGTAGAACACTTGCATAGCAGGCATAAGGTCCTGAGTTTAATTCCCAGCCCCTCAAACAGGGTGGGAGAGACACGGAAAGAAAGGGTGACAAACACGGAGTCAGATAATTTTTACAGGTTATTTAATATATAAGGGGAATTGACAAACACCTAAACCAGAATGTAGCTAGATTTCAAAGAGGAACTGGAAATAGAACAGGGAATCCTATAAAACCCCCCAAAGTTCCTCATGCCTGCCTTTCTTCCTCTCAAAATTCAGTGTTTTCAAAACTGACCTTCTCTAATTGACCTTCAAATTATTTTGCTTGTGTGGCCTCATAGTTTCAGAATTGCCTAGTATTCCTGTCACATATAGGGACAGAATTCCTATCTCTAGGCTTCAGATTTAATGTCTTAGGAAGGAGATTCTCATTGGTCCCACTAAGTGATGGGGAGAAAAGGATATTCCAAACAGGAAGCATCTCCTAGACATCTTCATGCCAAATCACATTATTATTCAAAAGTCATTCTTTTCTAAATAGCAATTCTTGCCTCTCATCCAACTAAACTTTCAAGGGGAAAAAGGTTCTTCCTTCATACAAAAATCCTATACAAAAATATCACAAAGTCTGAGGCTCTTATTAGGCCATTTACACGTGTCATTGATACAGTGCATTCTGGGAAATTTCCCTGTCAAGTGGGCCATCACACCTTGAAGTCAAGATCTTTAACATGTTTAAAGAAGAGGGGAGGGTGTGCATAAAAGATTAAAAGTATGGTCAGATTGTTTCACTGCATTGTAGAGACTGAGATTGGGAAGTAGAGGTAGCCTTTTTAATAATTCACATTAGTGGTTCTAGCAATGCACACACTAGAAAGTCATTTGTTTGCTCAAAAAAAAAAAAGGAAGAAACTGAAAAGTTTCAAAAGACCCAGGATTTACCAACAAGGCAAAGAGAGAAAAAGAATTTCAAACCTTCCACTTTTCAGACAGATAAACTGAATCACCCAAAGAAGATGAGTTTCCCAGTGTTTCACAAAAAAAGAAAGAAAGGAAACTGAAAAATAATCTTTCCACACCGACTTCCATTTTTACTAGAGACCTAAATATCAGTAAGCAGAGAATTGGTATTCCACAAGCAGAGGGTGCCAGGCAACAAAAACATGTGGGAAAAGGTTGATCACTTCAGTGTCATCTTAGGTTGGAGAGGCCTTCGTTGATAACGCATTAGGTGATTGTCCTAACTCGCCAAAGTTCCAAACAAAGTAGGGACATTCTCTAGTCCCAGAATAATGTTGTTATTATTGAATTCCTTGTTCTCGAGCTGAAGACTTCTTAGACCATTTCTGCAGCAGGCTTTGGAGGGCCATTCTTCCTTTTCCTGGTACAGAGAGTGAAGAACTTTTCTGGAAGACATAGGGACTGCTAGAGGACAGCTTATTTTACTTCAAAGAGTAGAAAAGGCTGAGGCAGGAGAATTGCTGTGAGTTCTAGGCCAGCCTGTGCTACATAATGAGTTCAGGACCAACCTAGACTACAGAGTAGGCCCTGTTTAAAAAAATAAAAAAGCAGGGAATCTGAAGAAAAATAGAAAGGAAAGGAGGGGAAGGGTAAAAAAATAGCTAAGCTATGATATGTACATGCCACCAATTTTCCAAGTTGAATGCAATCACCATGTAATTGCAAATATAATAATAATAATAATAATAATAATAATAATAATAATAGGGGAAAGAATGTTAGTACTATAAAAATGAAAAATATAAATCAAATTTATTTCTTCCTTTCTCTACTGAGGCTGCTTTGGTCATATTCTTTATCTCCTCAGAGTGATATCTGTCAGGCAGATACGAGTTCTCAGGATTTTTTTTATCCTTTATTTACAAATAGGAATAAAACAATAAACCATAGGGACTCACCATGGACTCAGGATAACGATGTTCGTATTAACCCTATATCTTAATTCTACCCAGGAGTCAAGATATGTCTGAAGTAACGTGAGAAATTATAAATAATTAACAATGAATTATCCAGATGTATGTTCTGTCTCTTTCTAGCTTCTTTCCCCTATTCACCCCAAAGATTGCTCTTCTAGGGCTGCTATAAAAAAATACCCTGAAGTGGGAGCCTGAAACAATAGGTCTTTATTATAGTTTTGGAGGTTGGACTGTCCAAAATGAAGATAACAGCAGATTCTGTTCTTGGCGTGGGCTATTTTCCTGCCTTGGGTTATTCCTCTTATAAGGATACTAATTCCATCCCAGGGCTTCACTCTTACCACCTCATCTAATTATCTCCTACAGATTTCACCCCTAATATCACATTCATAATGAGGTGAGGGAGCCTAGTGACAAGTCTGTGTATCATCAGAGACAGCCATTAAAGGTAGTTGTGAGACCCTGGCCCCTTCCTGTTTTTTCATGGCTTCTTGGCTGATGAGATGGTCACTGCCGCTCTAGCACACCCTTCCACCATGGCGTGTTGCCCCACCAGAGGCACTACGGCTTTGAGCCAATTCATTATAAACCAGAATTTCCAAAACCATATGCCAAAATAAATATTTCTTCACTATAAATGTATGGACTTAAGTATTTCATTACGGTGACGAAAAACTGACCAATATGAAGAGAATCTACACAGCTAGTCACCTCGAATATTAGATGTATGTTTTACAACTCTGTTTTTCCTGGAGATTTCATCAAAACATTATGTTATTTAAATCTGGATATTTTGTAGATAAGCGTTTCAGCTATTGAACTGTCAGATTTTATACTACAGAGATGAGATCAAGAAACTTTTGCTGTGGTGGCCAAACAGCAAACATTTTAGGTCTTTTGGACCACATGGTTTTTGTCACAACTATTCAACTCTGCCACCACAGGACAAAAATGAGTAAATAAATAAATAATAAACAAATATCTTCACTTTTCAAAAGTTGCCACACGTGAAATATGTATTTTCAAGTATAAATTACTAGGAACAAATGAACTGACAGCCAAGAAAGAAAGAAAGAAAGAAAGAAAGAAAGAAAGAAAAAAAGAAAGAAAGAGAAAAGAGAGAAAGATTGCAGAGAGTGGAGTCAAGAGAGTTACAGAGGGTTCATTTCAGCAGCACATGTACTAAAATTGGAAAGATGGTAATGGAGTATGATCGCTCTGTCAGTGACTCAGTATGAGTTGGATGGAAATCTTTAGATTCAGCGAAGGTAGTTTCTCTATGGCTTGGCTTAGGAAGGCAAAGTTTCAGCTAGACCTGAGCGGTGACCACAGATTCTCTGTGGAAGTGGAGACCAACTAGGTGAGCAGATGACCCAGACAGGGAAGAGTCCCGGGGCTCAGCCAGGAGGCCAGGGCCTGAGGCTGCCGGGTCGGCGTGCCCAACCAGCCCGCGGGTTGCAGGAGGCAATGCTGCAGGAAAAGTACTGTGAGAACAGCGGTCTGGAAGGTGCCGGGTTGAGTTTTTGATCGAAAAAGAAAAGATGGGCCTTTGGCTCTAGCCTAGTTCACCGCCCCGGAACACTGAGTCATTCCAGTGCGGAAGTAAGGAAAGCCCTGCCTGTTGCTGCAGGCCCTCAGAGTTCGGGGACTGAGGACTGAAAGTCTCAGCCCTGGAGCCCCAGTCTGTGGCTTTCAGGTGTGCTCAGACTCGGAAGTGCATTCTGAGCTTTCCCAGAAGAGACCACTAACCAGCCACACTGGGTCATTCAGGAGCTTTCCTTGCTGGTGACAAGGGAGTGAAGATCACTGGTAAAAGGAAAATTGGTCACACCCTCCCTCGTGAGCAGCAAGGTGAAAGTCTTGGTTATAAAGACTTCCCACCCAAGAAACACAGGAAAACTTTTTTTGAGTGGGGAGGCGGGGAATTTGGGCTCCTTCACTTTTACCATTTTTATTGGTATATGTATGTAATATACAATGATTACGCTAAGCTTGAGAATTTTGTGTACATTTATATCACAATTCAACTTTTTGTAGTTTTATTAAACTCATGTTTTTTCTGTTATTAATTTATAGTTTTCAATTTCTTTTTTCCTCTATTTTTTCTCTTTCTCCTGTTTCTTCTTTCTGCTTTTGTTACCTGTGTTGTTTTTTGCATCTTTTTCTCGATTGAGTAGCTCTTGGTGCACTTGCTGAAAATCTTTTCTATAGATTCTGGAGACAGACTCTTGATTTCACCCAGAGCTCTCCTTGTTTCGTCTCTGCCATACTCCCATCACTCTTATTAATAGTGTTGTTAACTCACAGGCATACTCTTTGGCCTCTGGAGAAACAATAATGTTATAGTATTTGGATATACATAGTCATTAAAGTAGACTTTTTCTGTATTTTTATCAATAATATAGTGTTGCTTTAAGAAAGTCTTCTAAAAATTGTTAGACAACCTATACTGATGTTTCCAATAATAGTATAGGTTGCATTTCTGATGTTAAGAATGAAATGATTGTTTGAACAGATACTATGTGTTAAGTTTTAGCATTGACACTGATAAAAGTGGGGCTAGAATTGGATCTTATTAAGGGTTGATAACATATGGTGGTTTGGTTTAGTCTAGTTAAGTAATATGGATCCTTATTTGATTATTGATGATAATACAGTATTGGCATTAGTGGTACCTCTTGATAAGACAATCTTAGGGTTATATAGATAGATACATCCATTCACAGTCTACACTGTTCCTTTCAAGATCAAGGGTAGAATAGTTGTAATATTAAGCTAGCTACTCAGTTCTGTCAGTAATCTCTTAGTTATAGATTATAATACTATTGTAGATCTTTATTCATGTTGTGGATGGCGGCATGAGATCGGATACAGATTTTCAATATATATGTCAATAATGATGGTGTCTTTAGACCACATACAGTACAGTAATCTATTTCTATTTCACTGAAAAGAGACAGATTAGGTAAATAGCCAAAGTCAGTCATTAAGAACCACCCCACCCAGATTAATAGCCGAGCAAACTAAAAATAAGTATAAATATTGAAATATGTTTGAACTCAAGGAAATTACAAGGAAAAGAATAATCTAATGGAAGGAATATGCATGGTTAAGACAGAGTCAAAGGACATTACCTCATCCACAACCCACAGTAACAAAACCATGGGAAAGAGGCCGTAAGTCACCTGAAAAAAAAAAATGCCTGACTCTCCAGAACCTGATGTTATAGATCATAACAGCGCAAAACCTACAGGAAAGAAAGTCAAAAAACAAGAGGACCTAGAAGCCAAAGAATTCAAACACGATGTACTCAAACAAGTATAAGATAGACTTGGCAAGTTCAAAGAGGATTTAATCAGACAATACTATTAATAGATAAGAACATAGTAATTATAAGGAAAATACTAATAGGCAGATAAACAAGGCAATGTAAGAAATAAAGGAAGGTTTCAATAGAGAAGTGGAAAGACTGAAAGGATTCCAAGATGAATTCCAATGTATGAAAAACTCTCATGAAAACATGGGAAATTGGCATGAGCACCTTGAGGGCAGATTATTGGATCTTGAGGCTAGTTTGACAAATTGAGCCATGGGGTCAGTGATGACCAGAAACCAAAAAGGCAAGAGAGAGACTGGTTGTAGCAACTGATGGACAACTCAAAAAGAAACACTCTCAGAATTGGGAGAAGGCAAGAGAAAACGAAAGACAATGTAAAAGATATAGAGAATACGTTTAACAAAATTCCAGAAGAAAATTTTCTAAATCTAGGAAAAGAAATTAACAAAGACCTATTATAGACATATAGAACACCAAATAACCTTGTGTAGAAAAGAAACTCCCCACAACACATCATATTCAAGGTCCTAGACACCCGACACAAAGAGAAAATACTAAAATCTGCAAGAAAAAATAGAAAGTAAATCTATAAAGACAAATTCATCAAAATAGTTGCAGATTTCTCGACACAAACCTTAAAGGCTAGGAAGTCATGGGACAAAGTCATTCAAGTGCAAATGAATACCAACCCAGACTGCTCTATCCAGTGAGCTCATCTTTCAAAATAGAGAAAGTTAAGCCAAAGAATCTTTTGATTAATGAAAATTTACCAGGAATGTTTAATGCTTAAATGTAAGTGTAATGTTGTCCTGCCTTAAGAGAAGGTAACATGTCATTGACAAGTCCTTTCTTCCTCACTGTCCCTCACAAGCACTCTTGGTACCAGGACGTGACTTTTGGTGTCTCAGACAAAGTAAGTAGCCATGAAACTATTTGAAAATCACTCCTTTCGGCATCAAAACAGACTATCAAGGAGCCAGTAAGCGTGGAGTCCAGAAATTGTTTTCTTCCCACCACAGCAAAATGGCTTATAGAGAGCTGTGCCTTATCAGTATTTACTGAGAGACAGTTCTTGAAATATGTGGTTATATTTTGATATTGCTAGGTAATCATAGATAATGTTGTGGCATGTTTATGATTTAACATTGTTATTTGCCAGAAGGATTGTGGCATTAGATTCTAAAATCAAGACTATCTTTGCTTCACCTAAGGAATCAGCTTGCTTTGACTTATGTGTAATTCTTTGTATACTAATCTATTTTACTTTTCCCAGTGATTTTATCAGAATTATACAAAAAATGATGAAGTCTAGATGACCTTTTCTTTACATTTTTCCCTATTGGCTTTTAGGACTTTCTTATCCTTTTTCAACCACCCAAAGATAACTCATGCCTGAGAAATAATAAAATCTGAATAATTTAGAATTTCATTCACTAATCATAAGGAATATTGGAGCACATATATACATATGTATGCTATCCCATATTAACTGTTATAATAGCTGGTAAGTTGTACATTAATAGATGTAGTTTATGACCTTTGTTTTTAGTACCTTTAAGAAGACAGGTACAGTTCATGGAACACTATAGGATGAAACGTAAATACTTGTGATCGCTGTATCCCACTAGATTTTGTGACAGTCAAATCTGAGATTTAAGTCTGGTGATGGTGATAGACATGTGACTGCTTCAGTTCTATTTTCACAGCTTTCACTTCCTACCAAAATTTTTCACTGGGTTAACTAATGGCAGATGTGACTGACAGCAGCTGAGAAGAAATTCCCACATTCTAAACAATCCACACCATAAATCCTGATTTAAGAAGACTAGAGTGGGGTCTATTTATATTCTGTATTTAGAACTCTTCTGCCTATGCTCAAATTACATTCATTCATTTGTTCGTAAAAGCCAATTTATCTGAGAACAATAAGCCATCTGTCACACAACCTGGAAATATTCATGCTGTCATAACAAGTGGGATCAACCCCCTCATTTCCACCCTGCTCAAGCTATAGAAAAAATACTTCTTGAGATCAAATGGCCTCATTGGCCACAGAATGTGCCTTCACAACAACTAGAAGCATGGGCCCATCTGATGTTATATTTACATCTCATCCTACTTGTTCTTGTAACTACTTCTAGTATATATTCATAACACATAATAATCACATTTGGCTTGGGGGATCAGTATATGTAAATATCATATCTTAATTATTACTTCCCCTTCACTTCCCCATCCTCTTACTCTTCCCATTCCCACCAAGGTTACTTTATTGCTTACTCCTATATTTCATTTTTTCTCTCTAAATTATGTATAGCTTTGGCTTCTCATATAACAGCTGCTATGTGATATTTAACCTGTGTCCTTTGCAGGAAAGTGGACAGATCTTAAGAATATCAAGTTGGCAAAATAAGCCAGGCTCAGGCAAATACCACATTATCCCTAATATGTGAAAAGAAATGCAAGACAGTAGATGAGAGACCTCTATGAGACCAGAGAATGGAAGAAGGTGGGGAAGAGAGGGACAGCCCGGCGGCAGGGGCCAAGTATACTAGGCACATTGAAATACCTGAACACGTCAAACCAGTGAGGACAGTGCGGTGAGAAAGTACCGGAGGGTGAAAATTTTCAAAGTATATTATAAGTACATATGTCTGACAAAATGTGTCCCTTATTTTATTGGCAAACTTTAAAAAGTGAAAAGAAAAGAAAATGAAAATCGCTACATAAAATTGGGTTATTTTTGGAGAAATGGCTTTCAGGGGTCACTCCTAACATTTTCTGATGATATGAGGGACTAATTATGTAGGTGTTTTGTTTGCCCATGTCATATTAGCAATGAATTTGCCCCCAGTGATAAAAAATGAAAACCACAGAGAACTTTTATTTTGTTTCTACTTTGTACAAAGGCTCAGGATGTATATATGACATCCTGTCTATCCCTCATCACAGATATATAACTCAACCTCAATTAAGTAAATTTCCTGAGGACACAAAGCCAGTAGACAGGACACCGTTTCACATCTGAATTCCACTATCAACCATTCTTTTTGACCCACTTTCAAATAATATCTGTTATCCTGTGTCTATAATATGGAAATTTTACACTATCAAAAGTCAGGATGCCCCCAACTGCCTGTTATCAGCAGAATGCCTATGTATTGTATGCATTTTGTGTGTTTAAATTGCTACACAGAAAGGAACAAGCTACTATTGCATAAACAAGTGGATGAATCTCACAGGTGAGACATTGAATGGGAAAGGCCAGAGCTGACGCTTGGCAAAAACAGGCAAACTGAAATGACCGTGATAAGCTCAAATTTGGGTTTGGAAAGAGGCCCACTATTGTGGTTGGGATCTGGAATATCCCCCAAAAGTCTCATGTATCTGAATGTTACAGGTCGTCTGTGGAACCACGTGCTGTCGGGAGATTGGGGCCAAGTCTGGAGGGGTAGATTACAGGCATGTAAATTGGATTTCAGTGTGGTGGGGGCTTGCCACACCTTCCACACCTGGATCCAGGAGGGGCTGGTCGCTGGGCTGAGACCGGGAGGGATATATAAGCCACTTCCTGCCTTCTTTGGAGGACTAGTCTCAACTTGCCTTGACTTGGTGTCCTGTTTGTGATGCTGTGAGAAGCTGCCTCCACCTCTGCCTCTGTCATGCACTTTGACTGCTGCCGGCCTCCCCTGAATGGACTGTGACCTTCTGAAGCTGTGAGCTAAAATAAACCTTTCTTTCCCTAAATTTGTGGATATCGGGTATTGAGTCACAGCAACGAAAAAATAACTGGGACACTCACATAAGAGAGGTGGGTGCTGGAATGTTCTGTCTTAGGATATATGCACATGTGTAAAAACCTCAAGGTAGACATGTAAGAGTTCTGTGCTTTATTGTCCATGTCTTATACCATAATAGAGAATCAAAATGGGACCAAAAAAAAAAAAAGATAAGGTATGCATGGAAACAACAGAATAGAGTATTTTGATGCCCTGGGAACTCGAGGAGCAATGCTTCTGGTTGTTAAGAGAAAAACTTCCCAGACAGGCTAGATGGCAGCTCCCAATTGTCTCAGCAGCTGTCAGCTGTCAGGAAGATGGAACCAACTTCTGCCGTCTGTCTGAAACCACCTCAAAAAAAAAAAAAAAGCCGAGCAATATAAAAATTTAGAGAAGTGTTTTATTTTTGTTTGCTTGTTTTGCTTCAGACTCACTCCTAGAATTTAATGAGGTGCTTTCTTGTCAGACCTGGCTTTTCTCCTAAGCACCCTACTTTCTCTCAATGGCAGAAAAAGAGAAGGAACGCTCAGCAAATTTGAATCATGTTTGACAGGGCAAGAAACTTGTTTTTATTCCTGTCTGTCATTTGAAATATCAGGCATTTAAAAAAAAGACTATGGTGAACATAACAAGGTTGGTCTTATTTTTTTAAGAAATAAGTCAAGAAAATATCAAATTATTTAGACATGGAAATGGCTGAGAGATGGAAGAGCTCTATCCCTACTCATTATAGAGCTACACAAGAAGAAACTGGAGGTCTGAGTTTTTTAAGAAAGGACAGTACATCTGACATTGGCCAGGTGGAAGTGGGAAGAAAGGTTCCCTCCAAACCTGGCCTCAAGGTCCCCGGGAAAATTCCCTTAAGGCAACCCCCTTGAAGAGCTTTGATAAGTGACATTTCTTGCTAATAACAAATCAAAGGGGATAAGCCAGTTTCCCCTGTAAAAGGAACTGAGCAAACCGTCCATCTCAGCCTTTGGCATGCCTAGTGTGTGGAGTCATCCAGAGTCTAAAGACTGGGGCTATGTCTCCGGGGCTGAGACTTGTTTATGGAAAAAAGAGTTCCAGGGCTCCACTTTGCCTGAGCACAGAGCTTTCTTGGTTGCAGTTACACTGGCTGCTCTTCACAGAGTAGCTCTTGTCCTCCAGAGCAAGTGTCCTGATTTCAGGCCACAACCTGGAACTCAGAGGATTGGACTATCAGCTTCCCTCATTTCCTGTGAGTTCAGCCACCACCCCTGTCTCAAGGGCAGCCTTTAATACTGCGCTCTCCTTCACTGGGATGCTAGTACCTCATCCAAATACAGAAGCCAAGAAACACAACGAGTATATACGGCCTGGCCGTAGAAAACACGGCAAGAAGCGACGAGGCTGTTTCACTAGCCTCATTCATAGTAGCTCAGAACCGAGCTCCTGCTGTCCCCTCTAAAAGACAGACCAGGGCCTTAGGACTCCCAGACCATGCACTTCAGGCTTGCTCCTGTGCGAGTTCTTATTCCCCTGCTATTCTATATCAGGAAAAAAAACTAATTACTTATTGACATTTCCTGTGTTCATCGAGAGCAGATGTCAAACTATGACAAGGTGATATAAAAATTAATAAGGGCCTCTAATTATATTTCTTTCTCCAACTCTCTTTGGAGAGCTCAGCATTTTCAGAAGAAACTGGATGCGGTGCTCAGGCTTTTGAACTACTGTGGGTAATTGAAGAGATAAAAGAGAGGATGAAATATTTTCAGGACCAATGAGAGGAGATGTGGCATGCAGGATTTGCAGTGGTATTTGTAAAATACTTTATAATTTTGGAGTTCTTTTTCCCTCTTCTGTTTTTGTTTTTGTTTATGAGGCTAAGGGTAGAATTCAAGACCTAATACATGACAGACAAATGCTTCACCACAAAGCTAGAGCCTCCGCTTTCCTTACTTTGTATATTGGGATTTTTAAACATTTTTCATGGTGTTTGTGATCAAAGCAACTCTTAAGAAAATGTATGCGACACTATGTCTTCTCCTTTGGTCCCATAGGTTTGTATATGTAGAAACTTTTTTAGTGCTGGGATGGATATAGAAGGGTGGAGGAATTTTTGTTAGTTTCATGAGGCTACCTTGAAAATCACTACCCATGGGGGCCATATTTTGGCAACCTTTCTCCATTGCATTCACTCGGAAATGCATTGGGTTAAAGAAGGGAATAAAGTTGGAGTGTAGCTCAGCGGTAGGAGTGCCTGTTTATTATGTATGAGGTACTGGATGCCATCTTCAACTCCGGAAAGAAAAAAAAAGAAGAAAGGAAAAAAGAAAAGAAAAATCTACGGAAGTCTATTAATCAAATTTCCCCCTACCTGCCATCCACAACTTGGAGGAGAAAAGGCATAATTTGACATGAGATTTAGGATAGTAAGCACATGGTCATCTGACTCCCAGGGAGACGTTATGGTGGAAGAACTTGGGAGAGCAAATATGCAAGTTGGCACTCCACTCTCACAGCCACAGGAAGGGACAAATCTAAGCACGGAACATACCCAGATGAATACAAGCATTTCCTGCCCCCTCATGTCTATAGTGTTTTAAGAACCAAGAGGCCTTGACTACGGGAGTGTGGGGAGCAAAGGGTAGTGAGCACATCCATAGTCCCTATCCCATTCCACGTTACAAAGTATCCTTTCAGAATCTGAAGCACTTTGGGAGTCCCAGAATTTATTAAAGACAAATGTAGCCATGAGATAACAAAGGCTATAATTTGGGAAATTTTGGTATCTTTGCAACACAAATAAGATGCAAGGGCACAGGCAATATGGCACATCAGTCTTCCCTCAAAAGTTCTGACTGTGACTTACAAACCAGGAGAATCACCTTGTGCAGGCTGACACTGTACGGTCTTCTAAACCATACCTTACTGGCACAACATCATATGTATATATTTAGAAAAGATAGTAAATATGTATCAGGTAAGATACTGTGGCACGTGGTCCTTGCCTCGGGCTCTGATAGAGCCTTGGCACTTTTCAGTATCTATTCATAAATATTGAAGGATTTCAGTTTTTCTGGATTCTTTGCTTATGAGCCAAATATCCTTCAAGTTCAATCATACTGACCAGCAAGCATTGTTTAGGATGGAGCACTTTAGGCATTTGGAAGCAGAAAAAAATCTTATTCGCATGAGGCTAAGTCATAAACATATCCTACCCATTCAGAAAATTATAACTTTTCTAGTGGTTACTAACTATTGTGACAACTGAAACACATACATTTTCAAATGCTTCTGAAGAATGACGGTATTAAAACTAACAATAACTAAATTTTGAAATTGTGCCAAAATATCTATCATCAGATCAAGGGATACAAACACTGTGGTATATGTACACAATGGTGCACAACTCTTCCATAAAGACAAATCAATTTGAGGCTTCTCTATGTAAATGGGCTGGACTTGTCTTGAGACCATTAAGATTAGAAAAGTGAGTCAAACTAAGAAGGTTAAATATTGCATAGTTTCTATAATATGAGAAAGCCGCACAGGGAGGAGAGGGAGAGGATTCCACAGAGCAGTGAAAACGCCATCTGAGAACCTACATCACGTAGATTCAAAGGGTCCAGCATATAGTGTTCAAAGCCCAATCCTATCTCCGATCATCTGCGTGACCTGGAAGAACTTCTGTAGTAAGTCTCCAGTGCTTAGCTTCTCTTTTCTTAAATAGGACAAACGGAGTCTTCCTCCCCGGGTGGCTCTGAGAAGCAAAGAAGTTGAAGCATATACACCAATAACTGGTCTCTAATGGGTGCTGGGTAAAAGGTTGGTTATTATCATGATTTGGGATGTGGAGGAATAAGACCTGTTTAGGAGCATAAGCATCAGAGAACCACTGCAAAAACATTCTGCTTCCTAAGAGTCTTTCCTGTGTAATCGTTGCCTCAAAGGTCTTGGAAGACAGGTTCTGATGCTGGCTGCCTCCTTGATATAGAAGTACGTTCTTTGATGAAGTCTTAGCCTCTGTGAGCTTTAGTTTCTTTCTCTAAAATTAGACAAAATGTCACCTGTGAATGAAATAGACACAAATGAAAATGGTGGTACTTTGCAAATCCTAAAGCTCCGTGAATGTAAGAGATTGGCAACTACCCAAAATGCAGGAAGCCACTGACAGGGAGAGGAAAATGAGAGGGCAGTGGTGTTGCCACCTTTAGAAACTGAAAGGTACTTCATTTTTCTGATCTTCTGTTTTCTCATCTGAAAAAATAGATTAATAACGTCCACTTCATATGTACGAATATCATGTGAGGATTCAGAAGAGTTATTTATAAGGTGCCCCAAGGCTGACCCACAGTAGCCGCAATAAATCTTCATTTCCTTCCCCATTTTCCTTCCTTTTCCTCTCAACTTTGTGAAATTACCTGGAACTTTAATTCAGGAAGAGCTAGTGCCTGAGGGGCATTGTATCCTGTGTTCCCAGGCTGCCGAGGGAAAACGTTTCTCACCTAGGTCACAGAGGGCACCGGGCGGGACTGTGAATTCAGGCTACCCAGGACACACGGATGAATTTGGCTTCTGGCATTGTCTGTTGAAAGCTGACAGGAGACTGCACAATGCTGTCCTTGAGGTCAGCTTCAGAAGGCTGTCCCGCAGAAGAGAGGGTTCGATTGATTTCAAATATATCTGTCTCACACAGAAGTATGAACGGCTCAACGAAATAGAAAAGAAGTCAAGTGATTCCTGAGGAACGTGCCCCCACCCGTGGGGGCTCTAGGCAGACTCATCACCCCCAGATGATGTGTGCTGTGTAGTCAAGTCTAGTGCAGGTCAGTGAAGAAAGCCTGGAGAACAGAAGTATTCAGCCATGGCCACCGTGAGGCTTGGCTTGTGACCTCTTAACATACCCAGTGTGCCCTCTTAGGGCTCAAGAGGTGTATTTCTGCCCCCAGAAAGTGCAAATGAAAAGGGGGAAGAAGATCACCAAGAAATTCTGCCAATTATTTTGTGCTCGTGTAGTTGGGGACTCTGAGCTTTCTCCCTTGCAGAACAAGCGGTTTTAATAAGATTTTTCTGAGAGTCTCTCTAGCACTGTGATGCTAAATCTCTGTCTTTCATACTCATATGAAAATAGAAAAAATACTCTTATTAACAGTTAATACTAGCATGAATTGCTCATCTATAATTTTTAAAGAATTGAATTACATTTTAATCTACACTGAAGAGCAGTGAGCCTGAATGTGTATGATGAGATTCAGAGTGTCTTGCATGGTATTTCAGACTTCCACTGAAAACATGGTGGCTGAGACCCCTGAAAAGGTAAAAAGAACAGGTCTTCCTAAGCACCTCCGCCAGGTTCCTTCATAGCCCTGTGATCTCCAGCCACTCTGAGTGGGGACTCCTCATCTGTAAAGTGAGAATGAAAACAATCCGTACTTTGTGGGAGTGTGAGAAGTTTAGATGAGAGAAAACATATAGAATACGGCACAAGAAAATAGGAAGCATTCGATAACTACAATTGATATCATTATCATTGCTGCAAATGTTTTTATCCCCCACCAGTGCGGTCTGGGGAGTCTTGGCCCAGCTAAGTCTACAGAGACCTGATGATATTTGAGGTTTCTGCCTCAGCCCTTTTATCTCCTTGTTCTACACATTCACCCTGGATATTCTCACTTAGAGCCATGAAGCTGCTATGGGTACCTCAGGGACTTCCACAATTAGATGTCCAGTCCAGAATTATCAGTGTCGAGAATTATATATGTGAATGCCTCTGGGGCATTCCATAGACTCATCAAAATCATAGTATTTAAAAGCAGATTCATTTTCTTTGAATCATACCTTCTTTTTTGTTTCCTCTGCTAGCAAATGGCCCTACCATCAAATTGAAAATCTCAGAGGTAACCTTAAGTACTTCTTGGTCTCCCTCATCCTTTTTTTTTTTCCTGTTCTAACACCAAAGCATGAAGGCCTGTTTTTTAACCTTCTAAAAAAGTCTGTATTTCTACACTATTTCTAATCCAATTGAGGTCCCACCATAACCCCCTGTGCTCACTCTCATGTGCTGTCTCCCTCTCTCTCTCTTTCTCTCTTTCTCCCTCTCAGTCTCTCTTTCTATCTCTCACTCTAAGAAACTCCTACCTGTTTTTTTCTATCTCTAATCTTCATTCCATGAGAGATCTTCATAAAATTCTTGTAGAAAGGTGTATTGGCCATGCTAAGAACTTTGTAATGACCACTCATGGCTCAGAGGGTAAACCCCAACTTCCTTAACTTGGCTTTCAAAATGATTTGTTCACCATTCCAAACTGACTTCTGCCTTTGTACTCTAATTATTCTGAACTGTCTTTGGCTCAGAGAAATCCCCAACATCTCTCTTGCTTCCCGATTTTGCACAGACTTCTCTCCTCACATTGCCTCTCTCTCTCTCTCTCTCTCTCTCTCTCTCTCTCTCTCTCTCTCTCTCTCTCTCTCTCTCTTTCTCTCATCTCCTTGAATCTAGTTATTCCTCCTGCCTGTCCTCAAGTGTTGGTTTCAACATCAAGTTCAAGTTCTAGGAAGGTTTGCCTTCCCTTTGAATCTGAAGGAGCTGCCACCCCTCAGAGTTCCAACAACACACTCCAGACCTGGTTGCCACCAAAAAAGAAACACTCTTCAGATTATGCACGTCTGTTTACTTCTTTGCCTTCTATACTGACCACCTGATCCTTGTGGGCAGAGTTCAAGTTTGTCTTTTCCAGCTTTGGGTCCTCAGGACTTAAAATAAAGCTTAATGCTCAGTAGACATTTTGAATTTAAATACAAATGCTAAATACATCTAGTCGTCTCTCATACATGAAGAGATGGGTGCCCATCTCTTCATTACAGACTGTGAGGAGCCCAGCAGCATGTGACTACCCTTGTCAAGTGTCCTTCTCTAAGCGGAAGCAAAGAAGAAAAAAGAATGCAGCAACTGGAGGCTGCACACTCATGACACAGTGCTTCTGCCTCCTCAATGATTGGAAAATGTAACAGGATTTCAGGCACATATTTGAGTGACAGTGCATGACCTCATTTCAGGTCAGGTGTATGGGACAGTCTTCAGGGAACAATTATTGCTCTCCTCCCCACCTGGAGCATCTGGTTAGACCATATGACCTATTTCTCATGACTCAATAGGTAAATGAGGTGAACTTGCGTGACCTTTCATGCAAACTATTGAGGAGACAGTGTGGAAAACAGGTGCTATTGTCATCAGACAAACGTGGGCTTACATCCTCGTTTCACAACTCACCAACTGTGATAGCTTGGGCAAGTTCTTTTTTCTGAGAATTTTTGAAACAATGAATCTTCACAAGCTACATGTCGTGAAAATCAAGGAGCACCTGGCACACAGTAAGGGTTCAATAAGTGAAATTCATCATTCTGAAGTCTTTCCTTTCTCCATAAAGAAAAAGTAGAGGAAAGTTCATGTCGAGAGAAAGTACACGGAGGGAGAAAAACAGAGAGAACCATACACTCTAGGCATCACTGATCTGGACAATTAATTATTTCATAAAATATGGTTCTTTCTACTTTTAAAATGGCAGAGACAGACCAACTGCTATATTGTTGTTGGTGCTTTCTTTCCTGTGGAGATCAAGTAGTGAGTATCAATGATACGCTCCACTCTCCTCCACACCGCCAAAGCTACAGGGAGATCTACTATAACGCAGGTTCTAGGATAAGCTAGTAGCTGAAGTCCTTGTGATCATCCACCTACGTCCTTCCAGAAAAGGCAAATTCAAGGTGTAATATTAATGCATAATATCAACCTGCCATGGAACAGAATCAATCCTGCCTGAATGCTGTGACAGTAAGCTGTCTTCTTCACAGCTGTGATTCATCATAAAACTGACAGGTGTTTAGTCAAAGTCTTTCTTCAAATGACCCAGAGTCCCCCTGATTCTTCTTGCAGGCAAATCCTACTTCATTAGTGACTTTCCCTTCATATCATTTGGAAACATAATTGTTCCACGTGTCAAATAAAATCTTTTCCATTTGCGAGCACTGTGTCTATGTGTTTCCAATCAGCACTAAGAACTCGGCTTCTCTGTCCTCCATGTCCTCAGCTGATGAGGCTCTGATTCCGTGACCATAAACTATGATACACCTCCCTTTGATAGAGAAAATATAAACTAAAACATGAAGCAGTTTGTCAACCACAGAATCATCTAAGGTGAAGACTACTTATTTTTAAAGGCTGCTGCAATTACACGAGTTTCACCAGATTTTTTCATAAGGTTTTGGTAAGGTTTTACTAAGTTGCGTAGGCAGGTTTTGAATTTGCAACTTTGAACTTAAGATTCCCCCGCCTCAGTCTCCTAAGAAGCGGAGGTTATAGATGTGTGTCACCACACTTAGCTTAGTAGATCTTTAATTGGTTTTTGCTTGTTTGAATGTTTATTGGGATCCCAAACTGTTTTTTCAATACTCATGAGCTTTTGTCTTTTAAATCTCATGATCTCACAATAACCACTTATAGTAGGGAACTTCTTAAAGCCATTAGATATATAGAGATATGAGAGAGAGAGAGAGAGAGAGAGTATAAGAGAGTGAATAGCTTGGTCAAGAGAGCTGCCATAATTAAATACAGTAGACTAGGCAACTTAGCCAACTGAAATTTAGTTCTTCACAGAAGGCTAGAAGTCTTTGGTAAAGAAGGTCGTTGTAGAATCAATTTCCTCTGAAGCCTTTTTCCCTGGCTTGCAGGAGATATGCTCCTGTGGTCATGTCTATGTATGTGTATGTCCAGGGACTCATCCGTGTCTGCAAAGGAGTCCAATTAAGACCCCCAATGAACTTATTTTAACCTAATTGCTTGTGTTTTTCTGTGGATTTTTTGTTTCATGGCACTTGAGTATTTAACTCGGGACTTTCATACCAAGCTACATCCCCAGCCTCTTTTTAAAATATTATTTATTTCATATTTTGGAGACAAGGTCTTGCTAATTTACTTAGAAGTGTGGATAGTTTGGGTTTATACTTGTGATCTTTCTGCCTCAGCTTCCCAGAGAGCTGGGGTTACAGCTGTGCACCACGACACTTAGCCTTAGTTCCCTCTTTAATGGTCTTATCTTCAAGTATAGACGCATTCAGAGCTAGGAGTTGGGGTATTCGCATAAAGCCTCTATTCAGCATGTAGCATCTACTAGATACCCGGCACTATGAAGGTGCTTTGGAAGATAACTCATAAACAAATTAGGTTTCCTGAGTTTTCTACAGTGGATCTATGAGTTCTAAGTATTACAACAAGGGGTTAAGGGTGAAATTTAACACAGACAAAATCTGGAATAAAGTGTTGGGCGATTCAGGAAATTAAAGTAACATCCCGTTCACAGATGTCTTAGTTACTTGTTCACTGCTGGGACACATTACCTGACATCCACAACCAAAGGGAGAAAAGATAAGGCTAACCTTGTCTTCATTCTACCAGATTATCCAATAAATCTTATTACAAATATGGTGGAAATGTGGAATGAAACAACCCCTTGCAAGATTGATTCAGGATAAGTTGTACAGGATCATTGTCTGAGGGAGCAGATATAAATTCATCAAGAAAAAAATACAGTGAAAGCATTTGGAATCAAAATCCACAGAAGGGATTAATGTGATCTATAAAAAGTGCAAATCTTAACCCTTTTTCTACTTATCTTTATTTAACTAATTCTTTTCTCTCCCTCTGTCTTTTCCATTTCTCTGTCTTTTTTCCAGCTTTACTCTTGTTTCAGACCTCACTCAAAGAACAAGGAATCATCAGTTATTAACTTTGAGACCTTTTTCACATATGGCAAATCTTCATCTTACTCACAAGTAGGTGGAGATTAAAAGAATTTCAAGTGAAAACCATGAAGAGATGTCATTATGTCAATAAAACCAGACATATTTGCCATTGCAAAGTATGCTTAAATGACTACATTCCAGCATTTCATCATTTCAAAATCTGTATTCTAGATAGAGAACAGAAAAGTTAAAGAATCAGGTAAATTAATAAACCTGTCTTAAATATGTCGTTCTAGATAATTCGTTGGTTACCTTTATTCTTCCCCAGTTTGTGGAGATTTTCCTGCTATAGATACTTTTCTGGTTAAAGCTAGTTCAAGTGTGTGTGTGTGTGTGTGTGTGTTTGTGTGTGTGTGTGTGTGTGTGTGTGTGTGTGTGTGTGTGTCCATGGAAACACTAAGACTGAAAGTAACACATATTTAGTGATGGCAGCGGTGAAAAGCTGAGCGCATCTGTGGGGTATGTTGCTATTTCTTTGAAACCTTTTAATGGAAATGAAGACCAACTCTTCACTGGGTTGAGTAGGGGTTGGCAAAGGTTTTCAGTAAGCACCTGTGTGCAGATTGTATAGATTATTGAAAATGCTTAACTCCTAAAGCTAAAAAGCTATCAGTGGTATGTAAGTAAATGCACATGGTTATGTTTCAGTTAACAAACAAAACAAGCTATAAAATGAATTTGCTGACTTCTGATGTAGACAATAAAAATCCCATATAATATTTGCTCACAATGCACATCTGCATTGGAGACTTCCTGTTTCCTTGTTTGGATCTATGTGCCATCCTTCCTCATCCTGCTTTCCACTGGGGAAGCTGTCCCGGGGGAGCCATCACTGGACAACCTCAGCCTCCAGCTGCTGTTTGAGCTCAGCCCTACAGGAGGCATTGTTAGAAACCACGTGGCAGGAGGAAGGTGGGGATAGGAGGCGCTTTGCCAGTTTCCTCAGAGCTGAGTTAACACAGGTTTGGAGTGTTCCTCTGCCAAAAGGTCACAACTCTGGTCTGGTGAACTTCTCTCAGAAAACTGCAGCTGTGCTCTCAGGATACTGCTTCCTGTTCCTTCAGTGAGGTGGTGCTGAGGGCTTCCTGGACTGTGTCCCTGTGTGCTCCCTGCTGCTTTCCAGCCGAACTGATTCCGATTCCCAATACAGGGAATAGTTCTTTTTAGTGAATTGTCCTGAGTTATTCCATTTGAATGTGCCACCTGTTTCCTGCCAGGAACTTCAGTTGATTTAGTATAATTTTCCTTGAATAACTTTAAAACGTTTTTAATCTCAAGATGCTATTGTACGCACTACTCAGAGGTCAGGGAATATTTTTTAAAGCACTTTGATTTCATCTTACACCAAAATAAGGCACCTAGCTCTGGTCACCAGGCCCTGCTTTTGCTCAGCTAATGCCTTTCAATGTGTACACATATTTGTCAACTGTATCTGAAAACCCAGTCATTCAAAATACTAAAAAGCTTAAGCTGGCTCCACTACAACTCAAAAGCAAAAGCCATGTTAAAACATTAAGCAAATGTAAGAAAATCCAGTGTTTGGAGATTGTTTCCCAACTAAAGTAATTACCTGGTTAGTTAAAGGTTTATCCATTTCAGAATAAACTTATTGTCCAGCCAATTCATTGATGTATTAAGCATGGGCTTAATCTGCTCAGTGGGAAATTCGGAACTGAGCTGTGGTACAAAGATCAAATTGCTTACTGTACAACTAAGAATTCAAACCCCACCATCTCACCCTCCCTACATGTGCCTCAGTGAGTTGTGGCCATGCAGATTAGCAATACGCTCTCAACTAAAGTATTTGTGAATGTGACCCCCAGAGTTGTGTAATGTAGTGACCATGTGAGAAAGCAATGTTCATCTTTACCTACTGTATCCACTCCTGGCCTGATTTCCTAAACACACAAACTCATCACACACACGTGCACACGAGCACACACACACACTGCAAGTCCACATCTGTGACTTTGTTTGTGATTTCACATTACATGGAATGTCTCTTTTCCCCACTCTCAAACACACCCTGATCTCTCCACTGAGCTGGCTCCTGTTCTTCTTTGAGCCCTGACTGGGACATGCTCTCTCTCCCCTGGCAGCCTCCCCTGAACACCTGCTGTTCCTCCTCACCTCTGCAGGTCTGTCCCAACACATTCCACTCATCTTTTGATATTCTCTTTTACTACTAGAATACAAGGATTTTAAGGGCAAAGATCATTTCTTTTTCATCTTTCTGTCTCTTTGGCTTGATGAACTCAATTATTTCTTGTTCTCTGCAGCCCAGCCTTTCTGAGATTATAACAGAGTGGCTAAAACCATTCCTCAAATATATGAAGCTGTCAGAAGGCTCTCAGCATTCTTCCATTTTCCATTGTCAGCACAGATGTCTTGCACCCCCTTTCCATGGCTTCCTAAGGCCTTTCTTTTATACAAAATAGCTTCTTGGCTTCTCCAAGCCTAGGCTTAACTCTCACCTCAAGATTTTCCCTGTGTCCATCACTTGACTTCTTTCTTTATATTCTTCGTGGTGAATTCTTCCACACAGCCTCATGGTGGTAGATGACCTAGACTGGTAGGTATATCCAAGAGGGCATAGTAAGCTATTTAAGGGATTACACAAATAATTCTAGGAAATATAACTAATTTTGTGATTTTTCTAGTGCACATAAGAAGTTACATATTAAATCAGTCACTTTATAGTTAATTTTGCTTAGGAGGGTAAAATTAGAAAAAAAGACGAGTGAATTTAATAATAAAACATAAATAAGAATGTAAGTAACAAAAACATGGCTCAAATTCTGAAGAAATTCTCGAATATGGTGGTCAGTTCTATGAGCCAATTTGAAGGTTATTCTACCAAGAGAGCCAATCAGATGCCAAGATAAGCGTTACTGTGAAAGCATTCAATGGTCATGATTAGCATTCATGTTTGCTGAGAGCAACTAGAAGAGATTACCTTCTCTGACTTAGTTGGCCCTGAGTCAGCCAATTTTATACTCTAATAGCACAAGGGAGCTTTCCCTGACAAGAAGAAATTCTTCCTGTAAATTTCAGATTGGCTTTTGCCCAAGAATTTCCAGCCTTCTCTTCCTTAACGGCTTCCTTCAT
Source organism: Ctenodactylus gundi (assembly GCA_004027205.1). Taxonomy (NCBI): domain Eukaryota; kingdom Metazoa; phylum Chordata; class Mammalia; order Rodentia; family Ctenodactylidae; genus Ctenodactylus; species Ctenodactylus gundi. Next base: position 217,783 of record PVKB01002009.1, on the reverse strand, counting down.
GGTTGCAGACTGGCCAAGCTAATCTGCAGAGTCATAGAAACTGATTCTCTGTATACATAGCTAATAGATAGATAGATAGATAGATAGATAGATAGATAGATAGATAGATCCTCTACTGAGTTTACTTCTCTAGTGTAACCTTGAATGATACAGCAAAAGTTGAAGGTTTTCTTTAAAGTTTTCATGGCCTGGGTAATCAAATTATCTTCTAGAAATAACACTAAGAATCAGAATATGCCTTTATTTTTTGGTATTATTATTATTGTTTTTTTTTAAGTTGAGATATCAGCTTCCACACCTTGATAAAATGCTCTTGCTTCTTTCTGGCTTTTACCTTCTGTATTTATGTTGGCTGCTAGACATGCTGTCCCTGCCAAATGTGTCAGCTGGGATAGCAACAGTGATTTATTTCAGCTGACATATGTAACCTGGACTCGGAAAAACAGCAGTGGGACATGACACTCATATGTGCTGTCAAAATAGAGGTGCTACTTAGAATCCTAGGATTATGTATTATTCTAGCTCTGCAAAATTCCTGCATCAGCATCACCTGGAATTTGACTTAAAATGCAGATTCCTAAGGCACACATCTCAGCTTATTATATTAGAAAGTCTTAGAGAAACCCACAGGACCTGAATCTTTACAAATTCCCTGTATGATCATTGAATGAACTAATTTTGAAAACCTATACCAATACATGTATTCCCTTTCATAAATAGAATATATTTCCTCACTGCTTGACTTAGAGGTCAGCATATGACTTGCATCCACTGATGGCAATGTGAGAGAGAACTGAACTGTCACTCCTTAATGTAAACGAGGCTACGGTGGTTGGGGGCTGTGGCACCCCAACCAGGACACAATCCTATGAAAACAACCAATGGTTGTGTTAAGTTCCTGAGTTTTGGGGAACAGTTTATTACATAATATTGTTGCAATGGTATCTAAATTTTACCCAAAGCTAATTCTCAAAATGTATAGATCAGGAAGCTGAGGAACAAAGCAGCAACGTGACTTTACTAAGGAGCTTTAATCAAAAGTAACAACTCAGAATGGCATGAGTCACTAATGGCAAGCCAGAGGAGCAACAAATCATGAACAGGTCCTCAAATTTCTTCCTTCCAATTACGCAAAGTAAGCAAACACCTCCAAGTGGCTGTGCCCACCAGGAAAGCATCACCGTGCTGCGCTCCATCAAGGATGCCCACTGAGGCCATCTAACGCTCCACAAGGTGCACTTATAATATCCCTCCACCTTCCCCGTTGACTTCAGCTCCGTGGCTTCCACACAGCCATGTACTAGCTACTGGGATAAAAACCAATATCACCGAGTCCTATTGTCCTGAGTGTGCTTTTAAAAAGAGATCCCGGCCACAGAGATTTATCCATCCAAATGCCTTTACAAGGAACTCCACAAGAAGATCTTGCCTGTTGGACATTCACCTGAGGTCATTAGTTGGACAGGAAGAGAAGAAAAGTAGAATTGTTTATTACATCACTATCCAATTAGCAGGTTTGAAATTACTTTCTAAGAAATGTGAGCGCTGAAGCCATGTGATTGGAAGAGGCCCCAGGAAGCTGCAAACTCGTGACATTGTAGGGGACATGGTTTTAAGCCCATGCTTTCTTTGGTTTACCACATCACCTCTCAGAAACCCCGTTCTGCCAGATCAGTTGACTTCCAGCCACATGATAGACTTGGCGCTGAGGGAGACTCGCACTACGGATTTGTTGCCCAAAGCTCAGATTACACTATATTTTTAAAAAAATTAAAGAATAATGATAAACATGATCCTAGGCACATTCCATCCTCATCTCTATGGGCTCCCTTCTGTTATCCATCTAATAAGTTTTAAAATAGTCCACGTTTTTCAGTCCCGCAAAATCAACAGTACTGGAAAGTTGGCAGGTACACTTGTTTAAACAAAGCTCCCAACTTTGCGGCTGGCAGGTGTTTCCAGAGTTCTTGGAGCACAATTCTTTGGATAGGATATTTGCCAATACACATAGCAACAGGAAAAAAAAGCCTGTTTTCCTTTGGCACAGTGGAGACACTCAAATGCCTTAGATGCAAAGCTGGATATTCAGTGCAGGGGGCTTATTTTGGCTCCAGATCAAGAAATCAATAATAATAAAATCCAGAGGCTCTCTGCTCAGAACTCCAATGGGCTTCAAAATGGAACAGGTTCACTTACCAAACCAGCAACACGCCCTCCCCTGTCATCTCTGCCCAATTTGATCCAGTGGGTTGGGGTCTCCCGTCTTCGCCTATCCCCTGATGTCCAGAATGTCCCATCCTTCAGCTGTTACAATTCTGCTTGAAATTCAGTCTGAGGATGTTAGTCACTTAAGATGGCAGAGTCAGTGAGATTTTATTCTGCCCCCAATAGCTCCAAGGCACTGATGTTAGCTACTCTTAAAACCACCTTTCCCAAATTAAAACAAGAAACTACTTTTCAAGCACATTGTGAGTTCTTTAATCTATTCCTCGGCAGTTGGGCTGAGTCGTATTTTTTGCCATCAGTTTCACTCCCTCTGTGGTTCTATTAAATGTGATATTAGTTCTGAAACCTTGCAAAAGAGAAACAATCCTTCATCTATCACCCTGAATTAAATGAAAATAAATAGACAATCAAAAAATCAAATTAAGACCAGAGTCCCGGGATCGGAAATATAAGCATGGTAGCGAACGGTTTGGGGAGCAAGATTTTAAATCTCAAAAATTATCAAAATATTTCTGGCTTCGAAAGTACTGACTGGTCATTAGGTTGTAATCCGGGGAAATTGAGAGTTTTGGGAATTGCCCACAACAAAATTAGAATATTAGATGTCACTGAAAGTTATTTGAAGTTATTTATTCTGGAGTTATTTGCTAACTGATAATGTTCAAAACATTATATTTCATTCATTCTATGCTAATTGGACTCTTCCTACATATCTGTTACACCTTTGCTTTATCCACTCCTTCTGTCTGGCCACTTGGTACCTTTCGAAATTTTCTTATAAACACGCAAACATCCTTTTTGAATGTTGTGAATTTAGAAATGAAAGACTAAATGCTGTCTGGGCTACACAGTGCGCTTAGGACCAGCCTGGGCTATAGAGTGAGACTCTCTGTCAAAAAACAAAAACAAACAAAAAAGTGAAAAAGACCTAAAAGACTGAAGATTTTATCACACAACATTGACATTTTCAATGAAGGAAAAACTCAAATATTCAATTATCAAAGAAAAAGCTCTATTTTCATTATTTTTGCACAAGAAGAAAAGAAAAAGAAACCACATTGGTCAAACTGTGAGTTTTTCACTTCAGAAAGATGTCTGAGGAAGTAATGTAGTTTAAAAATATAGATTTTGATCAGACAGATCAGAGTTAAAATAACTTCTTTATCACCACCACATTAGGTGTTTAAAATCTTAAACTTTGAATTTTAAAAAAAAATGGTTGAATCCTGGTATTGCTTATTCCTAGCTATGAATCTTTGATAAACTTGTGAAAATCTTATAATATGAACAGACAGCAGCTGTGATTAGGAGAGTTCAAAAAGGTAACGACAGTCACGATTAAAGCACAGAAGGGTATGCTGCCCACAAAAGAAACACAATGACACTTTCAGAAAAAGTGTTTGGCTAATACCCTGAAATGATCACACTTTTTTTATTTTTCATGTGTTTTGTTTCATGAGTAATAAATATACATTGTAAGGAATGTAAAAAAATATAGATAAGTGAAAAAATGAGAATAATCCAATCATCTGTGGAATCACCTGCCAGTACTAACTACTAGAGAGGATTTAATTAAATCCTTCAGACTCCAGCATAAAATACCAAGGTGACATTAACTTGCTCCTCACAGTTTTCATCTCCACCCTCAGGAGCGTCTGCCTGCCCTTGCTTATAAAAGTCAGTAAAGGCTGTGAGAAATTGATTTCTGGGAGATAAATCTGAAGAAAGAAGAGTGAGGAGGAAATGAAGGTTTTGTTTCTTTTCACAAATGAAGAAATGTTGTAAATTTCAGACAGGATATTGTTCTCTGCCAGATCATCTTTGGAAGAAGCAATTTTGCTAAACCCATGCTTCTCCTGGAAGTATAACAGGCTCCAGAGGATTTCTACTGGGTGGGTCAGAAGCTGCGATGAATCAATATTGTTTTATTGTTAAGTCTCAATGACTGCATTGGAAAGAATTGACCAAGTAGTAACTTTTTTAATAAGTTGACTTCCCCTTCATTGGCAGATAATTTGTAAAAAAGTTTTTGTCAGTTTCTAAGGCTTATATTATTATGGAAACATCAGAACAATTGTTTTTGAGAAGTTTACTTTAAAATACTTGTGATAAAATGATATTGTAATATTAAACATATTTCTCCATATATTCAGATTTATTAATAGCATGGCTATTATTTTTGAGTGCTGTTTATGAATGAGTCCCCAAACTCCTTTCTAAATATAATAAAATGGAAGTCTAGAGGAATTGGGTAAATGGCCCAACATCATCCGATTATTGAGCAGCTAAACTGGCATTCACACAAATATTCCATAGTCCACACCCTCCCTACTGAAATAGTAGTACACCTGATTGGTTGTATGCATGCATAAGCTCATGTATACTCCCACAATCCTCATTCCCCAACCAGTCAGAACAAAAGATGATGCATGATATTATGGAGGTATCTGCATGTAAGAAGATTCTTTGTACATAATTCATTTGGAGTAGAACACTCAGCCCCATAATTCCATCAGGTACTTCACTAGTATCTATGAGGAGCAATTAACAATTTTAATGTTATTCAAATTCATTGAAAGTCAAGGTCTTTTGCATACACATAAATATTGTGTTTATATAACCCCCAAAAAAGAGAAATCATACCACTGTGGGTTCTAAATAGGCTGGGATGATTCTTAAAGGGTCTGTGATCCTGAGAACTTGAAGATGACCACAACCAAAGCCTTGGGCAGGAACTTAGCAAGAGGCTGGAGAGGGAGCAAGGTCAAGTTCAAAGACGACATCAAATTGTTCAAAATGAGTAGAAGTCAAAATTCTTCTTTATTCTCTATTTCAAAGAGAAGGCAGGATGAGGACATGACAAAGGTCCCAAAGGAACTTCTAGAACCACATGAAACTCATTGTATTCCGCTCTTACGTCCTCTCACTGTTGCATGTTTATCAGCTAGGGATGATGATGAAGTTTCATTAATAAATATAGATGAAAGCAAGGAGGAAACTGTAATGTTCATTAGGTACCTGCTAAGGACCAGACACCTACCTATGTGTTTTACATACTACCCCTTCCCAACAGCTTTGGAAAGGTGATATTATCCTCATTTTCCAATTAAAGAAACAGATCTACTTCATCGGCAAAAAAAAAAAAAAAGTAGGTTTTGAATTTAACTTTTCCAATTTCACAGTCGTAAGGAGAAATTTGTTTGATTTAATAATATTTGATGTATAATTACCACAACCCTGGGTAAAAATGATCATTTCTGATTTTGACTGCTAGATAATCCCTTAACCATTTTCCAGACCATTTCTTAGAGAACACAGAGGTTCACACAGTAGTAATAAAGCCATATTGCTCCAAGTTTGTGATACATAGAGCTCCTTTTTTTCCTTCTGTATCATTTTCTATATATCTAGGGTGATTGTGATGAGTATATTTCCTTCTTACAATACTAGATATTAAATATTTATCTTGTCTTTCATTTTATCTTATTGTGATGATACCTTTGGTTCTCTGTAATATCCAGAGAGGCAGCCATGTTTTCAGTGCCCACCCAAGAGTTCATTGTACTGTGGTTACTGATACTGCTAAGCCATCATCCCCTTACACTACCGATACAATCTCATGCTAGTCCTTTGTATGAAGATGTGAAGGTAAGTCCTTTGAGGCTGAAACCCAAGGCACAGTGAATATTCATTTTCTCTTTTTCAATTATTACATAAGGTTTTGGTAACAAAGACTCAATGACACAGAGGTTTTCTTATGAATTTCTTCAAATGAAAGAAAATAAGTAAGAAATGAACAATTGGAAGCAAACTTGTTACTTTAAATAAATTAGACAAAAAATTATGTAAAATAATTTCCAAAGGTGAAATTGGTCTTTGTGAGGGCTGAGTTTATATAACACAAGCAACACTTTTTTAAGGCAAGTAATACAGAAAATATTTTTACAGAAATTTTTAAAGATATAAATTGTGAGTCTACATTTTGATTTGAGGAGGCTCTTGATATAGGAAGATTTGTAAAACTGAAGCCTCATTGGCATCACGATAAAACCCTGTCTGAAACACTGCTTCAGAGACAGTAGTATAAATGGTAATAAAATTCTTCAAACTAGAGGCAAGACATACCGGAACTCATTACTTTCTCAATTTCAAAACTTTCCTCATGTGATTGCTCTTTGGAAATCTGGAGGATGAAAAGAGAGAAGATTATAGTAAAGATTTACTTTTCTGGCAAGCGTTGTTTCCTTACAACTGAAATTCACAGAGGAAATTTTCTTTTTCTGTGTGTGTGGACATTTGTAACAGACTCTGTTTTAGGAAATTTTCAACACTTTTTAGCAAACAATGGCCGCAAACTCCTGAAATGAATAGCCTGAGAGGACGTGATCTTTTAACACCTCCGTCTAAAAAACATAGTAGAGGAACTTCCTGGACTAAATAAACAAATAAACCTTTACAGGGAGACACAGGTTCTCTGAACTGATTTTATTTGGAACATAGCTACTCAAGCACGCACCAGGAAAAGAAGTAAGATCAAAAGAGGAAGATCAGGGAAGGGGTGTACTTGTTGAACTCAAGCTGCAGAAAAATAAGAAAAAAATCTGTTGTGTATGCCAACTTCTTTGGTCAAGAAAGCGATGTAGTTGTTGAACTTACTCTTTGGAAACAAGAAAAAGCCTCTTGGTTTTGCCAACTTCTCTGGCATAAGTCCTCCCACAATAGCTGATTTTGATCTACTGATCAGGAACCACTAATATGGTTTTATGGCAATATGGGCCCAATCGGTTCTTGCATGCCCATGAGATTGACTCAGGAGACAAATCTCAGATGTAAATTTTATGTATTCTGTGGTCAGCTGAAAATTTTTTTGTACAAGTCCTACATAGGCCCTCTGTTTCAAATGAAGTTCAAATCTGAAAAGCAGCACTTTCCTTTGCACGAAGCGCCTTTACAATACACAGAGCATGCACTTCAGGTCCCACCTGCTCTTGAGTTAATTGTAATGGATTGAAAGCTATTCAAACGCTTGAAAGTAGGGCTGGTCAGGATTGTGTGAACTCCAGATGAACTCCTGGCGTCTTTCTCTTCAAGGTCTATACTATCAGCTATGACTTTTGGAAGACTGGTAGAAGCTTGAGCTTACAGAAAAGCACAATACTAAGAAGAATCACCACACTTTCTAACAAGAGCTATTTAAAATAATAACTATTGTTGGTAAAATGTGTTTAAGAAATGTTTTTGATTAGGGATGAGTAAACATCATTTACATATTATTGGCACATACAAATTATAACATAAATGTTTTAAATAAATTTATCTGCACAATCCTTCTCCCCCCCCACTTCTTCTCTCCATATCATCCTTCCTTCACATGAAGCAGTTACAAGGTTTGAGGCACAGAACTCAAGGTTTTGCGCCAAGTGCTATAATACAACAAAGAACAGGGCAAGGCGTATACACTAACAGAGCTCACAGTTACTAAGGACACTCTCCTGTACCCACCTACCTGATGTAATATTTTGGGGGCTGAAATGGAGTGGAGACATAATCAAGCAAAGTACAAAAGCAGGAGTGTCAGTTCTGGCTGGGTGAAGGGCAGGAAGGGAGAATAAGGCCAAATTGGAAAGTCACACCATAGCAACTTAAAAGATGATTAGCCTGATAACCAGGGACGAAGAATTGATTGGAGGATAAAAACCTATATCCATGAGGGTAGTTAGAAGAATTTAACAATTGGCTTTGATGAGGCTATTGGCCTAGAGAAATAACAGAGTTGCTAAACAACACAGAAAGAGGAAGTTCAGAAAAGGAAGTAGAATTGTCCCAGCTCTGTCGCTATGCTGGTGTGGTACAAAGGCATGACTTAAATTGTCTTCAAAACATCTTGTTGGGGAGGCTGACGAAGAGGAAGATTACAGAAGCAACAGAAGAGGAAATGTACCTGAAAGGTTATAGAGAATCGAAACCTAAAGAACAAAACGTAGCAACATGAATTATTTCATACAGTCCTTTGAGACATTTAGAATATGGGAAATATTCTAACCTCGTGTAATCTTGTAACAATTTTTCACTTATAAAACGCACATGTACATTTGCTCAACTTGATTTTCGACCTTACGTACACTCTACAGAACAGGTATTAAAAACCTAGGGTTAGAACGTGTTAGAGATGGAACATGGAGTCACCGAAGGTGTAGAAAAGGTCACACAGCTGAGCAAAGTGAAAGCAAAGGTTGGAATATGTCTGAAATACAGTGTAATAGGACAAGAAAAGGAAAACAAACTAACAATCTGTCAAAGTTGATTTTCCTTTTCTGTTAAGGACGATTTTTGCGTTTGACATTGTGTAAGATGTCACCAGTATCTGGCCTCGTTTGACCGTTTCTTCATAAGGTTACATCAATGGTGACATGAGGTCTTATTCTGAGTTGCTTAAAATTATGTCTAAGTGATTGGCACACTCAGAGCTTCAATGATCCATTATTTCAGAGAGTTCTGAAACACTGGACCTCTCACTTAACCTAAGGCCTGAGACTAAAGAGGATGCGGCAAATATATTGTCATTCTTTCCGTCAGTGGAAAACAGAAAGGAAAACACATACCAATCCCTCCAGGTCAAGTGACAGACACTGACCTTCAGCATTCCACTCAGAAAGTTCCAAAATACAGATATAATCACATAAGCCTGAAGAAAAGAAGCCAAGTGGGGAACATCTAGTTTCTTTGCGTCTAAGAAAAGGACAGCTTTTCCTATTACTCTAAGAGGAACATTAAAAAATATAAAGTTATTTAAAATGTAATTATAAAGTAAAGAATAAAAAATGGAATATGCTTCATAGCTTCATAGCTTCTCAGATGGAAAAGCTTTTAAGTCCAGCATACTTTCATAAACTCCACTGATGTGGATCCTCCTATCATGACCTTTGTTTACTTGCTGTAACCTAACTCCTCTCATGTTACTTAAGTTGGTGGGTTAAAAAAAAGTATTACACTTTTCTCAAAAGAGAGAACTACACTCTCAAATATTTTCACCAAATCCTTCTTCTTGAAGGCTCAGTATTCATTCTCTCTCTGCTCTCTGTCTTATTCACACTCTAACAATTTTATCTAATCCCTGATTTAAATAGAGTCTGCACCAAAATTATCTCCAAAATGATATCACTGGCCCTAAACTTTAAAAAATAAAATCTATGCTGATTTTATCAGCTGCCAATTTGATATCCAACAGGCATCATCCGCACAAGGTCAGGGCACAATCTTGATTTCCCATCTGCCCCAGTCCCCAGCTTACTCTACCCTGTGTCTGCCTCATTGCAACAAACAATATCAGCATTCTTCCAGCTGTTGGGGGCCAACATCCGAGGACTCGCCATTGGCTCAACCAGCTCCCCAGCATCCTACATCTAATCCACTAGCAAACTCTGCTCTATATTCAAAACACATTTCAAGCTGTTTCTCATAATCTTTATCATTTCTAAAAGATTGCTACAATCTGCCTCATGAACCTTTTATATCCTTAATTCTTTTCTTATTAAACAACACTAGTTTTGAGAAACTTAAAGCAGATGATGTAACTCCTTTTAAAATAAAACCCAAAGTCTGTCTCATGACTTACAAAGTTCTGTATGATCTGAGTCCAGATTCCTTCCCTGAGGTCACTTCCTCACCCTCCGTGCTTTGCTGGCTTTGCTTTTGTTTCCACACCAGGGCCTTTGCTCATGCTGCAGTCTTCCTGGTAATGATCTTCCCGATGTGATTGATTTTCCTATTATGTTCTTCCTACTATATTTTTCTTGCAATTGATCTTTCAGCTATGTTCTTCCTGGGATTGTTTAGTCATGAATACCTATCATCCCTCAAGTTTTCAGTTAAATGTCAGTTCCTCAAGGAAGGCCTCTCCTTACCACCATGGATGTACTACTGTTCTCCTCTCTATAATCTACTATAATTTTCCAAGATACACCATCACCACAAATATTATACATGTCAATTTTTATTAGTTTATTGTTTAGTTGGTTTCTTTCCCTTAGCTATAATACACCTAAATTATTAATGACCATGGTTCCTTTGGGGTCAGTTAGGTATTCTCAGTACCTAAAACTGTGCTTGACACAGAGTGGACACTAAACACTTATGATTTAATGATGAATAGGTAAATGTGTGTATAAGTTCCAACATCCTTAGTAAGCAACATTTTCCTTCAAGTTTCAACTTCCTAAAATAAGGAATATGAATGCATCAGTATGTTCATGGGTCTTTTTCCTAAATCTGATTGTAAAATATTGATCTCACCATTTGCTACGATAATGCTGGAGAAACTACCTCTTCCAAACATTGGCTGGATGGCATCAACCTCATGTCTCTTAGGGCTGCTAATATTAACAAGTAAAGTGTGGAACAACATCCTCTAGAAATTCAGAAAGGAAGATATCAGCATTGCCTTGTATGTTTAAGTATATTCCTTGTTTCTCTTACTCAGTAAAGAGCATCTATTACACGACAAACCCGTGGTCCTTACATAGACAACTGGTTGAAAATCCAAGCAAGATTTTGCTCCCAGGCTGGTAAGCAGAGAAACCTGATCCTGCGCAAGTGACATCCGTGACACAGAAAAATGGCATAACCATAGAATAGTCAAGGAAACCAGAAATACACAGGAAAATCCAACTAGCAGAGAAAACCTGGCTAACTCTTTGCACGCCACTGATTCATGGTCATTTTCAGGCTTGATTTTCAATCCCATATTTATCAATTTTTACATAAATTAAGGTGACATATATTCTGACTTTCCCCAGGACAGTACTAACATGTCCCTGTTCTTAATACAAACTGCTTTCTTTCATTCTCAAAGGAACCCTGGTTTGGATCACATGACACTATTCCTCTCTATCCCTGCCTATGCTAGATGATAATTCATGAACTGTGCCACAGATATCACACCTACCCCTTTCCTTGAAAAGCAATCCTACCGCTTTCATGAAAATTGCCATACTTAAGTTCAACTGATTCCAATAATTGTTGTGTAAAGCCACAAACCAAGCCACTGCTGAAAGAGAACTTTGCCCAATAATATTTTGGTTGGGTGAGATTTATTGGTCTTGTTTTCTGAAGTTTTGAGCTCAAGATCCTCACAGAACAGCAGAGGCAGTCACCATAAAAGCAAACAGAGGATGGCCTGATAAAGGTAGAAGGAGAAAAGTACAAGCTGCAAATAAAACCACATCTAAGGGGTAAAATGATGGGGTTACCAAGGAGGCTATTGTAACATCTAATAATAGTATTCTTCAGTGAAACTGAATGCTCAGTTACTAATGTTTTCCTTGATTTTCTTGCATTTCTGTTTTTTACAAACTGCTGATATTTGACACAAGCATGATAGATGAGTGCTCAGGTGCTCGTTCTATATCCGTGTCTAGATAATATAAACTAGGTCCCATCTAGCCCACATATTTTATGCCAGGTTGTGAGACACATTTGTACATGCTCAGAGATTGGTTAAGAAGCAGCTTTTATAAGGGACATGTACACAGGGAAATATCTATTTGAATCCACTCCTACATTTTATCGTCTCATAGGAATGTCACCTAACTCAGGCACCGCTGGGCTTGAAGGGAGGGTTTGCATTTCAACCCCAGAGTCTTTCCCACATGCCAGTCTCTACAGTGCTCACAAGCAGCTGAGAAGGCAAGTTGCTCTAAAGGAAACACATAGATTGCGTGGAGCCAGAGATTCTGGACTGAAGATGGAGCTGGTGTCCAGGAACGCTGGTGTCCAGCATCAGGGGACTCAGGGAAAAGTAGGACATTGCATTTGACCCATGCAGAGGAGGCACCCCTTGTCCCATAGCGATCTGGCCATAGGTTCAGGACTTATCTCTGGGAGAAGGACCCTGCCATGATCTGCTCACCTGCTCATTGCAAGGGACACTGGGTAAACATATGCCTTAATTCTTATCTACTTCCAGGATGAGTTAGACACGTCAGAACAATCTAGTCCATATTCAGTAAAGCATCAACAAGGATTTATTAGACAGATGTATTTTACATTGTCCTCAAGTGACCATCAGAATTACTTTTATTCCTTAAAGGCAAAAAATATGAAAATTAAAAGAAAGTCCTTAGCTTGGCATGATCTAAGTTAGAGCACTAAAAGACATATTTTCTTTTAAAAATGGCTCCTACTTATAGACATTAGCCCTAAATTTTCATTACTGAAATGCAACGGCTTTTGACAGAGGTTCTTGATTTTCAACAATTCTAAGGGTTAGAACATTAACTCATAAGTAACATCAACATCTTGATGGTAGCTGAGTAGGATCCCCTGCTCAGTTTCTCCTCACAATCCCATCAGAAAAATCGAGATACAGTTTAAAAAGTATCGGCTCAACTTAGCTTACAGAAAGAAAAAAACCTCCAGGGATTAAAAGGTTGCCCTAGAAAAGTAAGAAACCTTGAGGAAGAGTTGAAGGCTAAAGGACACACCAGTCTGGGAAGTCGCTCCAGGCCATCAGGGGAGGGCCACGAGCAGGTGGGAGGGAGGCAAGCCTGGAGAGGCAGGAACTAGGAAAATAAATAATGGCAGGACACCACCAGCCTCCAGAAGCAAGCCTACAGATAGCACCAACTGCAAATGCACCACGAGTTTTTCTCCATGGAAAGTCTCCTTGTAGCTCAACAGAGAAGCTCAGGAAAATCCAAAAAAAGAAAAAGGCAACTGGGACGAATGGATGAATCTCAGAAGAAAAATTGTAATGGACAACAGATACATGGAAAAACATGCAGCCTCTTTAGCCGTAAGAGAAATACAAATCAAAACAACACAAATGTTTCGCCTTACTAGGTAAGAAGGGCTGGTATCAATATCTCAAAAAACAAGTACTGCTGAAGTCGAGGAGAAAAACAGACTCATCTGCACTGTTCGTAGGACCATAAACTCATACAACCATCATGGAAAGCTGAGTGGAGATTCCTCAAAAAACTGAAAATACAAATCGCATTTGACCCAGCTATATCTCTTCTGGATATCTTCCAGAAAGAGTTAACGTCATCTTACAAGAGTGATACAGGCATACCCATGCTTACAGCAATACAACTCCTAAGAGCTAAAACTTGGGAACAGCCAATGTAACCATCAATAGAGAAATGAATAAAGAAGACGTGGTATATGTACACAGTGGAGCACTACTCTACAATAACAAAAGATAAATTTGAATCATTAGTTGGAAAAATAGATTCACCTGGAAACCATCATGCTTAATTAAATCAATCAGACACAGAAAGTTAAATATCATGCCGTTTCTCTTATGTGAGAAAATGATACTATAAAAAGTAGAGGAGAAAAATCAAAGAGTAATGGAAGAAAAAAGTTAACATCTTCAAGAAAATTCTTAAAGTTTTCTGAAGTAACTTATCCCTCAGCATGTTAGAGTAACAAAAATGTGTAACTAGGGAGAGGTAGTGACTACACAGCACTATAAATGTAATAAATGTCACTTGATTATATACTTTTAAGTGAATGACTGCATGTTCTGTGAATCTTACCCCAGTAAAAAGGAATAAAAAAGGATATTGTAATTATAATAGGAGGAGTCACGATTCATATTTGCATTTTAAAAACTTGGAACTCCTACGCAAATTAAATGTTTCGCTTAGAATTTCTCAAATGCATTGTACCATACTATTCCATGTAAGTGTCTTCTGAACAACCTGTTCATAGCCCTTGTCTTCCAAGTTCAGTGGAGCTGCTTTGGGTCAGGCTTGCATAAAGGGATAACAAAACAAAGATTGATAGAATCAGTGAAGAAAGAAAGAAGAGCACAAAGGACAGAGCAAGAGAAAAAAGTGGAGCGATACGGAAAGGTGAGGCGAGTGTCTAACCAAAATCTAATAGATAACCTCAGCAGGCAAGGATCAGCAGACTCACACACATGCAACTTACGTCAACTTTCCTAGGAAGTAGACCCTGAGATAGAGCTTTCTAGAAACATCCCCTGGGATCTGCATCTGAGCAGGGTGAGGAACAAAGGAATGAGTGGAAGAAGGAGTTGACCTGCAACGCAGACCCCGTGAGACTTCAGCTGACCCGAAAGAGGCTGTGGTGCTAACCGGCCTTCTAGGGTTGGCCACTCCTTACCGTTCTGTACCAGCTGCTCGTGGGATGCTGGCTGCCCATAACCTTGGGTAGGGAAGGACCTCCTGCAGATAGAACAGAAGGAAACGCTCTAGAAAGCTGGGTGAGGGAAGGCCTAAGTCCCAAACTGGGAATCTGAGACTATGTTAGGCCACCCCACTACACTGGGCTGTGATTTCGTAAAATGTGCCTACAAATAAAAGGGATAATGAATAATATTAATAAATGCTTTAAATTCTTTCTAGACTATGGCCAAGTGTAAACAACCAACGGTATTCCATTTACTGAAAAGTACTGGGGTGCTCAAAAATCTAGTATATCAGCAAACAGCGAAATAGTCCTTGCCATGGTAGTTGATGTACATTTATGCAGAGCTCTGTGTGAAGTAATTCTTGTAATTGTAACAAACCAATTGTAACAAACCAATAGAATTTTAACTTTTGGTATCAAGAATGGGTCTGATGACATTCTGTGACTCGGTACATCATTGGACATATGAGAAAATACTAGGCCTTGTACATTTTCAAAGAACTATGAAGGAAGAAATGCAGACAATGTCCCACTATCTTTCTTCCGCCCTTAATCCTGCTTGCTTATGCATGCTCAGACATAAAAATAATAATATAAAGGTTGCAGAACTACACAACTTGATTTTAATCTCTTGACCCTCTTTTTAACCAGTTGAAATGCATGTGGCATACTTTGCTGCGGAAGGAGGCATTTCCTAATAAATGTTGTCATTATTTAGTTTACTGTGGGAAAGGAAAGGGCAAACTGAAAATATTTAAAAGCTTAGAGTTATTATATTTACATATACTATGGATTTGCATTTCTTAGTAGTTATCAACTATAAGAGTATATTAGAATTCATGATAGATATTTCCTAGAACTATGTACAGTGAGTCACCAGGAAATGAGCTCATACCTCTAATGACTTAGAAAAGGAGAGAATCATATATCAGCCTCCATCCTGTTTATTAGAACAATTCTGGAAAGGGTGGAAACAACCCAGGCTTCTACTTTGGATAACAGATGTGGAAAGGAAAAATGGAACCTAAGAAATCTTTGGGGTTGTTAGAGTTAGCTTCTAGAGCAACAAGGGCAGTTAAATAAGATCTGACATGAGATTGCTTAGGGTTAAACTTGGCCCTAACGCTTATTAAGTGGGCAACACTAGGGTATTTAATTTAGTCTCCCTGTGCCTCAGACTTTCTGTATGAGGGAATGATAATATATATCTCACAGTTTCTGTAAGGATTACATCCGTTCTCTATAGAGAGCTCTTCAGTAAAGAAAATAATAAAATTGTAATGAAAGTTAACCTTGAATTTAATTCCTCTCTGGTTGATACACTCTGAAACAAGTTTACCTGCGTTCCTTATTAGGAGGTTTGGCAGGAAGTTTGGCCTTGGAGAAGCCTTTTCTACCATCCTTTCTGTAAGCTCTACTCACTACAGATGTATCGTTACACGGAAGACAGAGGTCAGAATGAGCAAGTTAAAGGCTATGCAAAGGGCTTATGACTGTATCCTTGGCATCAATAGTCATTGGCTTTTAGGACTGTCCTGTGCATAGATTCATTAAAGTAGTGGAAGAAATAAATAAATAAAAGAATAGCTTAAACAAGAAAAAAAGTTGTTTTGTTTTGTTTGGTGTGTGTTTGTGTGTTGTTTGGCTTCTTTTAACAAATGGGAGTAGTGGTCCATACATGAAATCCATTTGTGCCTAGTCCCAGTCTGTTAAGGCAAAACTTCAAATCATCCATGACTCTTCCTTCTTGGTACATTTTCATCCTCAAACATGTAGTCTCCACTTCAACATTCAAGATGGCTGCTCAAGTTGCAGAGACTGTATCTCCATTCCAAACACTCGGACAGAAAAAAAAAAGAGAGAGAGAGAGAGAAAGAGAGAAGAAAGTTGTGCATCTTTCCTTTAAGAAACGTCTTGTTATGGTTTAGATGCAAAGTGTCCCCAAAAGTCTGAGATAATTGGAAGGTGACCGTAGCATGAGGTGCTATACTCAACATTGTCTTTACCAACTGCTGAATTCAGTAGATGGAAGTGCTGTTAGGAAATGGGGCAGGATGGGAGATGGGCCATCCTAGGGACAACTTGGACGGGTGTACTCTGGGCTGCTCTCTTCTTTCTCTGTTGCCTGACTGCTTCACCATGAAAGACTTCCTCAGCCATGCCCTTTCACCATGTGTTTCTACGTTGGATCCAGCCAACCATGGAGTGATGGGGGAGGGGGGTAAATAAACCTCTCCTTTAAGTTGTGTGTTGAGTATGGCATCCTAGCCATAGGAAAGTAATTAAGAATCTTCCTTGCAAGAGTTCAGTCATATGGTTGCCTTAGATGTCAAGGAGACTTTAAAATGCGGTCTACTATATGTCTTTCTTCCACCACACACCTATAAGCTACTGTGCAGCCATTATCCAAAGAGCAAACCCCATCTCCTAACAACACATGATTCCATAGATAATTCAAAACATTCAAACACATGAGATTTGGGGGGACATTCCAGGTCCAAACTACAATAGAGATCTCGTTCAATGTGGAGGCTCTGGGCTCAATCCTAGTACCACAAGGGGATTAAAAAAAAAATACTTGTCTCATCTATTTTCTGACTCAGAGCCTCAGAAGTTGCTATTTAAAAAGAAAAAAGTTTTCTCAAATGACAATGTCTTACGTAGGTAGTCAGTTCAGTGTTCTAAGGCCAAGCAGGAGCAGAGGCCTGATTTCCCCAACAATCTGTGGTCTTGCACCACAACCCTTAGCTTGTGCTCAGAGCACCATATAGAGCTGGGACCTCTAATGATGTAGAACATTATGGCTTGTGTAAGGGTAGATCCTTTGTTCCCAGACGGAGGAAGGAGAGGTTTTTAATTAGTCTCCATTCCAGAAGCAGAAAGCTTTGATGGAGAAGACATGTTCTCAGGATACATTCATCAGTTGTACATGAGGCTTAACTTAGATCAAATTTCATAGCACAAAGGCCAATCATGTCCACTGACTTTTTACAACAGTATCATTGAAGCACAGCCACATACAACTGTTCAATATTGTCTCTGGCTGCTTCACCATTGTCACAGCGAGACAAGTGGTTATAACAAGGATTGTTGGCCTCTCTGAGTGTGATAATGTACAACTTTAACCCCAGCGTTCTGAGAGAAGGATTGCAAGTTTGAACCCAGCCTGGTCATCTAAGCAAAATCCTCTCTCAAAATTAAAATACAACAAAAGCAACAACAACAAAAAATACTACATGGCCTGAAAAAAATCTAAAACGCTGACTAACTGGAGCTTTAGGGAAAATTTGCCAACCCCTAATTTAGGAATTATTTATAAAGCACTTAACACAATATCTAGCACATAATAACTACTAACAATTATACACACTTTTTATTTTTGTTTTTAGAGTTAAATCTCGATTACTAATGTTCTTCTCGTTGATGATTAGACTTTAGACACTTTGAGGAAATAATCCATCCTTGTTAATTTGCATGCTAGCAATGGTTAAAATTTTTCACATCTCTTCACTTTACCTAAAGGCTTATACATATTTTTTTCTGCTATATAGATTTGGTGTGAGAAGATTATGCCTAATTCAACCACATGGAAATTATTTTGACTTATAGGCATTAAAAAGTAGCAAATGATTTCATCCCTTATATATGTAATTTTTATGAAAGCCAAAATGTCCTACATTTGGATGCCAGGATTTGTGAATTTAAAAGGTTTTTTTTTTTTTAAATCACTAGTAGTGAGCATACAAAGAGAAGTAAAAGTGAGATTCAATTAAAGTAGAATATGAATAATAGTTGTCACATATGAAAATTAAGAATGTGCTAGAATACCAAACAGAGCAAAACAAGACTTATGGATCATATGACGCATTTTCCATTCATTTTAAGCACATGATTAAACGTTTTCAATATTAAAACTAAAATCCTGTGCTATGGTAATATACTAAATGTTAAGTCAAATATCTTCAGAGACTGGTGGAAAGAAATTTCTCCTAGAAAAGATAGGAAATAGAACTATTTCAGGTGTTAAATTAAATGACTAGGAAGCTATTGTTGCATGTAATTTGAGAAAAGTTAGACCAAGGAGACATCTCAGAAAGAAAAAACAATAAGGACTTGTTAAATAAAAGAGAGAGAACTAGCACTCCCCATTGAAAGGAGGTGTCGGTGTTGAGCTTAAGGACTGATGGAAAAAGAAACAGCTAATTGGGAAAGTCTAGGTGTGCTCTGTTCAACCGTTAGCCACTCCTGGAAACTGGAGATGTCTTACAATATCTTTGCCTTCTGCAAGGGTCAACACTTAAGGCCTACAGCAGAATTTCCCTGCATCAGGGTGACCTGCCTAACTGATGCTTCCACCAATGTTTTTTAATAGTGCTCTGATTTATGACTGTCTTCTGTTCTGAAACTATAAACACTGCATGTAACTGCTACGTGTTGAAATGTGCTATTTGGGGAAACCTAAATTCATGTTCCTGGGTGTAGGTCACTCATATTTGGCTTAAGAATAATAAATTATTTCTTATTCTCCTTAAGGCAAAAGTAATGTTTTCGTATTGACAACCTTTTTCTAGTCCCTTATTCTTCCAAGTGTTTCATTGTCTGAAACTTTATTTTGAGTTGCCATCTTACAAATTAAATAGTAAGTTGCCGTCCATGAGAGGAAAAATGCCAAAAACTCCACCTAACTTGTTTTTTATTTTTTAGTCAAAGATAAACACAGAAAGGTTGTGAGAAAAGTAAATTTATGTATGTGGTAGGACAAAAAATAAATAGGAAATTTCTGTACTTTTTTCCTAATTTCATTGCTAACCTAGAACTGTTTTTCATTCTTTTAAACAGCAGTAGTCTGGTAAAAGTCAATAAAGAAATCAGTTTAAATTGAAAAGGTTCATTTTGCAAATTTGAGAAATAATATTTGTAAGAATAAATAAATGCAATATGATTCCCAATTTTATTTATGTGTGTGTACAATCCTTAGATGTTCAAATTTTCTCACATAATAAAAGTGTTAAATTTTATAGTAGACAAAATGGTATCAATCATCTCGCTAATGAAAGAATTTTCTAGAAAGCCCTGTAGTAATGCAATAAACGTGTCAACTCCACCTGACTGAAGTAGGTATATTGCTCAAATCTGCCACTAAAATAATCTTTTCATTGAGCTTACCAACTAAGAGATGAGGAAATTATTTTTTCACAGGGTTTCAGTTCCTGTCTCAAGTGGAGAGCGAACACCTTGACTTAGAACCTACCAAAGACACACTGCAGCCAGCGATTGTGAGTTATGGGAGATTGTGTCTTGTCTTTCAAAGAGCTGTGAAGAACAGAAAATGCTTCCTTTCATATGGCATTGATTACTATCCAGTTACCCTGTTTAAATTTTAGAAAGAATGTCATATTTCAGCAAGTAATTGTTAAGAGTGTTCCTCTGCTCACTTATTAACTGCATCATTGTTTTGTTCGATAGTTGTTCCTGCAGGAAGCCATCCCAGGCACATGGTAGAAAGTGAACACAAAGTGAGTTCTGCAGCCATTGAGTTCAATCCGAGAGGACGAAAGCTGGGTGCTTTTGTAATAAAGCAAGTCTGACACCTGACCTAGCTTAAACCCTAAGAATTGTTTTACGAGCTGCTTTTCTACTTTTTTTTTTTTTTTTTTTGCTGCCTTGTTATACCTTTGGTTGTTGATATTCTTATTCTTTTCAAATTTATGGACTGAGAAGCTCAAAACAAAGTTCTTAGGGTAAAAGGAAAATTCAATTAATGTTTGATATGTACTTATAAATGTGATGTTTAGGAAGGCCATTTAGCATACTCCAGTGATACCAACAATTATTCAGGTAAGGACAAGTTTAGATAATATTAACAGAAAAATAAACTGTTAAAAGTGGATGCTTTATGGAAGCTTCTTTCACAAACTGAAGTGATAAAAGATAAATCTTTCCTTTACAGTTGACAAAAGAAAGATGCAAGAGGAAAATTTACCCAGGAAGAGAGAAGGGGGAAATATGTCAAAAAAGTAAAGTACACATAATTTTATGAATACATGTCAACTCTCAATTTTCAGTAGAATTGACTCTTCTCACTGGCACTTGACACAGATACTCTTCTGCCAACTCTCCACTCCATTCTGAGAAAACTAGGAAAATATCTGTTGAAAAGTCATGTGGTCAGAAAGAGAGAAAGCTGTGACCTCCATGGACACCTGGCCTCTAAAGACTTCTCTAGGTGAGATTGATAGACCAAATACATAGGCATGATGTATTTGTCTAATCATGAGTCAAAAACAGAGTGTCAGCTAGTGAGACAGTAAATGAAAAGTCACCATGCTGGACTGAACAGTAGTATATCCCCTACCCTGATGTTGAGGACTGAACCTGTAGTACTTGAGACCAAGACTGGATGTGGAGCCAAGGTACTCAGAGAGTACTTAAGATAACATAATGCCACATGGGTGGGGGGGGGGGGGCTTCATCTAATATGGAGGGTAAAAATGGAAGAATGGGACACAGAAAGACAGAGAGCAAATGAAGACACCAAACGACAGCCTCTTTAACCAAGAGGGCATTAGAAGGAACAACTCTACCGACACTTTGATCTTAGACTTTCAGCTGACACAATGGTAAGAAAATAAATTTTACTTCTTTAAACCACTCTGTGAATGATTTTTGTTTTTATTGTTTTTATTGTTGTTATGACCTCCCTGGTAAACTTACACAGGCCCTTAGCAAAATCTCTCCATCCAGTTGTTTCTTAGACAAAACTACATGTAAAAATGGTTAAAATATGCCCTCATCACCATGACATGAAGAAACACCACCCAATGGTCTGACCATTGTTAGACTATAAGTATTTTTAGAAGACTTTCTCACTCCAGCTTTAAACACAGGCTCTTCCCCATCTGAGACTGCTGGCTCCCTTGTGTACTTACACAATGCTGAGCCCTAGAATTGCTAATTAACAGCATATGGCAAACAGCAGAAGCAGAATGAACAAAGAGCTATCTCCCCACACCATTGTCCTCCAGCCCCCTGCCCAGATGGTTTCTAGCAGAAGAACCTCTTGGAAGAGTCCGCTGAGGAACATTGTAATCTGTGACCTCCATCAAACAATCACCCTCACTTTTCTGCACTTGTGTCTTTGTCCAGCGACAGGAACGCCAGAACAGTCCCAAGGGAACAGAACAATGACCTATTTATGCTGATATCCTGTGTCCTACTGAGGTGAATGCCAGCTTCTTGTGAGGACAGGCTAAACTGTGGCATAAGTAACTTACTGTGCACTACTTGTTAAGAGTATAGACTTGGGAGCTTTGGGGTGCAGGGAAGGGTGATTTTCTTCCTGAAACATGTGGGTTGTATAAACAATATCCAACCACTTTTTCCACCTAGTGTAGATGTCTAGACCTTTACTAGCAGCAGCACGAAGCCCCAGCGAGTAGTACACTGTGAACACTGACAGCCCACAAAGGTGTATGTCAATATCTCAATTGCCTTTCTTTTCTGCGCAATCTAACTTTGGTCTTCAAAGTGATCATGTTATCATCTTGTCTGAGCTTTTGGTCTCAACCTTTGGTAAATTATATATATTCAATTTTACAGTCCTACACAGAGAATACTAGTAATTTCTCTAGTTATCTACACTGATTACTAGAAAATATTAATTGCCAAGAATTGATATTAAATTTAGCTGGTGTATCTACACATTCATTATTTTTATTTTTGTTTCCACTTTATGTTCATTTTTACACAGCTATTAAAAATAATAAACAGCAAAATAAAATTCAAAAATTTTTATTTTCACTCTGGAATGCTTTGGAAATCTCAGCTGCATTCTTGCATTTTTTCTACTGGTATTACTTTGTTAACTATTTACTAAATGTTTGCCCAGTGAAAGTCTCAAAACCCACCAATGATTTTGATTTTGTAATTGAGCAGCTACTGACTGCTACCAGGGTATATCACCCCAAAATATCACTCTAGAAGACCAAAACATGATACTCTAAAACATGCTATCTTAGCATAAGGATTGTTTTGAGACAGTTATTTTGAGAAACTTATGAGAGATGCAAAGTATTTCAATAAATTTACTCTTTGGCAAGAGAAATTCACATCTATAAAAACAAATCTCCATTTACAAAGGTGTTTTTCCCTGCAACACCAGGAGAAAGGTGACTAAATCTAACATTAGAAACCTTTAAGTAGAGAACATGAGATTTATACAACAAAGCCTTATCTTTACTTAAAGTGATATCTCTGCTCACCTCATCTTTTCTCCCTTCCCATCTTTTTATTGTTCATAAAATGAAAGTACTTAAGCCTGAAATAGGTTTTCATTAAGGCCTACTGTAGAAATTTATTAATTTCTCTAGTTTTCTACCCCATATACATGAGACGTGTGTGTTAACAATTCTCTTTGTTTTTCTTGTTAGTCTGTCTTTTGATAAAGGAGTCCAAGTTAAGAACAACGGCAAGTAGTGAGTAAATTCATCTCCCCAACTGCAAAAGGCTCGAGACACGATCTCATCATATCTGGGACCCTGGCTGCATTTCTTGTTGTAGCAAAGTAATATGACATCTTCAGCCTATGCCACTTGAAAATCTTTTATATGGCAAGAGCTGTTAGATGGGTAAAAATAAATAAGTAAATAAAACTCACACTGTTCCGAAGCATTTTCTCTCTGGCTGAAGTGACAAGGAGAATCTCAGGGGAGATGCTCCAGCAGGCGCCCTGGACACCAGGTGGACATCCAAA
The DNA here is from genome assembly GCA_004027205.1 of Ctenodactylus gundi. NCBI lineage: Eukaryota > Metazoa > Chordata > Mammalia > Rodentia > Ctenodactylidae > Ctenodactylus > Ctenodactylus gundi. The sequence continues at coordinate 194,646 of PVKB01002009.1, read as the reverse complement.
GAGCTATCTCAAGTAATCAGGGAAGGGGACCCAAACTACAAAGGGAAGGAGCCTAGAACCAGTCGCATTATGTGTTAAGCTGACATTTACTCAGGCCAATCTTCTACACCCCAGCTCTGAAAAAGTTTTTAAAAAGCATAGTTTAGTTTATAAGAATAATTTTATTAAAATCAATGTGTGCACTGACAAAAATACATTACATATGGAACAATACCTCCATATAATCTGAGGCTTTAATAACATAAACAAACAGAAAAAATATAAGTGTAACAAACACATAGGATAAACAGGAAAGAAAAGATACCAATAAACAAATTTCATCTGTGCTATAAGCAATGAATTGTTCTGGTACCAAGGGTGCAACAGGTTTGCTACTTGATGATGCGTAACTATGAACCAAGGAATGTTCACAACACACCACTTTCCACTCTTTTCCCTCATTGGGAAATGAGAAGACACTATCTTAAGACTTTAAGAATGTAATCTGTGACACTTTTTTATTATAGATGTTATAAAAACTTTAAAGAGACAAATAGTAACTGTAGAATCAGGACTTGGGTAAGACAAGTCAAACATTAAAAACATAAGATTTGAGGACACTGTTATATAGAGTTATGTAAGAGCCCTTCAGACTGAGGGATTTTTAAAATTTGACACTCGAAACACTTATTTTTCTAACCCCTGACCTGACCCTCAGTGACTACTTTAGGTCTTGTAAGTCATATGATTTCTTATAACAATTCGAATCTGCCATTTTAGTACCAAAAACAGCCAAACCAATAGAGATGAACAGATATGTGTGCCTGTGTTAGAAAAAAAAAAAAAATGTTTTCAGAAACAAGAAGTGGGTCAGATTCAAAACAAAGACTGTGATTTACTCATGCCAGAATGATTGGAATAGGTAAAATGAAGTATAAATGTTTCAGTCTTTGATTCACACACAAAATTTCATCACTATGAGAAAAGTTTGTGTTACGTCATCAAATGATGTCTCTTTAAGAAAGAATGAAGCTCTAGAACATTGCTTGGACTTACATAATCCTGAAATGATGGTTCCAGGATGAGGATTTTAAATATCACCTTCAATAAGCTATACTTAGATGTTCTCAGTTTTTAAATGTCTTTTCCTACTTTCATTCATTGATTTTCTAGTGTGCCTGTCAAAAAAAAGCTCCTCATTCTTTAAAAGCTAAATTTAAAAATTGCTTCCTCTGTTAAACTGCCTCTTTTTGCCTCATCTCCCCAAATACAAAATGACTCACGCATCCTCCATGAGCATTTATCCTTTGGTTTGGAATTTTGTGCAAAAGTCTATCACTTCTCTTGAGTGTTTAACTCCTCACTAGACTCTAAGGACAACAGCATCTTGACCTCGCCTGGTTTTCCTAGATAATAAAGTATACTGCATTCTTGATGGTCATTAAATATGCATTAAAATAAAATAGATTGATTTTTGGCCCTGGTTTGTTCTTCAGGTTTTATAAGGTGCCACTTTTAAAAATAAACCTCGCCCACACCTAGGCACTCCAAAAAGCAGAGCCCTGGAGCCATGTGGGGTGCATGTGTGGCAGACTCCTGGCCAGAGACCATGATCACAGCCCACACTTTATATTTTAACAAGCTGATCTGCCACCCACTGGTTTATAATTATATTTTAATTTTCTGATGCTATGTAACTCATAATAAGAAACTCAGAGTCCAAGCATGCTATCCTTTATTAGAAAAAGATTAATTTGCAAACCTTGTTTCAAAGTTTTATTTAACCAAATGCTGGGATGGGTGGGATTTTCCTCCTAATAATCTCTGGGGGTAGAAGAAGTAGGAACACAGATAAAACAAGATCAGGGATGAGGTTTTACTTCCGTGCTGGATTTGTGGGGACTCATTGTACAAATCCCTCCAGTTCTGTGTATGTTTGAAATTTTCCAATAAAAAGTTAATTATAGCATTTCAACTTAACAGTAAAACTAGCTTGCATACTGTATTCGCTTGATAAATGTATTTTCCTCTAGAGGTCAATTCTTACCATGTCATAAGATAGATATAGAGGGAGAGAAAGAGAGAATGAAAGAGAGAGAAAGCATTTCTCATGTGACCCAATTTTCTAACTTTCGTTTATCTTACCTTAATTCTAGACCTCAATCCACTGATCAGAGCTTATGTTTCCAGTCCTGGTGAAAAGCCAAAAGCAGAATAATCTGGAATAATAGTGAAAAAGACCTGTCACTTTAACACAGAACTATCTATGATTGCATAATACAGACCAAACACTAAACTGCTACTCATTGATATGCTTATAGACTTAATTTATACTTAATGTACTTAATAAATTTCCTTGTGCACAAGCCAATTAAGTAGATCCTATTAACCATACTATTTTTGGTAAGACCTGGTATGACTTAACAGAGAACATACAAATTAGGAAGCTGACTTCAGGACCCTTGTGTCTGGCCACAGAAACAATACTTATAAGCACTATGCTATATAATATTAAATAAAACCTTTGCAAAATATTAGAAATTTTCTAAAATGAATGGATCCAAGTCTCTGTCCTTTAGGGTCTGATGGTGCATCCCACTTTCTAATCACCTTCGCCATGACGGCTTCATATCAATGGATTACCAACCTCCTCTTTACTAGCCACTTTTGCTTCCATTACAAAACCTCCAGCATCTTTTGACCTGTAACAAGGTTTTGCTCCTTGATCCTGTTGTGCTCAGGTATAGTTCACCGGAGCCAGGCTACAGGTCTGCTCCACACGTTTTATCATTCACCACCTACACCATTGGAAAAGCTTTGTGCACAGGAGTAGAATGAGAGTTCTCATGAAAATCTGCAATACTCAAAAGTATCACTGAGAAATTCATATTTCAAAGCATGTGATCATAGCATGAGATCAAGATCAAAGTCAGTGAGGCAATCAGTTACCATGAATCAGAGATGTTTGCATTTCTTCTCAAGAGGTCCCATAAGACATATGGAAGTAAGCAGTGGTAATCATTCCCTTGCAAAGAAAGGTGGTATAAATATTTGTGAAAATCTATTAAATCTACAACCACTTTCCAACATCCATCAGATCCTATACCATTTCTTCCATCACCTCTCTTTTGTCATTAGGTACTGCTTTAATATGCCCGTAGAGTCTGCCATTACTCATTCCTGGATTCCAGTTTTTCTTGAATCATACAAATAGGGGCCTTTGCAATTCTTTTTTTCTTTTATTCTCACCATTTTTATTAATTATATATGTGATACAAAATGTTTACAATGAACTTGAGTATATGCACAAAATACTCAAGTTCATTGTAAACATACCGCATCAACAGTATAATCCCTTCCCCTCCCCATTACTGGCCCTCCCACATCCTGCCCTTTCTCCTCAACTCCACATTTACATCCATTTAGTTCCATAGAATGTATGTATTCTGGGTTTCCCACATCAGAGAAAACATGCAATGTTTAACATATTTAATCTTCTGCGTCTGACTCACTTCCCCACTCAAATCACCACTCTTTAGCTCAGCTTCCCACCCCTAGAATGGGTGCAGTGACCATAGCTTGATGCCTCTTCTCTGAGTCCAGCAGAGCCCTTTATTGGGATGATTTGCCAAAGTTATTTTTTCTGTATCTTACTATATCTTTGTTGAAATTCTTCAATATGGCCTAACCCACCAACTACATAAGAAAAGAACTATAAACATGAAATTCATAAGGTTCAAAATATGAGAAAAAAAGAGAGAAGTTAAATTTCAAATTTCATCACCACAAAGGAACTACATAGTTCCATCACCACAAAGGAACCGGAGATGGGTCTTTCAAACTACATACATTGCATTCCTGAACAAAATCAGGAATTCTGCCAGGAGTGAAGGAAGGAAGGGAAATGGACCTGGGGTAGGACACAAGGCGTACTTGCCTCAGAGCATAGCTACTCATGATCCTAGAGGAAGGAACACCTGCCAGTTACTTCCGTCCTTCCTCCTGACACACATACTCCTTTTGTTCTTTTGAAATCTCTCAAATGCCATACAATATGATTTATCTCATACTGGAGGTGGTAATGTCCCCATTAAGTCATGAAATTCATGGTTTTAAGAAAATGCAAATATATGTCCAAGTTCCATAACCCTAAAACCACCCAAGAGACTAACCAACAAAAAAGGATGTTTGTTGTTACTGTTCTAATGAGACTAATTCCTTGACAGGGGACCAAAAGGTAGCAAGTATAGGAAATGTCAAACCCAGAGGGTCTCAAATGGTGTTGTATTTAGACAGGAGACTGAGAATCATAATAACCTTCTAAGTCAAGGTACAGTAATTATTTGCAGTCAATTTCAGAACTGCCTGAATGAAATTCAGCATCTTTCTGAGACTCGTTCCATATCGTTGTATAACAAGAAGTTCCTTCAAGAGTCAACAATGCAGAATAATTGATATTAAGGTACATATAGATATAGGTACATATATTCATAGAGGGAAAAAAGTCTTTTAAAAATATAAATATATTTTCAAATAGGATCATTTATTAAGTACACATTGTATAAGTTGTTTGTTCTGTCAAAGTAAAACTAAATATGGTCTCATTTGATTGATTGATGACTATTTAGGCAATCTCATGATATTTTTTAATAGATATGTAAAATTTGTTCTCCTATTGAGGTAGGATATAGATGTGTAGAAAGAAAACAAGGAAAACAGTAACTAGTGAAATTGCACTTTTAAGAAAAATTGCAACTTCAGGATATAAAAACTACTCAGGCCTTTTTCCTTTTCAGGAAATTCACTCAAAAAAAAAAAAAAATCCTAAAGATAACAGGATACAAGAAGCCTGGGCCTCTGTTTTTCACCTGTAAATTACATGACCCTCCACAGAAAGCAGGCAGTGTATCTCAGCCTCAAACACATGTAAATGATTGGCATTCTAATGCAGCCTAGAGGAACACATATCCCAGAGCAGCTATCTTGCAGATACCCCCACAACCACATAAATACACAACTTCCAATCAGAATGACCTCTCCCTTGAGCACATACTTTTTATTCTCTTTGAGTAGGTATCTTTTAAATTCTGCCTAATAAAACACTTCATGACTCTCATTGACACATATTGAAAATTCCTTTTCAGTGACGGCAATGAATTCACAACTCATTCTGTGGGTGGAGTGAGCTGAGGTCCCCACCTCCATTTTGAGGTACCTCCTTGAACCACGTTTAGTAACAACTACAACGATCAGCTATTGCTGAGTCCCCTGTGAGCACTACCACTATACTCAGTAACAGCAATAGGCTGCTCAAATTGGGGGAAATGACTTCAACTGAGGTAACAGAAGAACCTCAAGAAAAATCAGTCTATCCTCCTGAGTACATCCTTTCACATATATATGGAATATTGAGATATATGGACATGTATGTTTACTGAGACAGGGTCTCTCTCTTTGCACTCTGTCCAGGTGGGTCCTGAACTGTATGCAGCTTACGCTGGCCTTGAACTCGCAGCAATCTTGTCTCAACCTCCGAAGTGCCAGCATTACAGGTATGCACCACCACACCCGGCTTATGTGGTGCTGAGGAATTGAATCCAGGGCCCTGAGTTTGCTAAGCAAACACTCTGGCCACTGTGCTATCCCTCTAGCCCCAGCATACCCTCTTAAAATGGTGCGTTTTCTATAGTTATGAGGCAGTATTTAGGATGGTGATGGTAAAGATGCTTGATATGAGACACAGAATAAGCAGTTTGAGAATGAAACTCAACCTACCCACTGCTTGATTGCAGTAAAGGTCATATTCTGGAACTTCTAAGGTTAGATAGGTGTAAAGATTGGGCAGAAATTTCAATATCAGCAGTCTTGGAGATGGGTAACTGTGTTGCTATATGAAAAGCAAGGAAGACATAAAAATTCTCCTTTTACTTTCTTAAAAATTAGCTACAGATAAGACTCATCTACGTTTATGGTTTCAAACTTAACCTCAAGAAAAGGTAACATCTTCTGAGCACTCCTAGAAGCACCAAGGTCCACAAATAGTGCAGACCATTGGTGAGGGGTTAGAAAACTTTCAAGGTCTCCAAACAAATTAAAAGGAAAGCATCCACCTAGAGAATACACCTGTTTCTCCTTGAAGTAGTCCAACAAAACCCACTTTATCTGAAAAAAAGACAAACAAACAAAAAACCCCAATGACCTTAGAGGAAAGAAACCATATTCCTTGAAATACCCAGTTACTCATGTAGATGTTAGTCTAAGGCTTCCTTTGGTACAACTGCTGCTTTGGTAAATGCCCACCTCATTCCCTGAAGGTGTATCCATTCTCTCTCTGGAAGTCTACCAATGTACAAAAAACTCCACCTATACTCTGCTATGCCCTATGTGTCTTAACTGAATTTTTTCACCAGGGCACAAAGGAGCAAAAAATGTTGCCAGTTCCTTGAAGTGCAGTTAGGAGATAGCTGCCTGGTAATATCAGTCATCTTCCGGCTTCTGCCAGGTCTCTTGGAAACACCCTCCAGGAAACCTGAGCCATTATGCAAGGAGTCTGATTCCACTGAGTATCCAGACTGCATAGGTCACGTATAGGTACTTCGGTTTCAGTCCTAACTGAGCCCAGACCTCCAGTCAGTCTCCCCAAGAAGCCAAGTATGTGATAAAGCTATCTTGGACCCTAGCTAGTTTTAAATAGAACAGCCAACACTCACATGGCGCATTTTGTGTGCCTTGTGCTGTTCTAGGCGCCACGTGTATTTCTTGGGCTACTCTACCAGCTAGGTGTTGCTACTGCTCATCTCTATGTGGAAATACGTACGGCATGATCGTGTACCTTGTTTGCAGTCATGCAGGTAAGATGCAGAAAGCTTGAGATTCAAAGCCAGGCAACTAGGCTTCAGTAGCTGTGTTCCTAACTCTTAGAATCACGCTTGTTTTACGACGCTAGAGTCTATGTATTCAAGCTTGAGAAAGATCGCTCATTTTAGTTAGTTTTTTTTCAGGCTGAATATTTGCTTTTCTGTCGGACTCTGGATTGTGTCCCCAAGCTTCCGGAAGGGCCAGGTGCCTGGTGTGATGCTGATTCTGCCGGCAAACGTCCAGAGGTACCACCCCATAGTGCCTGCTTATGCCGTTGAATACAATACTGTATTTATAAAGGCTCCTCAGAAGAAAAAATTCTTCCTGACATTCGAATTGAGAATAATTATAATTGTTCTGAACAATTGGTTTCTTTTGAATAACTACGACTGGCTTGGTTTAAAAAAATAAACATATGGCCATATTTGGTATCTCAGCTCATGCATTTTTCTACTTTCTTTTGTTAGACTCTATTTTATGTCCCAACTCTTGCTTTCTTGTTTGATTCTGATTTAATTGTGTGTGTGTGTGTGTGTGTGTGTGTGTGTGTGTGTGTGTTGTGTCTATAATTTGTGAATAGTTGTAAATTTTTCCAAACACATTTTGAAATTGAACAACATATGAAAACAAGTAATAAAATTGTGTCTAGCAGGATAATTTTGAGTATTTATACAAATTAAAGATTTTATCTTTGGGTTTTCTCACTTGGAATCTGAAGTAGAAACATGAGTGCAAGTGTGTGTGTTTTTGTCTGTCTGTCTATTTTGCTTGTGTGCACTGAGTATCCTGCCAGTCATCACCTTTTGAGAATGAATTCAATTCTATTTTTTTGTTTTGTTTTGCTTTTGAGACAGGATGTTGCTCCGTAGACCAGACTTGGGTGGAACAAACAGCAATCTTCCCTTCTGCTTATGGGAATTTCAGGTATTCACAACCATGTCCTGCTGCTAAACTTTATGTGGTGCTGGTCAATTGAACCCAGGGCCCTGCGCTATGCTAGGAAAGTACTGTCACCATTGATCTACACTCTCAGCCCAAGTTTAACTCTAAAATATTACATTCTTAAGTTCCTGGGAAAATATTCCACTATAGAGGATGGACCAGTGAAGAATAAAAGAGTTCTAAACAATATGAATTGCAACTCTTTCAGTTCAGAGACATAAAAATATTAACCCAAGGAGATATAAAATTCAAGGATATTAATTTTTATATAAAGAAGACCCTTCATCACTGTGCCATGAAAGAATAAGGATCGGTGTCTCTCTTGTGCTCCTGGTGTTGGCTTTTGAATGATGAGGATGCTGCTACTATTTCTGATGGTATAGAAAGTTATAGGCAGTTAATATGGCAAGAAAACTCTCTAATTCCCTTCTCCTTTTATCATTGGAGGAAGGTTCTCTTAGAAAACACTGACTGCAAGCCAGCTCACCAAAGGGCACTCCACCCCACTTTAACCACAGAGGCTGAATGTAGCTGGAGGCAGGCATTCCTTACTTTCATCTTTCTTTCTTGAAATACAAGTCCTACCGCTATGTGTTGGAATGTACCCTCCAGATCTGAATATCTATAAGCCTCACAGATAAAGTCCTTACTTTCGTTTGGGGAGGGGACATATTGGAAGTGGCCACCTCCTACCTGCAGGAAATAAGTTTTCCTTAGGAAGTGCCATTGCGATTTTTATCTTAGGTGAGATCTCTTGTACAAGTAAAAATCTACATAAACACACACCACATATTTCCTTTTTGAAGTACCTTTGCCTGAAAACAAATTTGCCAGATGAACGTAACTGAATCTACCAGCTTTAATCTGCTGGCAGTTAAAACAGGTTTTCTATCAGGTGTTCCTAATTAGCCTTTAACCAAAACGAAGACTTCTCAGTTTCCCAAAACCCATAAAGGAGAAATTTTTCTTTATTTCTTTCTCTCTTTTTTCCCCCTTATTTATTTGCTTATTTACTTTTGACCTCCTGGAACTGGAAGGAGACTTCTTTGGTCTCCCGTGGTCTCCCGGTCTTAGGTGCAGCCCAATCAGTCTGCCAGTCTTCAAGACCAAGATGCCATCCCACACACGTGGCTGCCATTTTGCCATGCTTCCTTGATTTGTCAGCCCTTGTTCACTCATGTGTTCACTTTAGGGCTCACCACTAGTCATCAGTCTGAAGAAACAAGAGTTCAGAGTGTCCACTAAAGTTCCCCAGGCCAGTGACCACACAAGAGCTGAATTAAACTATGCTTCCATCTGGGAAGAGCTAAACTGTAACCAAATACAATACAATACAATAATACAATTGCTAAAGAGTGCATCTTAAGAGCAAGCTCAGGCAGCAACCCCCAAAATGGAGGAGGACAATGTATTACCTGTGGGTAGGAGGTGACTTATTTCAAGATGGTGCCTTGCCTCACTAAAAGAAAATAGGCGTTTCATTTGTGAGGCTTATACATATTCATATAGAGTACTTTGGAGTAAGGTATATTTCTGGATATGTCAGTAAGAGTCATGTATTAAGAAGAAAAGATAGAAAGTAGAAATGCCTCCTGCGATGTTCATGGTGCACTGTAAAGTCGGGGAGGTCCTCTGGTGTTCTCGTCTACAGCCTGTGCTTCCTACCAAATTGTTAACTGGAGCCAAAAACATGAAAAGATTGGCTCTTACTCATAACTGTCAGAGGCTAAGTCTTCTAGTAAATGAGAGGGTTAAATATGTAGTCAAATTCCTTAAAGAACTAAGATCTAAAAGATAGGGTAGACCATACTAGCAGGACAGGATTTTAAATTAGAAGTTGTATTGTCCTGATAGAAAAAAAAAATAAATTTGTTCTATGAGCTTTTAAAAAAACTAAAAACTCCAAGATTAAGAAAATCATAGCTGAGCTGATAAAATAACGCATGTATTGCCAACAACAAGACACTAAGACAAGAGGATCTGTACCCCTACCCAAAGGGGCAGGGCAAACTAGAGATGTTATCTGGAGGGGACTGAGAGCTGGATTTTACCCTCATTCCTGCCACTTCAAGGAGTTTAAGTATCTTTGGTTTTTGTAAATATTTCAACTGGGTGAATAAAAACCTTTCCTTACAAAACAGGAAAGACAAAAAAAAAAGTCATTAAGGGAGATAATTTCAAGATTTGGGTTACCTCATCTACCCAAAGTGATAATAGTCCTGCTTTTATCTCAAAAATAATGCACGAAATTTCCCAGGTGCTTAAAATGTAATAAAAGTTACATATAGCATGAAGTCCCAGTCACCTGAAAAAAAAAAAAAAGTTAATTGTACTCTTAAGGTTATCTGGGCCAAACTATGGGGAGAAAAACTTACAAAAATACAAAAATTATTTTAAAATTTTGCCTCTTCCTCTGATTCATAGTGAAGTCACTTCCACCCACCCCCTAAAAAAAGCTTACAATGCAAAATGTTGTATGGACAGACCTTACCATAAACACTGTTCTTACTTACTCAGATAATAAAGCTAACCTGGCAATAACATAATTGTCCTAGTGCAAGTGATGTCAACCCTTAATAGATATGTGAAATTAAGGCTTCTTTATCCAACTGGGATAAAACTTCACTCCTATAAATCAGGGGATGAAATATATATAAAAACATAAACATCAGAATGCCCCCAAGATCAGCTGAATCTCTCTGGACTGGGCCTTATTTATCTTACTAACAATTCACTCTTCCCATAAATTACAAGGTATAACTTCTGGGATTCATCCCACCATAGTAAAGAAGGGCTTATGTTATTGTGAACATTTCTTTTGTTTATATTAACCCTCTGCTAAATATAAAACTTGCCTTAAATAGATTCAAAGCCAAGGACACTAGCTCCAACAAATATCCCCAGAGACACCAGAATTAAGTGACTGTTTTGGGAAGGGTCCCCAAAGTTCCTCAGGAAATTACATTTATGTTTTCTAGGTTACTAAAATTAAAATTATCGATATCATTACTCATATTCTTAATTTGTGTCATAGTCACATGTGTATGAAAGTGTGGTGAAAAGAATTATGGGAGGAACTCAAACTATGATCCCACAGACCACCTCCAGCGATCTCAGGACCCACTCTCTCTGACAGCGAGAAACTTCCCTCCTCTAACCAGACAAACACAATGCCCCCACTAAGCTTGGAAAAGTTTAAGAAAAATGGCCTCTGCCTCTAATTCCCCTCAGGAATGAGAAGTAAAATATCTCAAGGACGGAAATTGTTAGTAAACCCAGGCTGCAGGCCACTGCACAGGAAGACCCTTCCCCCACTTTACGGTGCAGACTGAGCGCACCTGGAGGCAGTCTTTCCTTCTTGAAATACAAATCCTATCAGCATGTTCAGCAACGTGCCTGACCCAACGTACCCTCTCCAGATGAGTATGAATACGTCTCACAAACACGACCCCTATTTTCCTTTGCTGAGGCAAGCCACTTGGAAGCCACAGCCTTCTATGTGCAGATAATAAATTTTCCTCCTCCAGTCCCGGAGTGCAAGCTGTGTTTGTTCTTGGGTTTGAACTCACTCGGAATTGAAACCACTGCGTTTGGTTACAATTCCTTCTTCCTCGGGCTCCAGGAGACTGCCTCTTTTATATCTGTCTTAGTTACTTTTTTGTTTCTATGACTCAATAGCCAGTGTGCCCAAATTAGGGAAGGAAAAGTTTTATTTTAGCTCACAGTTTCAGAAGATCTCAGTCCATAGCAGCTAGCAACGGTAGGAGCACACGGCAAAGGCAGAGATGGAGGCAGCTCCTCACGACATTGCAGACAGGAAGCCAAGCCCCAGAAGGAAGGGACGAAGTAGCACATAAGCCTCCAGGTCCCGTCCCAGTGATCTGCCTCTTCCGGGTCTTTTTCCAAATTGAGCAACGTGGCCATTCTTGGCCACAAAGGAAGCTAAGAAAGTTATCATTGCCTTGCAAGCAAGAAACTAGAACTGGGAATGGAATTGTTGATAGGCAACTAAATGCTGTTTTCCACCAAAAGAATTCACTAGAAAATCAATGACATAGTTCACAATGGGGATAGCCCGGGCAACAAACTATCAGAACAGGGTACCAACTGGGTTAAAGTACGCCAGCATCAGCCTGTTAAATGATAGTCTTCTCAGGAGGGCAAAATAAGAGGATTGAGTTCAAGGCCAGCCTAGGCTGCACAGTGAGCTTGCCTGGAATGCAAATCCAAACCCTGTTTCAAAAAAAAAAAAAGAAAATGTTGATCTTAATAAAAAATTAATTGTCCCAAAATGTTGGACAAATTCTCATAAGAATGTTCATATTAACTTTTTTTACTTTTTAAGAAGAGACAGAAGACCATTTGTTTAATCAGGTTTTGAGGGAGAGGTGTTCCAATAGTCCATGCATGCGGTACTTCCTGGGTGGCTGTGCGAAGTTCACATGAGCGGACCTGCTCGTGGTCACCTGCTTGTCAGAACAGCTCTGGTTTTGTTCTCATTCTATACTGAGCTGAAGAAACATATAGCTGCTAGCAAAACATCTGATAAATAGGTCGTTCGTTGGTATCCTACATGCTATCGCAGACCCGGAACCAGATATTCTGATTTCTAGATTTGCAGTAGGTCACAAGTTTTTGTACTTAAGGGAATGTTCCAAAGTTAAGAGGTTCCTTGTCATCTATTCAACCCTAAAAACAGATGCCAAACTGAACAGTTAGGGTGGCAAGCGAATATCAAGACACAAGGATGAGTATCCCTGATTGCTTTTAATAATGATTTCTTCTTCCTCTTCCCTAAATTCTTATGTTTGATACTTGCCCCGGAATTCTTATAAGATTCTGAAATTCTATTCCTTGTTTCTCTTGCGTGTATTTACGTATGCCTTGTAAAAGGTGAACTAGTCACAGAAAGTGTTGGATATAAGTCACTTGTTGGTCTCTGCCAAGAAAGCTTTCTTTTTTTCCTACTCACCAACAGAGCAATATTTTGCAATAATTGTTTTAACTATCTGACACACATCACCCAATCAGAAATTAAATAAGAAATAGACAAAAAGATGGAAAAAATACAGGTAATTTACAAATGATTGAAATTCAGGCCCTCTTTCTAGACCAAGTACTGTGATACAAATTAAATTTCAAGCATGAAGACTTTCAACATTGTTCTTCTGATTGCAGAGCATCCAGAAGCATTCTTTTGCGCTAACAATTGCCTTCTCCGTTAATGCAGTTGTTACAAATTAAATAGAAAGGTCCTAGGCAAAGTATACTTTCTTCTTATTTATCACAATACTGGAAAATAAGCTGCTGATTAATTAAATGCTCTTGCACTTGTTTCTATTTAGTATTGATTTTCAATTCAGAGTTGAAACTTATCTTCTACAATAAAAAGCTTGTTTTTAAAATTGCTTTTAATACTCTTCTGGAGGTTTCATTTAGAATTGAGTGTGTTTGTTTCTAACTATTCTTAGCAAAAAATGCAAATGCATGTGCTATACCTCAACAATTCTCTTTATGACATGAAACATTGAAAAAAATGGAATTCTTACACATTGACTTTCAGTATATTGCGTAATTTCTCTAGAAACACCATTGTATGTGAATAATGTCCTCTCCCATTACATGGCAGCAATGGAGCAAAATCATGAGAACATGAATTTCTGTCTTCCAGAACCCAACATGATAATCAATAGCAGTAATTTTAGCCAAGTACAGTGCATATGCCTGTAATCCTAGCATTCTAGAGGGCTGGGACAGGAAGATTGCCAGTTCAAGCCCAGCCTGAGCAACTTAGCCTCTTGGCAAGCCCCTGTCTCAAAATTTAAAAAATAAATAAATGAAATGGACTAGGGACGTAGCTAGATACTAAGGCTCTGATTTCAGGCTTCAGTAACCCAGAGAAACAAACACACACACGTGCAAACACTCACCCCACAAAAATGCGCATGCACACATACAACCACAAACGTGTGCACATACATGCAGCCACACACCTGTGTGCACACATGCAATAAAACACACATGCATGTATACATGCAACCACATACACACATGTGAGCAGTAGTTTTAATTATTGAACAAAATGAGGATTAATTCAGTTCCGTTTTCCTTACCCTGTATTTTACCTTCTGCTGGTCAAGTTGCTCCCCTTTTTTTCTTCTTAACTGTTAATTTTCAACTCTTTTCAGATTTAAAAGTCCTTTCTAGGCTTCATGTTTCGAATCTGGACTGTCCCTCCAGAATCTCACATATTTGCAAGGTAGAAGGCATGTGGAGGAACTGCCTGCATCAGTGGACTACTCCATGGATGATTTCACAGGCTGTTTTAAGAGGTGAGGTGTGATTGGCAGGGTAGATCACTGGGGGCCATGGCCTAGAAAGGTATATTCTTGTTGAAGCTCCTTCCTAGTCTCGGCTTCTTATCACCAACCTGTGAACAGCTCTTCTCTGGCGAGGTCACCCACCATGGCCTTCTGCCACCACCAGATGACTACAAATGGTCTAAGACCCCTGAAATATGACCAGAAATAAATGTCTCCATTTAGTTGGGTCCCAGTGAGGGAAAAATGACTAAGCAGACAGGAGAGTGACCTTAAAATACTATTTTCATGTATTGTATGAAGCAATAAGAAGGAAGAACTAAAAGGGGCTGTGAGCTGCATCACTGCACAAATGACAACACAGCTAGCTAATCAAGGTAATTGAACTGAACACGATAGGACCACACCATGAAAAACAAAGAGCAATGATTTACTTCTCCACACCAAAGGCTGACTTGAGATGGAAAGATTCTATATTTTTGTCCGTTCAGCTTGGGAATTGTTTTTTGTTTTATTTCAATTTTTCTTCAGATTTTTTTTCTTTTACAGAAAAAGCCAATCCAATTCCAAATAGGCCTCAAAGTCATGATGCAGGATGAAGACCATTGATCGAAGATAACCCTCCTTTTCTCCCATCCTGGTTGAAGACTGGACTAAACAAATCTGGACCAAACCAACAATGTGATAGGTCAAGCTGTGAGCTTGTCATCGGAACAGAAACCAGTTTTGGATGCTTTATCCAAGGAAGACTTATGCTTCCTCTTTCCCAGAAAGATAGAATCAGTAAGGAAACCCAAGAATAAGGAAATTTACAAAATGTGGAGACCACAACCTGGCCTGTAGATACACATCATTTAGTTTGGGCAAGTTTCGACTTTCTCAAATTCAGCTCTAGTGTTCAAAGCCATGAGATTTGACATAAAATAAATCAAGATAATTGATCATTCTGGAAAAATCCTAACACCTAGCATTACTAAGCCTGAATGTGGCCGTGGTTGGTTGCCATGGAGCGAAAGCTGTCTGATTTGAGGGAGCTGGGGTCCTCTGGTTAGCAGCTCAGCTCCTCCCTTGCCATCCGCACATCTGCTTATTCCTCGGTAGGCAGCACAGTGTGTGTTTCCTGATGTAAACCCTCCTTTCCCAAAGCGGACAGCAAATGCAAGAAAGAAAAGCACTGATCTAAGTTGCCAGTCAAGACTAGGAGCTTGCTGATCACTTGGGGAGAAGACAAGCAGAACATAGTAAGTTGAATATTTCTTTGCAGGGAAAGTGATCCAGTGACATTCTAGCCACAAGTGAATGGGAATCCCCGAGGGCAGATGGGTTTCTTCCAACAAATGTGGGTCTTATACAGAAATTCAAGGGTGGTGGGGATAGCACAGTGGTTAGAGGACTTCCTAACAAGCACAAGGTCCTAAATTCGATTCCCTAGTACCACATAAGTGGAGGAGGGGGAGGGGCTCATGCCTATAATCCCAGCACTTGAGAGGCTAAGGCAGGAGGATTATTGTGAATTTGAGGCCCACTTGGGCTCCACAGTGAGTTCAGGACCATCTGGACAACAGAGTAAGATCCTGCCTCAAAAAGAGAGGGAGAGAGAGAGAGGAAGAAAGAAAGAAAGAAAGAAAGAAAGAAAGAAAGAAAGAAAGAAAGAAAGAAAGGTTGAAATACAAGGTTTATTGTCACCATTTTTGTCAACTTCATAACCTTCATAGAAAAACAGGAGCAATTTCCCAGTGCTTGGTTAGGTATGATTTATCTCTACTATCTAACTCAAATTCTCCACAGCCTGTGTTCTAAGGATGGGTCACCATGTGAGTGAGGCCTTAGGTACAGTCAAGAAGACAAAGGTAATTTTAACAAATAGTGAAAATCACTAAAATTCAGTCAACTTTTATTAATATCATGTGCTAGCAAATCTACTGAACAGTGACACAGAGACACTCCTCTCTAAAACTTAAAATATATTCTAGCTTAGTTCTAAACAATTAGTATATGTGTGCCAGTCCATTTTGTGCTGCCTGCTGTAACAGAATAGTATACACTCGATGCTGTGGATCCAGAGTGTCCCCAAAAAGCCTCTTACACTGATGAATATTGTGTATTGTTGGGAAGTGGGGTCTGCCTCGAAGGGGCAGGTGCTTGAGGCTTGACCTGTAGGGGTGTGTGCTGGTTCCACCTTCCTCCCAGATTTCTTCTGCCATGTCACTAAAACCTCTGGCTCTGGCTCTGGCTCTCACTCTGCCATCTGAGTCCACCATTTCTAGCTACCTGCCATGAACGGACTGTGACCTTCTGAAATTGTGAGCTAAAATAAATCCTCCCTCCCTAAAATTAAGGATGTCAGATATTCTATCCCATCAATGAAAAAGGAGCGAAGACACTGGGCAATGTATTAAACAGACATTCACTGGCTCACATTTCCAGAGGCTAGAAAATCTAAGATCGAGGAGGTAGACAGGGTCCTCTTGCTGCCATCTCATGCCAGAAGGGCAAAGAGAGAGAAAGAGCAAAAGGAGGCTGAAGTCTCTGTTTTATAGTGAAGCCACTAATGCAATAATGGCATCAGCCCATCGACTCTGTCACGCTGATCTCATCACCTTTCATTAGACCCCACCCCACCACCCAACACTGTTTCTTTAAAGTTTTCAATACATGTTTTCTGGGGGCATACATCCAAACCATAGAAATGTGTAAAGCCACAACTTAGAATATTTTACCATTTTTACTTGATTGAGTTTTGTATTTTGCATGAAAATTGAGAAGATACCCAGTTAGACAATAGAGAACACCCTAATTCAGTTGTATAAATTCACTTTGAGATGAAATTTGTAACAGTTGGAAATCCTTTGAGCTTGCTTCAGGCTAAATTCCTGTTCCTAACCCCTGCTGTACTGCAGATTCCTGTGTTTAAAAAGTACCTTCAAAATAAACAATGACAGCACAATGACTGCCAAGACAAGGAGCAGAATGAAGTGACTTTAATTCTGCATTCTATGGTGTTCTAATTTCAATTTAGGATTCGTCAGCTGCAGAAACTTAAAGCCCCTAGAATCAGTTACTACCAGGAAGAAACATAGATATAGGTAGTTGTATTTTCTAGGAGTTATTATAAAAAGGAATTTTTTTGGTCTTCACCAAATTTATTCTTACATTAAGACTTTCCAAAATTCTGTATAGAGTGCTTTTGTTGAAAGAAACTACAACATTAAAATTAATAATGTATATTCTTTAACCCAATAAGAATGTAGTAGATTGGACAAACTAGTTGTAGCATTTTTTATTCAAGGACATATAAAGAATATTACTTTTTATGATGTTATTAACAAATTGACAGAAATTAAGACTTCAAAGCAAAATGTCACTATCCATTGCTGTATTTGTCCAATTAAGTATTATCTGAAGAAGAGGAATATATATTCCTCTTCTTCAGATAATACTTTATTATAATTAAAATTATTAATTCACTGTTATATTTTGGTCATTTTGATTATTAATTTTTTTACTTGGATCTTGTTTCTAAAATAGTTTATTTTATAAGTAAGAATAATGTAAAGATAAGATCAGTTCTGAGTGTCATTTGTCATAAATTTTCATATTATAAAATATTACCTTAGTCCTAGATGACATTCCTTACGATTTAGCAAATGCAACTAGCAAGGTGTTATCTTGTATTTAGTTTTGCCATGCTGGAGGATAAACCCAAGCTTGTGCATGTTTGCCAACCTCTCTTCTACACTACATTCCCAACCCTGGGTAGCAGATTTTCAATCTCCCTGCATCTGGGCTGCATTTTGCACCAGCTTATTATATACAATAGAATTTTCAACATTGTGAAATTTTCTGAGAGGCCCCATTCCTGGGAAGTTAAAGAGCGATTTTCTCCTCAGTTGACCTTACAGTATTTGGTCCATGAACAACTTTGTCAATGGAAAATATTTAGATGAGTGTCTTCTCCAAGTGACATAAACTCCTAGGAAAAAAAGAATATGCACTTACTAATTTCTACCATGTTTTCTATATTCAATACTTCCCATTGAGTGTATGGATAAGTACATACGAGGCTAGTGTTTTCATCTGTGAATACTTTATGAATACATTTTTAATAAGTGAAATAGATATATCTGAAAGAAATTATTTTAAAAAACCATACTCCAACCTTAATAACCTTGACATCAATTCAAAAGCAGATTTCACTTGTATTAAGTACCAGTAAATGAATAAATTGTTTAGAAACCCTCCAATAACCAGTCAATAATATCAGGACAGTCCAGCATAAGGTAGAATTTCCCAAATTTCTATCAATGCATATCACTTCATTTCTCATACATATATGTGTGATCTTTAGTAAATATTTTTCTAAGGAGATAAACACTGCATCTGGAGGTAGTATTGCAGGGGTGGGACCACACAGGCCCTTGGGTGCTCGCATCTGGCCACAGTTTAACCCAAGTGCAGGACACAAAGCTACAAGAATTAACCTCTGCCCTTCTGGGTTTAAAACTTATTTTATTCTGATTGTTTTCTATCCTCTTTTTCCTCACTCTCGGCATGGGAATATTTACCCTGTGGCACTGTATGTTGGAAGGGCTTAAAATTTTGAATTTCATAGGAGCTCACGGCTAAGAGTTTGCCTTGAATCTCAGAGGAGACTTTGAACTTGGACTTTCAGCAGCAGAGAAGCTGCTAAGACTTTGGCAACTTTTTGAGATGGACTAAATGCATTTGCATGAGAAAGTGCACATGAGTTTTTGGGTCCAGGAGCAGCATGTTATGGTTTGGGTCTGGAATATCCCCCAAAAGTCTCACGTATTTGGATGTAGTGGGACAACTGTCCAGTTGTGTGTTACTGCAGGTAGGGCCTGGCTGGAAAAGACAGATGCTTGGGATTTGACCTGGAAAGATTGTGTCAACTTGTTGAGATGAGGGGTGCTCAGAGCAGAGCTTCCAAGTGTTTTTTATTGGCTTGTGGGACAGGAATTGAGGGAGGGGCACCCACTCTGGATGGGGTTGGAGGGTAAGACCTAATTTGCAATTTGAACTAAGGAAGAAATAAGAAATCTTGTTATAGTTTCTTTCCAGAAAAGCTTTGGCCTTGCCTTAGTCTGCAGAGTTCACTTGGCTTCTGCCTCTAATGGCTGGAGCAGCTCTCCAGCCTCTGCCATGTACTTCTACTATTGCCAACTGCCCACGAATGGACTGTGTGACCTTCTGATACTGTGAGCTAAAATAAATATTTCCTCCCTTAAATTGTGGATTTCAGATATTCTGCCACAGCAACCGATAAGTATCTAATACCTTATCCCTATTCTAAGAAGCAGTATTCATCAATGGTTTGGTTTTATTGTCTTACATTTTTGTGTTGGCACTAAAATACCCACACAAATACTGCAACATCACTTGTCCATCTGAGGGAGTATCTAAAATCACAGGTGTAAACCTCAGGCAGCACTGGTGCAGTGGGACCAACAGACTGTGGTGTGAATGATGAGGTGGTATTTCTAGAGCTTCAACATCTTCAAAAATCAATGTTTCAGGTGACTGCTTTCCATTTAGGGAGCAGTCTCCTGCCTTGTAATGTTGATATTGAAGATTCATTTTGCTCTCCCCCACACCTTTGTGTCCTTTCTTCATTTGGACAGGTGAACCCTTGACAGAGTTCACCACAACTTGGGGTCTGGCCCTGGATTTACAGGCCTGCTAGGAGAGAATACTCCAATAAAGGTGGAGGCATGCCCATTGCCTGATTTGGGGCAGCCTTTTCTTCTTGGAAGTCCCAACTTCTTGTGGAGCTGAGAAAAAGCCTGAGATTTTTTTCTGAGATATCATTGGATCAGATGGAATATTTAGTATCAGCCTTTTGAGGAATCTTCATACCGCTTTCGTAGTGGTTGTCCCAGTTTACAGTCTCACCAGCAATGTAAAAGGCTTCCCTTTACCCCACAACCTTGCCAGAATCAGTTGCTGTTCAACTTGTTGGTATGTGCCGATCTCATTGTGGTAAGATAATATCTTTGTAATGTTTTGGCTTGCGTTTCTTTAATGGCTAAGGATTTTGAACATCTTTTCCTGTTTTTTGCAGGCCATCTGAACTTTTTCATCTGAGAACTGCCCGTTTTTTAATCGGGTCTTTGATTTTGAGGGGTCTATTTTCTTCAGTTCCTTGTATCATTCTTGTTATAAGCCTTCCGTCTGAAGTGTAGATGGCAAAAAAATTTTCTCAGTCTGTCTGTGCTCTCTTCACTGTTAATAGTTTCCTTTGATATGCAGAAACTTTGCAATTCAATACAATCCCATTTGTTGATTCTGGGGCAATTTCTTTTGAATCAGGTGTCCTATTCAGAAACTCCTTGCCCATGCCTACACATTCTAGGGTTTTGCCTATTTTATCCTTCATAACGTTCTGTGTTTCAACTTTAATATCTAGATCTTTAATCTACTTTGTTTTTTGTTTTTGTTTTATTTTTTCCCATTTTATTGTTTAATCTACTTTGATTTGATTTCAGTACATGGTGATAGGTGTATGTCTGGATTCATTCCTCTGAATGTACAAAACCAATTTTCCCAACATCATTAAATGAATCAGCTACCCTGTCTCCAATTTATGATTTTGGCCTGTTTGCCAAAGACTAAGTAGCTGAAGGTACTTGGAGTTGTCTCTGAGTCCTCAGTTCTCTTTCATTGGTCAATCTGTGTGTTTTTGTTTCAGTACCAAATAATTTTTATCATTGTTGCTTTGTAATATAAGTTAATTTCTGGAATCATATTGCCATCAGCTTTTGTCTTGTTACTTAGTATCGCCTTGGCTATCCTAGGTCTCTTTTGGTTCTATATGAATTTAAGGATTGTTTTTTCAAGTTCTGTGAAAAAACAGTTGTTGGTGTTTTGATAGGAATTGCATTGAATCTTGTGTATCAGTTTTGGCAGTATAGCCTTTATGGCTTATTGATTCTGCCTCTTATAGGTTGGATGTGGAATGTCCCTGAAAAGTCTTATGTATTTGGATGTAATGGGTTATCTATGGAACCATGTGCTGCTAGGAGATTAGGGCCAGGCATGGAGGGATGGATTATGGGAGTGTAGAGGAAGACAGGCATGTGCATTGGATAACAGGTGTATGGTGAGGGCTTAAACCTCAAAGGGGCAGAACAATAAGGCTGGACCCAGAAGGGGCAGATCACTGGGACAGGGCCTGTAAGGATGTATGGTGCTTCCTTCCTTCCTTCAGGGACTTGATTGAACTTGACTTGACTTGACTTCCTGTTTGCAATGTCACAGAAGAGCTGCCTCTACCTCCAGCCCTGCCATGTCCTTCCACAGTTGCCAGACATCCATGAACGGACTATGATCTTCTGAACCCTGTCTCATACCAAAAAAAAAAAAAAAAAAAAAAAGTAACTGTGAGGTAAGACAAACTATTCCTCCTATAATGTGTGCATGTTGGATATTTAGTCACAGCAATGAAAGAGTAACCAAGGCCCTGCCAATCCAAGAAGAAGGGATGTCTTTCCATTTTTTTTTCTAATGTCCTCTTCAATTTTTTTCAGCCTAATATAGTTTTATTTCTAGAGGTCCTTCATTTCTTAGTTGGGTTTACTCCTAAGGATGCTATTTTTTGAGGAGCTGCTAAGAACAGGATTTTCTTCTCACCTCTTTCTCAGTGAGTTCATTATTAGTGTAGAGAAATGCTATCAATTTTTTGTTTTACTATTGTAACCTGCAGTTTGGCTAAATTTATTAATTAGTTCTATGAGTTTCATGGTGGAGTTTTTGGGGTCTTCCCAGTAGAGAATTAAGTCATTTGCAAATAAATTTAGTTTGATTTCTTCCTTTCCTAGCCATATTCCCTTTATTTCACTCTCTTACTTGATTGCTTTGGCTAGGGTTTTGAGAACTACATTGAATAGAAGTGGTGAAAGTAGACAGCCTTACTGTGTTCCTGACTTAAAAGGAAATGCTTGCAATTCTCCCCATTTGCTATGACATTTGCAATAGATTTGGCATATATGGCTTCTATCATTTTGAGGTAAGGTCCTTCTATACCTAATTTCCTTAGAGTTTTTGTCATGAGTGGATGTTGGGTTTCATCAAAGGCTTTTTCTGCATCCATTGAGATAATCATATGATTTTTTGTTCTTGCTTTTATTAATGAGGTTTATTGCATTAATTGATTTACATATGTTAAACTAGCCTTACATCCCAGGAATGCAGCCCACTTAAACATGGTTAATGATCTTTTATAACAACTTGTTGGATTCCATGCACCAGTCTCATATTGAGAATTTTTAAGTCTACATTTATTTAAGAAATTGATTTATATTTTTCTTTTCTGGTTAAATCTTTCTGGTTTTGGTATCAGGGTAATGTTAGCTTCCAAAAATGAGTTTGGCAGTGTTGTTCTCTTTCAATTTCATGGCACAGATTGAGAAGCATTGGTGTTACCTCTTCTCTGGAGTACTGGAAAATTTTTATATGAACCTGTCTGTCCTGGACTTTTCTTTGTGGGAAGAGATTTTATTACTGCATCAATTTCCACATTTGTTTCTGCATATATTCAGGGTTTTTATGTCTTTTTGTTTAGTATTGTTATTTTGTATGTGTCTAGAGATTCATCTGTTCCTTCCAAGTTCTCTGTAAATACATGGAAAAAAAATTTAACATCTTCAGCCATTAGAGAAATGCAAATCAAAACATCACTGAGATATCGTCTTGTCCCAGGGAGAATGGTATAGGTGTATATTAAGAACTCAAACAACAACTGATCTTGCCATGGCTGTGGGGAACAGAAACAGTTATACATTGCTGGTGGGACTGTAAACTGGTACAACCACTATGGAAAACAGTACACTAATTCCTTAAAAGTCTGGTAATAAGTATTCCATTTGATCCAGTGGTATCTCTTATGGGTATCTTGTCAAATTAAAAAGTTTCTGCACAGCAAAGGAAACTATGAGCATTGTAAAAAGAGAACCAATAGACTGGGAAAAAATATTCACCACCAACATCTCAGATAGGAAGCTCATAACTAGAATATATAGGGAGCTGAAGAAAATAAGCCTATCAAAACAAAGGATCCTATTGAAAAGTGGGCAAATGAAATGAAGAGGCAGTTCACTCACAAAAAAAGTTGAAATGGCCAATAGATACATGAAAAGATGCTCAATCTCTAGCCATAAGAGAGATGCAAATCAAAACAATGCTAAGATACCATCCCACTCCAGAGAGAATGGCCTATATTAACAAGTCAAATAGTGATCAGTGCTGGTGAGGCTGTGGGGAGAAAGGAACCTTCCTGCACTGCTGGTGGGGATGTAAATTCCTACAACCACTCTGGAAAGCAGTATGGAGATCTCTCAAAAGACTGGAAATAAATATCCCCTTTGATCCAGCGACACCCCTCCTGGGAATATTTCCAAAAGAGGTCAAAACAACACATAACAGAGCTATATGTATACCCATGTTCATAGCAGCACAACTAACAATAGCTAAAATCTGGAAGTCACCAAAATACCCATCAACAGACCAATGGATACACAAACTGTGGCATTTATACACAATGGAATACTATGCATCTATAAAGTCCAACAGCGTGGAGGCTTTTGCAGCAAATGGAAGAAACTTGAGAACATCATGCTTAGTGAAGTGAGTCAGAAACAGAAGGTGAAACATCGGATGGTTGCTCTGATATGAGAGACCCAGATCACAACTATTTCATGGAACTTAAAATTGAAAAATAAAGTGAACCAGGGGGGTAGGATGGGGAGGAAGGGAGGGGTAGGTAGCAGGAGGGACAAAAGGGGAGCGGGAAAGTCCTTGTCACGTTGACAAGATACGTGTGTGCACAAAATGCTCAACTTCATTGTAAACCTTAAATTTTCACTTATACATATCAATAAAATGGGGAAAAAAGAGTTAAAAGCAGCATATAACAGAGATACATTTCTACCCATATTTATAGCAGCACAACTTACAATAGCTAAATTGTAGGCGACACCAAAATATCCATCAGCAGGCAAATGGAAACAATGTACACTTTGGAGTACTAGTCTTCCGTAAAGAAAGATAGATTTGAGGCTTTTTTAGGTATATGGACTCAACTTGAGACCATCATGCTTAGTGAAGTGAGTCAAGCTCAGAAGGTTAAATATCACATGACTTCTCTAGTCTGACAAATTTGAAACACAGGCATTTTATAGAACCAAATGGGTGTGATGGCGGAAGTTAGAGAGGAGGAGGGAAGGTTAGGGATGGCCAAAAGAGGGAAAGGAAGGGATTATAATATTTATGTGATATATGTGAGCAAAATGCTAGAGCTCAATGTAATGTTTGTGTATTGTATGTATATGTGTATATATATATATATATATATATATATATATATATATATATATATGCATATGCTAAAAAATGGAAAAATGCATAAATTATTAGCACTGTGTTGTTGCTCAATAAATTATAATCGCTAAAATGATACTGACCCTTCACCATTCAGATGGTATTTCTTTTTTCCACACTGAACTCTTTCTAATAATGGGCTGATACTCACAGAAATAAAATGGCCCAAATTTATGCAAAAGAAACGTTGGTCATGGAAATTGCAGGGAATAAGGATGAATGTGAACAATGCAATAAAGTAACAAGACATATCGGGGTCTTCTCTAGTCACTGCCTCTGAGGTTTCTGAGACTCAGGAAATACCACACAGGCTCTCTGAGCATCGGTTTATGCAATTAGTACAACCAGGGGAGTAAACTATTTTTCCAATTCAGAGTATGATTTTTTTCCATTCAAAACATTAGTTGATGGAATGTTTCACTACTTCACTCACTCTCCCTTTGCTTTGGTGTTTTTTCTCCCTCTTAACTTTCTTTTTCTTATTCTTGATTTGAGAGTGTATGTAGAGCAAAGAGCACTGTGAAAACAGAAAGATCTTTCCATTGGGACTGAAAGAAAGGACGGCTCAAGTTGAAGCAGGTTTTAAAGTAAGGCTTCGTAACCCTTCAACTGAACCATTAACCCAGCTCCTTACGAAACTGTGTTAATCCTCCCGCTTCTTTCGCCCAGGAGGCTCCAACCTGCACTTACTTATTCTTCTCTTGTTGAGGGACTTACATTCTCAGAAAGTAGGTCAAAAACAAGAACAGAAATCAATAGCTTGAATGTGAGCAGTACACAAGAATTTCACTTTACATTTTTTTTTCTCAGAGAGTAAAAAGTACACAGAGTTCTGATTGTGTGGTAGAGGCTTCAAAAACATTTAATTGTCGGAAGCACGTAACAAATGTAAAAGGCCCCTGAAATGATTGTCTGTGGAAGTCCTTCAGACTTCCTATCTGCTATCTCTTCATGACATGGATTCAGAAGGCTAACTACAAACAGAAGTTTGAAGCTAGCTCCGCTGGGATTGGAAGAACACATGGTATATGCTAAGACACTTGAGTTCAAATCCTGACTCATAACTAGCAATGCTTCAACTAAAAGTGACACAAGTTTACTGACTCTCCAAAATTTGAGGTTCCACAGGGTTCTATGAAAATTGCCTGGGAAAACTATTCCATATGTTATTATTGCACAACAGACCATTCTAGAACTTAGAGTAACCACGTCAATGTTATTAAAATCATGAATTTTGTTTATGTTTGTCCTACAGTTTAGATCAGAAATGTACCCCCAAAGTCTCCTATATTTGGATGTTGTGAAACATCTATGGATTGCATATGCGGTCAGCAAGTGGGGCCTGGCCAGGAGGAAGAGATTACAGGTATGTAATAGAGGACAGGCATGTGGTAGATTAGATTATAAATGTGTGGCCTGGAAGGATGTAAATTCCTACCCTAACTTCTGCATCATGCCCGAGATTCTTCTTCTTGCAACGCTATGATCAGCAGTTCCAGCCCAGACCCCTCCTGCCATTGTCAGCAACCCAAGAATGGACTGGAACCTTCTAAAACCATGAGCTAAAATAAATCTTTCCTCCCTTAAGTTGTGAATGTTGAAAAATTTGGCCCAGTGATAAATAAGTAACTAAGGCAGTATCTATATGGACATAAACAAAATAGTTTTTCAAACTACTTTATTTCTGTGTTAAGAAATCTGAGTTCTCACGGTTGAATGATTTAAGTTTCCACAATGAATAGGAGGATCACAATTTCAGAATCCCAGCCTTAATTGCCATGAAACACTGCTACCACTCTAATATGAAAGCCTTGTTTTTATACACAATTTGAGTAATAACCAAAGGAGAAAAATTATATGTAAAATTTCTGTATTATATTAGCATAGACTTGATTCTATATTTACTATGTTTGTAGTGGGATTCTGTAAATCTGTAATAGATTTTCATTTAAAATACAATGAAGCTTAGATCAGTGAGAGCTTTTCCAGTAAACAGAAGTCCCACAATGGTTTTTATAATAAGGGAATGTATTGATTCACGCTGTTCAGAAACTCAGACCGGAATTGTCTGTAGGTTCCACCCAACAGTGCACAATGTCATCCGGAATCACTTTCCTGTAATTCTTCAAGTATTTTCCTCATTTTGCTTTTCTTCATTCATAAATTGACTTCCCGTGTACACAGAAGGTAGAAGGATGGCTTCCAGGATTCCTCGGACTTCCTACCACCTTCTTGACTTCTACAGGGATATTACCTTTATCCAAGTATCAATGAAAACTTTAAAGGTTCACATTGGTTGTATTAGCTTTCATCACACTGTCATCTCCAAACTGTAAATCTCAAGAGGAAGATGGAATTGTCTTCATAAATTTAAGCCAGTTCCTATCTCAAGGGCTACAATTATGTTTAAATTTTATGTAAGCCATATGTCTGTTCTTCAGAGGATAAATGCTGAAAAAAGGCCTGTTAGGTCACCAGAATGTCTAGTACCAAAGAAGTTAAAGTAGTATCTCCTTCCTTCGTTATTTCTTACCTACCTGAACAATTTCACGTAAGTGTACCTCTTACTTGCCCTAATATCATTTCCAGCATGTAAAAGTATAAAAATAGGTGATCCTTGCTCTGCAGGGGACTCATGGATTGCATTGTATAAAACATACCCACAAGACAATTACAGCTAAGTGATCTATAAATACAACAGTGTGTGATTAGTACCATCTTGAACAATGGAAACATAATCTTGAAACTACTGCAGGCTCAGGTTCAAGCACCAGTTCCGACCAACACACTGGTATGAGACCTTAGATATTTCTTCAATTACAGATAATGTATAACATTACTGTATCATTCTTAGTAAGCTTGGGTACAAGTAACACAATACCAAACTGAAATTGTTTTAACAACAAGAAAATCAGCCACTAATGTTAGAGAAGATCAGAGTTGATCAATTCAGTCACTTAATGACATAATTAAGATTGAACTTCCTTGGATGTTACTGGTCTTTGCCCCCAATGTTACCTTCCCATTTTTGCAAGATGGCTTCAGGGGACCCAATTATCTTTTCTCATAGCCACATTCATGGGCCCCCAAGAGGAAAGCATCTATTTCTTATTAATAACAACAAGGCTCTGTTAGAAGCCCTTCTTGTATTTCCCCACCCCCACTACCAGCAAACTTTCTCTTGTTGGGCCAGAATTGCATCACATGATCATGTTCTAACTTCAAGCAGGCAAAACAAATGAAACTATGCAATCATTCTATACTAATGAAATATGCAAGGAAGTCGCATTCTGCTACCAGAATAGATGGAAATGCAGCAATAAGCCACTTAAAGTCCTGAAGAAAAGACAGGAAGAAAAAGTTATGTGGGGCTGATGGTAGCTGGCAAGAGTCAGATGGATTTGGAAAGGCAACCAAAACACCTACTAAGAGATCCAAACGTTTCATGGACAGAAGGAGCTTAGCACAGCATATTGTGTATTAAAGATCTCAATAAATGCTTTCTAATTTATATTTTTTAAAAAGATTTGTTTAATTATACAACCTTCCCACAAGATAAGTTACTTTGAGTGTTATGCGCAGAGGTAATATGAAATTGCCTAGGTGAGAAATTTAACAAAGGCGAAGGAGGTGTGAATGTGAAAAATGTGGACAAGAAAACTTATGCTGCACATTTAACTTCTAGTTTGATGTGGAGAGTCTGGAAAGACTGACCTTCCTGGCATGAAGGGTATAGTATCTATGAATGCGAGTGTCATTTGTTAGCACAAGAATGCAAGAGAGCATCAGCTTGGGTTACAGAGACAGAAATGCCGATTCGGGGATGGGCTTGAAGAGCCTGAGGCGTCTGCAAAAGATCCCAGTGCAGACTGGACTGTAGTACCACCTGCTTCCATTTATTTACTGGAATACTAGGCCTTTCATTTTGTCAAGGAAGACACATTCTACACCTACTACGTGTTCAGGAGGCTAAGCTCAGTTATTTGCAAGGATTCTCATATCATCTTCTCAAACTCGCCTTGGAATAATTGCCTAATGACTTCCAGCCATGCCTTTTTGAGATCTCTTTCAGAGTCTATTCACCAGTACTCGAAGACATTATTGGCAGCAATATGCTCAAGCACAAAAGACACATTATGTGTAACTCAAAAGTATTCTTATCTGTCTCTCATAATTAGAGTCATCCCTGCTTACTCATTAACCATTTCTTTTTCCCCCTACAATCAGAATCTGATAATCAAAATACTTAAAGTTTACTGAGTACAACAGAGTGGTTAAGTACCAAATTCAAATACTTGTCATGAAAAAAAATTATATATATATATATATATATATATATATATATATATATATATATATCACACTTACACATATACAAGTAGCTTAACATTTATTAATGCTTTACAAGTTATAAAACATTTTCATAGGCATGATCACAACTGATAGACATAATTTCTTTTATTTATCTATTTCTTAAATTTCAAAACAGGCTCACTAAATCACCAAGTTTCTTAGACTGGGCTTGAATTTGCAGTTTTCCTTCCTTAGCCTCCCAGAGCTCTGGGATTACTGGCATATGCTTGGACACCTCAGTAAATTTTTATTTCAAGGTATTTTAGATTCACATATCGCTGTAAGAAATAAAGCAGAGAGAGCCCATGTATCCCAAATATCAATGCTCATGTTGTAGAAATATACAACCGTATCACACCAAGATACTGCTATTGGCACAGTCAGGATATGAACATTTCCATCACCATATTTCCGTATCTCAACTCTTCATAGTCACACCCGTTCCTGACTGCTTTACTCCCTCCTGAAGACCTGACAACCATCCCATGTTCTCCATTTTTATATTTTTCTCATTTCAAGTGTTTTATATACATAGAAGCATAAAGTATGTAAATTTCTGTAATCAGCTTTATTCACTCGGCATATTTCTCTGGATATTTGCATATTGCTACATATATCAGTTAACTTATTTATTGTTAAATATAATCCTTGTACAATAGGTATACCAATTGGTTTAAACATTCACCAATTTGAAGGACACATGTTATTTCTAGTTTGGGGCTCTTAAATCTGTAGAGACCTCTCTCTTTCTCTCTCTTTCTTTCTCTGTCTGCATGAATAATCTTCATTTTTCTGTGACAAATGGCCATGATGGACCTTGTTGGTCTGCATGTTATTTTTATGTTCAGTGGGTTAAGAAACCACAAACTGTTTTCCAAGACTCTGATGACATGAATGTTTAATATGTTGCTCTAATCCCACAGGTCCTTGAAGCTTTGTTCACTTCTCTTGCTCACTTAGCTTTATTTATTTATTTATTGCTCACTTAGTTTTAATAGGAGTCTAATGTAATACATATATTATTTACTCTAGTGCATGGGTGCCATTACTTGTATTAGTTTGGCTAATATTTAAAAATATCATCACATCATGCCTCTTCTCATTTTTTTACTTTCCTCCAGTTATAATTGTTTTGAATTTTTTTGTATTCATTCAAAGCCAAGTCAGGAGATGTTATATGAAGAAACATAATATAGAAAGCTCAAGAGAGAGAAAACGTATTTTTACTCTTTTCCTTGTCTGCTTCTGTTTTCCTGATTTCCAAAGTTCCTCCTTGCATCATTTTCTCCTGTTCAAAAGGCTTTTTTTGGTGTAGGACTACAGGAAACAAATTCTCCTTTTTGCCCTCTCTTGCCAAGCTCCACTCCAGAAGTGACTGTCCTCAGTAGACAGCTCCACTCGATTCTGTATGTGAAGACAGCACCTGCTAATTGATAGTCACCTCACTGGATGTGCAATGGCAATGTCCCCAAAATACTTTGTCTCCACGATTCTTCTGGGCACTGTCCGGGTTCAAAAAGGCCCATAAGCAAATAACAGTATTTGACTTTAGGAACAGATTTCAGCATGCCAGTGGGTGATAGAGGTTAAAGCCAGCAGAAAGAGGTTCAGAAGTCCATGAGGAACAGAGGAAACAAGTTATATAACTGATTTTATTTTAAAATTTCCCAGCTGCCAAGTCTTGGGAAAGTAACTAATGGATTAGACTATTTCTTCAGTCATAGGGTAATGGTCTCTACCTTTAAATCAAAAATGATACTTATATATAAATAATCCCTCACATCATGTGACTTTCATAGAAAGTAAATCAGTTCATGCCTGTGGAGACTATCGGAACGAAAAAACACTATATCAATATTATTTTTCAGTCTAACTAAAAATTGTATATTTCAAACACAGATAGAATTATTTGTACATAATTATTATTTGGTGTGATATTTACTTGAAGGGCTTAATATAAAAACCTATCTAAGTCCTTTGGGAAAGCCACAGTTTCTCTTCCTAAAGAAAATCATCCAGAGGACTGTGGGTCTTCCCCATAAAAGAGGTAAATATGTTTCATTGGAGCAGATGGCTGAGATGAAAAAAACAGGCCATAAAAAAGGCATCTATAAAACCAGTCAAATAAAACATTAACTTTTGAGCAAAAATGCTTTAATGTTTTAATTGTCTTTCAGGATAATTTTATGTAGAAAGGCCAAATTGTAAGGACAAATTACAAAGGCAGTCTCTCTGAACTACTTCCTCTGATATCCTCAAGAACTGATATCATTCTGATAGCTACTTTTGTGTGAAGAATGACTAATGGGGGGGCAGATGGTTTAATTTTATTATGACTTGGAGGTAGGTGTTTATCATGGCAATTCTAAACAAGAACAAATGAGTTCATTGTCAACTTCAGGAGGGAGGTAACTCCTGAAGTGCTTTGCAGCCCCAAACACATGCTTTTCCAGTGATTCAGTAGGTTAATCATTAATATCCTCTTGAGACTTGTGCAAATATTATGCAAGAGCACATATCACGGTGCATTCCTCACCTCTGGTACACCAAAGTATTAGATATTCTGTAACCAAATATTCTTTGCATCAATGCTTAGCAGTCACACTAAAGTTTCTGCATTTAGAGAATTGCTATGAACAGTCCCAAGTTGACTTGTCATTAGTAAATATTTGCCTAAGTTTTGTAAGAGAAATTAAAAATGGATGAGAGCTCAAGGTCATTCCACGCCCTTGCAACCAAGAGACATGTAGAAATCAAAGCTTCAGATTACATTCTGTCACATGTGCCAATGTTTATTAGCAAATAAGCATTGACGTCTTGTGTAAACAAAGTGAAGATCTGTTCTTTGTCAGGTACTGAGAGTATGTTAGAGGAAATGGTCACGCTGAAAAAAAGTAAAAAATCTTCTAGCAGCAGAATACACTCAGCTGCAGAATATTTCCAAAAATGGCTGAACAGGGGAGCAGATACTTAGCCTAGGGCTGCCCTCAGAAGGATCCAGAATCTTAGCCCCACTCATGCCACAGCAGGTTGGCCTGTGTAGTCCTTTAAATGAGTGCACATATATTCAGCACAAATCATTTCACAATGCAAATTCATTTCTAGCCTCCACTATGCCAACAACCCTCTGGCATAGATTGAAGATAAATATGGCTGAATCATGGCAAGAGCTGTTAAGGGTGTAGCGTTCTGTGTGCGTGCGTGTGTGTGTGTGTGTGTGTGTGTGTGTGTGTGTGTGTGTGTGCGCGCGCGCATGCTATTGG
Source organism: Ctenodactylus gundi (assembly GCA_004027205.1). NCBI lineage: Eukaryota > Metazoa > Chordata > Mammalia > Rodentia > Ctenodactylidae > Ctenodactylus > Ctenodactylus gundi. The sequence goes on along the minus strand of PVKB01002009.1, from coordinate 162,536 downwards.
GAATCTAGTCCAAGGCCTTTACAATGCAGCTATATTCTCACCTCCTTTTTGGTTTTGAATTGAATACAGGGTCTCTCTCAGTCACTGGTTTGCCTAAACTGGACTTGAATTTGCAATTCTTTTGCCTCAACCTGCCAGAGTATTGAGATTGCTGGCCTGCACTACCGGTTTTGCCTGTGTGTAGCCTTTTGATAAGAACTTTCTAAAAGCTGCCACTGCCTTTCAAGTATTTATCTTTGACTAAGGTACAATTCATTTTTACCAGAAATCTCAAATATTCGTTACATTTAATTAGCATACTGTACTTTATGGGCTTTAAAATGTACACTTCTTAAATTTGAAGTACACATAAAATAGAGCTCTTAATGAAAACAAGAATGATGTGATATATTAGAATATTTAAATAGATAAATAGCTCTTAAAAGGGTGACTAGCATCACTTAACTGACATCAATTAAACCTATTTTAAGCAATATTTAGTCAAGGAACATGTATTGATACATGGTTTTATATTTTCGTGAAATAAACAGTCAATGTGATTTGCTGCAATTAAAGTAGTAATCTATGCTTTATCTAATGTCTAATTTCCAAGGTGTGTAATATAGTTTGGCTAAAAACTACTTATTAAACTAGATGATTATGATGCTTAGAAAGCAATGTCCAGAGGACATAAAAATCCAGTATTTTCAAAGGAGTATTGAGTTAGACAACAATACTTAAAACAGTTTCATTGTAATTTTCATTTAAAATATCACTGGAATGAAGAATTAGAGACAAATATTTGACAGGATGGGCTTGACAAGGCAACTGTTAGGGATATAAATACTTTCTCTAGAGGTAAAATGTATGTTCAGGTTTTTGCACAATTCTCCCCTTTGGAAAGCATTTTTCAGTATATTAGGAGGAAGTCTGAATTGGGTGGAGTGGCACACATGCCCGTAATTCCAGCATTTTGAGAGGCAGAAGCAGACAGATTTCAAATTCAAACACAGCTCAGTTTAGGCAATTTAGTGACTTAGAGAGGGATTGCCTCAAAAAAAAATTGTAAATGCAAAGACTCTGGGTTCAATCCTTAGTTCATAAAAAAAAGGAAAGAAGAAAGAAAGAAAAAAGAAAGTTTGGGCTGTAGTTTTAATTTCATAACAAGCATTACCAATTTTATTTTGTAACCAGGCAGATAAAATCAGGCACTAAGAGGACAATTCATGTTTTATCACCCTTTAAAGTCCCAATTTCAAAATACCACAGAATGTCCAGTTTATTCCTTGACTTATCTTTTATTGCTATTTAGTTAGGATTCAATTAGGCACAAAAAGTTAAAGATGGAAGACATAGCACCTATCTCAAGAATATCACAGACATGTATGGGACACTGAGTTGTGACCATTGTAATGATAGCAAATGACAGGGTGGCTGAGGGACTGGACTTTGCAGTCAGTGACACCTAACCAAAATTCTAGGCGCTGTGGTTCATTTTCATGCTACCTACCCAGAGGTGTACTGGGAGGACCACAGAGAGCTACTCAAAAAATACTGAGAACAGTGGCACATAGTAATAGTGTTGAATAATCCCTATTGGCTGGTAATCATGTTTTAAAGAGTAATTTGTTGCCTTCTACAAAAGTATCCTTCCTCTCTGTGTTCTCATATCAACTCACACACCACTTCTTGCTAACCTGAACTCATTAGCTTTTGTATCTATTGGCTGATCTCTATTTCCAAGACACAACTTTTGTTTATACATTAGTAATTTAACACATTTTCCTAATACAAACTTATGTTCACAGGTGCTGCCTCTTCTAGACATTCTAATCAGTGGCTTGAAAAATCTTACCAGATTATATCTAATTGCCTTACGCCTGTGATCTAAATCTCCTTTAAGGCTTTTCATAGTCTTTATTCAGATATGAAGAACAGGTCCTCTCAGAGCTCCAGTTATTCAGGGCCATTCCTAGATGTTAAAGTTTCTTAGAGTGTGCAAAAACAAATAAATGATAAAATCAAATTGAAAAATTGATCCATTTATATTTCTACAACATGTATACACTTCAAACTCATGAAAATAAAAATGTGTGCAGTTGGATAATCCATAACGTGTTGGAGAAATCACCGTACTCTTCATTGTTAGCTGATGTGGCTTTATATCTGGTGCACATGTTGACAGCCACATGTTGACGGGAACATCTTCCCCTTTCAATTTCATCACTAAGATCGTCTGTACTAGGTACACATGATTTTGGCTGGAAGTAACAGCTTTAAAAATTCATCTTACATTCTGCAATCTAGACCAGGATCACCTTCCTGGTTCCACACCTCCTGGTGGTTGACTTCATCATTCACCTGCCTGTTATGTAGGGAGAAGGGCTGGGTTAGCAGGTGGCTAGCAGGACATTTCTTTTTCCATATGGCCTTCACATGGCTAGTTTGGGTTTCTTCACAGCGTGGTGGTCTCTGGATATCTGGAATTCTTACCTAGTAATTGGTTTCTGAGACAGGAAGTCTTTGAGGCCAGTCCCAGAACTGGTACTTTATTGCTTCCACTATATTTGATCAGTTAAATCCTCGGCTGTTCCGGGGGTCCCCGTGGGACGGAGACCCCTACATTTGGCTCCTGAACAGGGACCTGAGGCAATCGGAGAGACCTGAGGCGATCAGGTAAGTGCAGGATCGGACCTCCTTGTCGTCATGGGAAATGTCCTATTCTCAGGAGGTTTCTATGAATCTGAGGGCGAGGGCTCCTCTGTAACTGAGGCTGCGGCAAAGGCGATGACGACAAAGCTTCCCTTTCTCCTTCTCCTTCGGCTCCCCCGCCGTATGCCCCTGAATCTATCTCGGCTCTTTTGCCCATGTTTGCTGCTTCGGCATCGCCCCCGCTGCCCCCTCAGCCGCCTCCATTCCCTGAGCTCCAGGCTCCCCCGCCACACCCTGCAGCAGGCCTTTGTAATTCTAATAGGCCGAACTTGCCCGCGGCTCCTTCTTTCCAGGCCTTTCCAGTCAATGTCACCCCCACCCAGCAGAGGTCTTTACAATGGTATCCTCACGATTTCGATACTCTTAAAAACTTTGAAAAGGCTGTTAAGGAAGATGGCCCTACAGCGGCATTTGCTGAACAACTGCTGGAATCTATTTCCATTGAATTAAACTGCCCTCAGGATTGGAAGGACTTAATGCCGAGCCCCTCTTTCTCCTTCCACCTATCTTAAATGGAAGGCCTTTTTCTATGATGAATGTGAACAACAAGCTGAGAGAAATAAAATAAACAATGCACCCTTCTGGGGCAAGGAGGTGTTACAGGGTGAAGGCCGTTTCAGTGACCCCCAAATACAAGCCAGGATCACGGGTTTTTACTTTGACCAGGTCCCCATGTGTGCCCTTAGGGCATGGCGCAAACTCCCTGCAGAGGGTGGATCTCAGTCTCTGCAAGGCCTTAAACAAAAGGCTATAGAAGATCTCACTCAGTTTACAGACAGGGTCACCAAAGCGGTTAAAAACAAAATTACTAATAGTCATTATTAGGCTAAATTACTCCCATTACTGCTCTTTGCTCATTGTGTCTTTAATGTCTCTAGCCCGATTAATACCTTGCGTGCTAGTATTCAGGCTCTGCTAGAGAGTCGCTCCTCCCCACTATTTGTCGAACATATTTGAGCACATAGCAAGCTTCCTGGTCCTCTTGCTGAGACCAGTGATATGGTGGATTTTCTGACCCAGCCCACTGCCTTTTCTGTAATTGAACATGCCAAACAGTTACATCTTAGGTTCCACCAGTCTACCAAAAGCCTCCGTTTACTTTTTTCAACTCTTCCTATTGAAACATGCAAACAAATTATTAGAGACTGTCAAAAATGTGTTCCCTTTCTGCCTTTGGATCCATTACAACCTGCAGGAGTAAACCCAAGAGGACTTAAGTCCAATGCTTTATGGCAAATAGATGTTATTCATCATGTTCCTTTTGGTAAATTAAAATATGTCCATGTCACTATAGACACCTATTCTGGTTTCCTGATAGCCTCTGAAGCTTCTGGGGAGTCTACTAAACATGCAATATCTCATCTTCTAAAACGTTTTATGACTATGGGTGTCCCACTGTCTATCAAAACTGACAATGGCCCTGCATATAGCAACAAAGGATTTCTAAAGTTTTGCTCCAATCGGAATATTAAACATATCACTGAGATACCCTACAACCCACAAGCTCAAGGTATAGTAGAGTGCTGCCATAGAGACTTAAAGTCCCTGTTACTAACACAGAGGGGGGAATATGCCTCCCCCCATGATGCCTTACACAAGGCTCTTTTTACGCTCAATTTTCTTACTTTCCCTAAAGATTCCTCAGAAATGTCTGCCCAGAAGCATTGGGCCCCATTAACTGGACCTTCTGTGCTGCCTTTAGTGGCCTGTATTGTTGGTAGTACTGCTGATATTCTTCACCAGTTAAAATATGTTTCCCTCCTGGCCAGATTTTTCCCATGTGTTGTATGGGTTAATTGTACTGAGAGAAATGCTACTGATTTTATGTTTGATTTTTCCTTGCATTGCTCACAGCGGAATGGAAGGTTTAAAAACTCTGGCTGATAACATCATGGTCTTAAGCTACGTGGCAAACCCCCCAGCTTTGGTGTATAATCAGGCTGGTAGTCAGTGACGGGTAAGTTTTCTCTACAGTCAGGACAACCTAAGACAGGATACACGCCATGCTGCATGTAGTCCAATGACATGTAAGTCCTAGCTGTGAGGAAAATGACCTAAGGCAGGCACAGTCTCACACTGAGAAAGCTTTGCTTTAAAAAATTATAAAAGGAGGAGATGTTGGGGTCTTCAGGGCCCGAGAGCCTCAGCATCGCTGACCTTGGCCAAGTTCCTTCCCAGAACAAATGTTACTGCTTGTAAGTTAAGCCAGGTGTTGCTTTGCTTAAGCTCCTGGAACTGCTCCTTATTGCATCCTCCCTCCTCTACTCCTTCCCTCCCCCTGGGCGACCCCACACTGGTTAAGTCCTTGCTGATTGGCCCAAGGAAACTACCTCAGTCCATTTAAGCCCCTGTACTCCCTAAATAAACTGGAGACGGCCATCACTGAATCAACTCCCCAGAGTGTGTTACTCTGTCCTCCTATCCCTCCTCGGCTGTTCCGGACATCCAAGCTGAGAAAAATCACCAAGACTGAGTCTGTGGCTTTCTTCTGTGACACTTTCAGTCTTCCTCTTATAGTTGAAGGGTGACACCAATTTCTGTAATTGTTTATCCCTCCTCCAGTAGTGTTTAAAGGTAGACAACAGGTAGGGGGTGGGCATTCCAATGGTGCTTTAGCATATATCTTTCTTATTAGGAAGACAAATGACCTTCCGTAGCTCTATCATATTTAATTTTGCATTTGTTTTGGCCAGCATGTGCCCATATTTAGGGTAATTAAGAAGCTGAGGTATGAGGACTACTTGAGCGCACTAGTTTGAGACCAGCCTAGGCAATATAGAAACACGATTTCAAAAAAAAAAAAAAGTACATTCAAAGTACAAGGGCGATAATTTTGGACACTTGAGAAATGATGTTAACTGCATTCTATAATTGTTTATGCATCTAAATTTAGAGATAACACATAAACTCTAAATCAAATCTCTACTACCTGTTCATCTGAACCCCTAAGACAAACGCTATGATAGTGTTTCCTATGAGGATCTTACCACCAACCTACTTACATGGCATCATTTTTTTCTGAAGTCATTACCCTACACGCACTTTGTACCTCTTAGCTATGGCCTTAAAAATCTGGATGACAAACCATCCCAAAAGTCAACAATTGATTTGTTCTTCTGTCACATGTTTGAGTTGGCAGAGTCCCACTGTGTTGGTCAGGCTTCTGGAGGCTGTCCTCCCGCCCCAACAAGACCTATATCCATGTCCACTCCAGGTCCACATACCTCATGTCTGCCTTAGACTAGGAGGCTAGCAAGGTCCAGTCTACTCAATGCCATGGTAAGATTGCAAGTTAGCAGTCCTTTCCCGCAGACTTAGGCTGAGCCTTGCATTGCTTCGTGTGTTAACATCTCCTTGTGTAGGGTGACGTGGACAAATCCAAGGTCAAAAGACAGAGGAGCACCCTGTGCCCTTGGCTGTGGTAGGGACGGGGAGCATTCAGCTTTTGGGCCTAAGAAATCATTTGGTGCTGGTCAAGGCAATCGGGTAGAACTTGAAATTTAATAAATCTGGGGTTTTTCTCATAGTAAAATAACCAGATAATTTTTTACTTTGATTATTTTGTATGTCATATATACTCAGTGGCCTTTGGCAGAAACAAAAAGTTTCCCATTCCTGTTCTACTGGAAGTTACAAGTAAAAGGACATGAATTTAGAAAGCAGTGTATAATTAGACCAAAGAGTCAATTTAAAATTCACTTAATTTTATACTCAGAGAACTCTAAATCTTTATATTTTCAGCCAATATGGTGCTGCATGCCTGTAATCCCAGCACTTTAGAGGCTGAGGTAGGAGGACTGCTGTGAGTTCAGGGCCAGCCTGGGCTACAGAATGAGACTGTCTCAAAAAGTGAAATACTGATATTTTCTTGACTATACCTTCTCGTAGTCAAGTTGCTGACCTATGTATTTGTGGCATCCTCCATGTGCCTTCTCTGACCATCCTTCAGGACTCAGCCCAAAAGGTGTGTCTTACCTAGGACTTCTCTTAGTCTGGCATAGTGGCCTCTCAGGTCTGCTCCTGTGGTACCTTTAATGTATCACAGCATGTAATAGTGTTAATAGCATCATACATATTAGTACCTTTTACCTACCCATGTTTCAGTCTAGATTATAAGGGTACCCGAATGCACTTGAATTAAAGCTGGGGTTACCTTTCCTACACCTTCATATCTTCAGTATTTAACAGTCTTTTCACCATAAGAGAGAATCAAACATTACGTAAGTGAATACTTTGATGGAGAACAGGTAGAAAATCTAACCTGAACTTAGCAGGAAGACACTGAAGAATGTTCAGAGTGATTGTTCTTATATTTTTGGTGGGGAGCATTGTGATAGCAATGGCGGATGTAGAGTAGGATAAGGTGAGTCAAGAACGTGAGGAAATTCAAGGTATCTCCCATGAAGTAATAAAAGATGGAACTAAAATGACATCAGTGGCAGGAATGAGAACAGAACAGATGCAAGAAATATTTAGAAAGTGAAAAGAACCCAGCGCATGGCTGGCCCTGAAGAGCAGGTACTCACTCACACCAAGGTGACTTTTGTTTTTGACCTGGGTTACTTGTTGGAGACAGAAACTCTTTTCTTGCTGTGTGCAGAGGGGATATACATTTTGGGTTGTTTTAGAATAATGAGCATATGAAAACTGTGACAGTCAAGTAGACAACTGGATTACCTGCAGCTTAGAGGAGAAATCAAAAGTTGGTAATTAGATTTGAAAATCATCATAGATTGTCAATGAAGCCCTATGTCCCCCAGGAGCAGTTAGAGAAAAGGCAGAGAACAGAATTGATATATATCAGCATTGGATAAATAAGTGGAGAAAAATAAAACAGTGGTGACAATATGAAAGAGAAGGCAGAAACTGGAATGGATTTATACTCTAGAACCTCTGTGACAAAATCCCACAGACTACATATCTTAAACAAGAACTCTGTTTTCTTTCAGCCCTGGACCCAGCAAGTCCAAGGTCGAAGCATCAGCAGAGGTGGCTTCCCCACAGAGGCCGCCTTCTACTTCACTGTGTTTTCCAATGGCCTTTTCACTGTGTACACACAATCTTGTCGCTTTTTCTTCTTCTGATAAGTACCACAGTCACATTGAATTTAGGACCTACACTCAAGACCTCATTTGATTTAGTTACATCTTTAGATACCCAATCACCAAGTGTGGTGTCATTGGAGATAGGGATTTGACACTGGAATCTTGGGGGAGCACAACATAATCTTCAAGAGGAGAATACAGGGACACATGGAAGTCAACAGAGAGCTGGTGCCCAAAGAGAGGGGTGCACAAGACAGGAGTTAAGGCCACAGAGAAGTCAGGTAAGTGGCTGACCGAAACATGTCTATAGGTTGTAAGAGATAAAGGCAAGGGGCGAGCTGAGTGAAAGAGCTTTGAACTTGGAGAGGGGGACTGCATGTGGCGGACTAATGAGTAATAAGTGAGGAAGTACTAACAGCGAAGGGCAGCTTTGATCATTTCAATAGCACCACAAAATGCTAGATGTCCCAGGCCAGTGAAGGGGAGGGAAGGCATTCCCTTGACACCCTGAGCATTTAATAACTGAGTCTATAAAATAAAGTGACAACAGGCAAATTAATGGGAGGAAAGGTACACAAATTTATTATGTACCTGAGAGCATCCCAGAAAAGAGAAGATAATACTCAGGAACCCAGTGTGATTTAAGAGGTTTGTTCCCTCTTCATAGGGAACAAGAGTCACAACTCGGAGATAAATGAGTTTTGGAAAACTGGCTAAGCCCTTAGAAGAATAGGTAATTGCTTGTGATAAGGTTGGTCTGGGTGTGGTATTAACTTGTCCTCTCTTCTTTTGCGATAAGAGTTCATGTGCCAGGGTGATGAGACTCTCCAAGAGGGGACTGATGACAACAAAGATTATTTGGGAGGATCTGTTTTTAGATTGGTAAGGGGAATTCAGAAAAAGCCTCTCCCTGTATCCGCTGTTCTCCAAGTACCTTTCCCTCAGTAATCAGTGTAACAAAGCAGGCCTCATCACCAGCCCATTTTTGCTGTTTGATTTTGAGATCGGGTCTTGTTAAATTGCAGAGTTGCACAGGCCGGACTCAAACTTACACTCCTGCTTCAGCCTCCCAGAGTGTTGAGATTATAGGCCTGTGCCACCAGGACAGGATGTAGGGTTTTTTAAAAAATAAATAAATCACTGTAACATAGTCTATGTCAGAATGGAGTAAGCATTTTTAAAATAGGTGAAATACCTTCGATGTTCCCTGGGAAAGAAGACATCATATCAGGCTGGGAAATGGTTTCAAGAGATGCAGAAAAGTGGATGACACTTACGAATCAACTCTTGTCTCAAAGCTTATTGATTTGGGTCACAATAAAGGAAAAACTGGCCAGGAGATAAGAGCTAAGAAGGGCATAGTGAGGGTTGTACCAGCAGAGGAATCTCCCTGTCAACTGCTTTAGACGCCAGTAACCTCAACAGCTGCACGTCACAAAGTTTGGGGGAGTGGGACTTTCTTCCCTAGTCACATCTGAGAAAAGCCAGTGCTCGATCAACTACACTTTAACTCAGTTTAATTATTTCCGTGAGTGTGTACAGAGTTTGTAACACCATAAAAATAAGATTGTCAGGCTGTTTCATTTGATTCAAGTTGACTTCTTGCTTTTCAATTTGGTAAGGGATTAACAATTACATTTTTCATGTTAAAACCCTAAAGTAGGTCTTCATTTTGGTTTCCACTTGCAAATCGTCCAATTTCTGTATGTATTTTTTTTAACCACGTACGTGAATACACAGAAAGTGGTAGTAAGCCAATTCTACAATGATGTGTGAAAGCAGATCTTCATCAGGTGTATCAGATAGCCTTTCTAAGAGAATCCCAAAAGGGAGGGCATATGGACAACTTTTTTTTTAGTGTCACATTATAAAATACATAAGTTTACGTCTCTGATTTTCCTATAATTCTTTCTTTTTTGCTTTCTTTGTTTCCTTGCTGCAGTACAGGAGAGTAAACACAAGGCCTTCCCACTGAACTACGTTTCTGGCTCTTTAATTATTTCAGTTATTTGCTTATTTTAATTCAGAGAGATGGTGTAGGCCTCACTGAGCCCAAATTTCCCAGACAGGGTTAGAATTTTCTATCTTCCTGCTTCAACCTCCCCTAGTGCTGGTGTTACCATAGGCCAGGCTTCTTGTGATTATTTCTGAAAGAGTGGCTTGTAATTGGCAGGGCTGAATTCAGGCTTTCCTCAACTTCACAGATAATAGAGGACTACATTATTCATGTTAAAGGTAAAGTTAAAATCAATATTAGTGGTACAAGGCCCAAAGATTACCAACATAACATTTTGCCATGTGTTCAGAGAGCTCACGTCCCACTCTAACAATATAAAAGCATGTCTTCTCAACAGCTGTAGCCTTTAGAATTTATAAGGACTAGACACCTCTGTGTGTTTCAGGAATTAAGAAAGTACATGTATACTGTCTAGAGGAAATTGGCCAAGTTTAAGGAGAAAAAACAAAACAAAACCCTCGTACTTCTCCATTCTTAGGAAAAGGAAGTAATGTTGACATTATCTTTCACTGAAAACCTAATCTGTTTATATCTCTAAGTTTTAGGTACGAGAATGTCTTCTATAGAGTTACGAAGTAACTAGGACAACTGAGTACTTTCTTTATCTGAATATTTATTACTCATTTAGTCAACAAATGTTTATCAATCATTTGTGGTGTGCTTGGTGCTGAGACTACAATAGGAAGTGACAGGGAAGATGCAGGCCCTACCCTCAAGCTTTGGAGTTGAGTGGGGGAGAGGACAGGAGATGAAAGGACATAAGTAGTTAGAAAGTTGCTGTTGTAGTAAGTGCTAAAAAAGCAAAGCATATGGTGCCATGGGAATTATAATGAAAGATCCACTCATGGAGAGTAGGGAAAGCTTGCTCATTGAAAAGGGTATGATCCCACCAAGGAAGAGAGGGTGTTGGCTGCAAGAAGAGGAGGAAAAGGGCCAAGGAAGTGAAGGTTCCACAAAGAAGGCCCTGCTCCAGAGGAACAGAGAGACATGCTCTAGAAATGCAGAAAAGTTTCTCGGTAGGCAAGGAACTGAAGACATTGTCAGGTTGCATGAAGGTAGGGGGCTTGAAGACCCTTGCGGGGATTTGACCTCTATTTTCTTTTTCCCCAGTGAGTAGTGGAGCAGTGGAAAGACATTATATGGTTTTAAATCAGTAGATTGGGATAGCCAAATTCGCATTTTGCAAAGCTGTGTTTAATTCCGGTTTGAAGAAATGAATTACCCGGAAAGGATGAATGGCCAGGAAGCTCCTACTCCAGGAAGAGCGCCGTGGTGTGGGCAGGTGTCCTGACCCAGGAAGAAGTGAGGAGAAGCACGTTGGATTTGAATTCATTCTTTCCCTCCTCCACTGAAGGGACTCCAGCTTTGGCAAAGCTGTTGGTGGCAGGGACATGTCCAGGCTTTCTGTTTTCCCTATGCTGCTTACTGCATCCTAACCATGTAGTATGGACTGTAGCATCTTCCTAAAAGACAAATTCAAGCTGCAGATTTTGGTGCCAGTTGGAGCAAGACTTAGACTTCCAGGATCAAGAAAATGAACTCTTAGACTAACTGGGAACTCAGAAGTTGGGGTTAGGTGAGGGCTCTGACTGTATTCCCAGAAACCCTGGCCCCTGGCCCTAGACAGGATCGATCCTCTTCTTAGAAAAAGAGTCATTGCATGAACTACTGAAAGATCTGACCAGAGGGCTACTTGAGGGCTTCTCAGAAACTACATGTTGGAAGTAGTTTGATCACACAATTCATTATCCAGTCAGGACACATCAAGAAACAAGGTTCTATTAATATTTAAACTAAAATAGAGGTAAATGCGGATTTATACGATCTTTGATCCTTTCTCCACTGTTACCCTCTTTACTTACGTGCTGGGTATTCTCTTTTATCACCTACAAATGAACTGCAAAGACAGGCATTTCGCTGACTCTAAGACACTTTTATTTCTGCTGTATTTGATACATTCCAAAGGTCCCATACTCCACCACGGTTGCTCTGTGATGGCTGCTTATCTGCAATCGCCAGGAGAACTACCCCCATGACCCATCAAGAGGCAGTTCAAAATTCTGGCTGCTTCCTACATTACTGAACCAAAATCTGCATTGTAACAAGATTCTCATGTGATCAGTGTGCACATGAAGTTTGAGAGAAAACTCTAGACTTTGACCTACAACAAGAATTTTTTGAAAAGCTTTAGAAGGAGGCCTGCATGGGTATATAACTGAAAAAAGAATTAATGAAACAATACTTGCTATTACTTTATCAGAAAAAAAAAAAATGTGCTCACCGCTCACTCACCAGATTTCAAAATCTACTCTGGGTCTCAAATTGTGGTTTGAAAAGGATTTCCCCCCCTTCTTTTGGCACTGGAGATACAGCCTAGGGCCCTCATCCTCAACGTCATCCGCAGACCATTTTTATTTTTGATTTTGGGACAAGCTTACTAAATTGGCTTGCCAAGGCCGGGCTTGAACTGACTTAGGACCAATCCAGGGGATGCTGGGGGTGGGGGTGGGGGTGCAGGAGATGCTTCCTGGGGTGTCATGGAAAGTGCAGACACCTTCCAAGTTCAGTCACTTTGTGAAATGCGTGCACTTGGTCTCCCCTTAAATACTTGCCCGCGAAGTCCAGAGTAGCCCGGGAGGGCGGCGAGGGGCCGCAGCGAGCGTGCCCAAAGCCCTCGGAGGGGCCGGTCGAGGGGACGTGATTGGCAGCTAGCGGAGGGCGAGGACTGGAAGCCGCGGAGAAGGATCTCCGGCGGCGGCGAGAGGTCCTGCCCAGCTGTTGGCGAGGAGTTTCCTGTCCCCACCCCCCTCCAGCGCCCGGGTAAAGTTGAGTGAGTCACTGGCGCGCAGCGACCTAGGACACCCCCGCGCGCGCGCTCGCCGGGCAGGAGCCGGCCTCCTCCGCCTCGCTGGCTAGCGGGCGCCACATCTGGCCCGCACATCTGCCCGGCTGGCCGCTCCCGGGAGGGCGCGGCGCGGGGCAGCAGCCAGGCGTCCGCCGCGCCCGCGGCTCGGTCTGTGCGGAGCATCGGGGTCCGCCATGGGGCGGGGGCTGCTCCGGGGCCTGTGGCCGCTGCACATCGTCCTGTGGACGCGCATCGCCAGCACGATTCCGCCGCACTTTCAGAAGTCGGGTGAGTGGCCTCCGCCGGAGCCCGGGTGGCGCCCGGCTCGCCGCGCTTGACAGGCGGCCCGGGACCCCGCGCCCGGGCGGCAGCGGGGAGTCGGCCCGGGAAAGCGGGAGGAGAGTCGAGTTGCAGCGGGGCGCCTCGGGTCCCCTTTGTGCGCGCAGGAAGGGCGCCGCGCCGGCCCGCAGCCAGGCCGGTCCTCACCCCCGGAAAGGGAAGTTTGAGAAGTGAGTTCTCCGCAGGCGGCCGCAGCCACCGAGGCCGCCCGCGCCGCCGCGCACCTGGGCCCGCGCGGCCGGTCCACCCGGGTCGCCCCGAGACGCCCCTTCAGGTGGCCGGCCACCCCGGTCCTTCGCCACGCGTTCTCGCGGGCCGGCTTCTCGGCCCGGAGTGACTGGTTGCAAGTCGCCCGAAAAGCCATTTCCAAAGGGAAGTTTTGTGGGGTGGCCCGCGCGGATGGGCAGGGAGTGGAGGCGGTCAGGTGGAAGGGCAGGACAGCTGACACCGAGCGCCTGCTAGGTGCGAGGCTCCGGGTTAGTGACCTGGAGCGACAGTCCTGCCTTCAGTGAGGTGATGGTTCGCCACAAGTGTCATCAGGTGGAAACAGAGTGGTTAGAAACCCAAACCAGCGGCCTCCTCATCCTCTTCTGGGGAGGCGCTTAAGGGGGATGGGGTAGGAGTTGGCCCCCATGATGTATTACGGAAAACGTGGGACCCCTGAGACGCCTCATGTTGGAAATTTTGCTAGATGCTTTCTTTTTGAAAGTTTGCAGCTGTGATCCACGTAACAGTGCTTGCTTGCAGCTGTGGCGTGGGCCACGAAGCATTTGGGGAAGTCATAATTTTTGTAGGCCTCGGTTTCCTCATCTATAAAATGGCAGTAGTTCAAATTGGATACTTTTACATTCCTTTAAAAATATTGAACATTTCACACCTCGCATTCTCTGTGTGTGTGTGTGTGTATGTGTGTGTGTACACACGTGCACGCAAGCGTGCTTGTGTGTGATGGCCATGCCCTGTGTAGATTTCAGATGAAACAAAGAAGATTTGACATCCCACAACACCCCCGGCGCTTGTTTTAGGGCCGAGGGCTGCAGGTGGATGTACTTCCATTTTATCCAGAAGCAACACATGGGCTATGTGGTAAATTTCAGGTGCCTTGAAGTGGATTGGAAACCTTTTAAAGTTTGGGTTACATTGAAAATGGTAGGGAGGATGGAGTTGTCAATGGAATGAAGAAGAAGCACTCTTGCTGGCAAATTAAAGTCACGCAGTTTAATAAAATCTTAATATTTGATTCTCAGCTATTTTCCTCCATTGCGTAACCAGAATGTTCAACTGTCTCATATCTTACCAGTGTGTACTAAAAATAGCACCCTAAATTTTCTGCATACTTAAAGCTTTTGCTTTAGATTATGAAAGAAGGAAATTACTGGACCTCAATTTTCTTAAGTTGTTTACAAGGCTCTGGTCTATGGTTTGCAAATTCCAGACTCAATAGTTCATGAGACAGTTCCATTGATATATTCCCTCATGAACAGTTTAAAAGCCTGGTAGTCTTTAATTTGGATTTTAAACAGTTTTATAAAAGTAGCAAATTTCATATCTTATGGAACCAAATTTTAATATGCTTGAACTAGGGAATTATTTTGAATTCGTATTCATGGAAATAATAGTTTCAGAGTTTTTCTAACATAGTTGATAAAGTATAGAAATATTTCCCAAAATACTGTAATGCGAGATAAGATATGGGGGAAGATAATTGTTTATAATTTCCTATTCGGTTATTTAAAAAAAAACTTATCTTCAGTTTGGGAACTTGACAAATGTGCAGAGAGTTTTAGCATAGCAGATTCCACTAAGAAGTATGATTTTAAACTTTTTACATTTGTTTTTTACTTCACACAGTCACTCTTCTTAAATGTTCAAAAGTAAGAAATGTCTCTCTGGGGAGAGCATTATCTAAATACTTCAGATCCAAAAAAACATGACTTCTACTTTTCAGATAACTAAAGAGAGATTCTTGTGGAAGATTAAACATTAGGAACAGTGTCAGAGGGATTAAACTTTCCTAAAATCGCCTTATCGACATGCTTACCTTGTCAAGGTCGGAAGGTCAGACAGTAGAAATCCTGGGCCCAGATTTGATTCTTTGATTTGCTCCTTCCTTCTCCACCCCGGAAGGTGCATTTTCACATTTAGGCCACTTCCTTTAATAGCATCTTATTTCTAACAATTTATAGTTTATGTTAAACATTAAACACATTTCGAATTTACTGCCTTGTCTTTTGGCTGAGCATCCCAGAATGATGACTCCTTATTCCTGTCTGTGTAATCCACAAAACCTCTACATGTTTTCCTTTTAATTTATCAACATGACTTTTTACTTTATGTGTTCGCTTGCAGTCCTGGGGATCGAACCCAGAGCCTTTTCACTGAGCCTTCTCACTCTTTCGTTGTGATTTTTATTTTGAGACAGGGTCTGACTAAATGTGGGCTTGAATTTGCAACCCAACTGCCCCAGTGTCCCAGAATATTGAGATTACAGATGCACACCGCTGCACCCAATCTTTTTTTTCTCTGTTTTTCAGTAAATAATGACATCTGTTGATGCCACTGTAAAAAGTGGCCATTTCTAATTTTTCCCTCTCACTAGTTTCATTGAGTATCTCCTGCGAGGCAGGCTGCTGAGACGTGAAGATACCATCCCCAAGAATAAGACAAATCCAATATTTTCCCCCTTGGAGTTTAAGGAATAGAAATGTATTACAAGCAAGGGAAAAAGATACATATTTTAAATCTGTGTATTTGGAAGCATTATTGAATATTAATTTATTTTCTAAACCTTGTTTTCAAAAGCCCAATGTTTTTTGAACCCCAGTAGGAGAGTATGCGTGTTGAGGTCCTTCTCAGCACCTCGGAATGTGCTTTTGCACTGATTTATACTCACTTTTATGTGTTTGCCTTGCTAGAAATCAACATTTGAGGCCACCTTAATCTTCTCTGTTCCGTAGCCAGCACAGTCTACCTAGACGTGGAATGTAGGATCCAGACTGTGAAATCAAGCCATCTTGGGGTCTAAGTCTCCCTACCATTTACTACTCTGTCACAGTTACTGAGGTTTCTAGTGTCCCCATCTGTAAACTGGAGATTCTGGAGTTATGGGGAGATTTTAAAAATTCATGATTTCCAGTGCTTAACACAGTGTGTACAGCCTAGTAATTGCTCGACAAATATCACCTTTCATTATCATGTACTCTTTAATCAGGCCTCGCAAGGCCTTCCCCTGACTCCTCTGCTCCTCAGACTATCAAAGCCTGCCCTTCGCTGGTCCACTCCTAGCACCATACTCTGAGCAAGCTGTGTCTTCCTTCAAGGTGTTACCTCTGTCTAGAACTGCTGATGCCTGGCTAATGTTTCCTCATCTTTCAATGCTTAACTGGTGTTGTCTTTTAAAGAAATCTGCTTGAATTCCCAAAGTTGAGCTAAGCATCCTCTTCCATCTCTTAGCTAATAACAATAGCAAGCTGCAGGTGTATCTTCATGGGGCTTCCTTATCCATTATTAGACTTTAGAGCTTCTCAAAGGCAGAGAACTTGCGTGACTGTGCTCTGTCTCTAGCCTCCCTCAGGACTGGGCATCTGGAATAGCATCTGGGCAAGGTTGAGCGGAGGCACTGTTGCTGGATATAATACAACTTAGTTCAAACATTTACTGGTCACTTTTGGTTAGTTGTGTGTCCCAGTGGCAGAATCTTTCCTTTCAGTTAGGATAGTTTTAGCTCTCTTAGTTTGAACAGCAACTTGACCGTTAGTACACTCTGCAATTTGTTCTTGTATTCTGATGAAATATGGAGAAAAAGAATTCAATTGGAGACAAACAGGATAAAAAGCAGCTAGTAGTTTTCATCTACCCCCTCAGCTATAAATTTTAAATTGCACTAGTATAGGGTGGAAGCTTTGTACAAAGTTTTGCCAACAAAATTATTGAGTAAATACTGAGTTCTTTCCGTCTTTCTAAATTTTCTAGAAGATTGTCAAACTGAAATTTTATTTAAAATTTAGAGTTGAGTATAAATTTACTTAAAATAGTTTTCATCAGGGTTTTGTGTTTTGGTTTACAAGCAGTAAGACAGAGTTGGTCTGAGGGAAACATGGTCTGCGGCAGCCACTGTCTGCTGTAGAGAGCAGCTTTGATGTTACTTAGGTTTGATGCAAGCCACCAAAATGCTTTAAAATAAAGTGTAAAGAAACACAACTTCCTGGCATAGCATGACATTATTTAGCCAGGTTCCACACAGAAGTGCAGCTCTACCACCTTGCCAGCTTCTACCCCCCTGGTCCTTATGTACAGTTTCAGCTGATTTAATTAGGGCTCTTAAAATTGCAATGTCTTAGCCGACGTGCATTAGCAGCAAAAATGCTCACCCTTCTCTTGCACTACCTCCCTACCTTGAGATATTTTGCTCCTCAGGTATTTGTTGCTTCTGAGTGAAGCAACATAATGATGACTAAACTTGTGTGGAATGCTAGAAGAGCTTGAATACTGCATGGGCTCAAAGGCTGTTCTCAAGGAGAAGTTAGGGACACAGGAGGACTTACCCTGAGGTGGCTACTGGACATTTCTTCACGTAATCTGTTTTTGCTTTTTTGCGGTTGACCCTAAGGCATTTGTACTGAACTACAGCCCTAGTCACTTCCACCTTCTTCTTTTATTTTCCTCTGAAACAGGGTCTTGCCGCATTGCTAAATTGCCCAGGTTGGGCTCAAACTTGTGATCCTTCTGCCTCAGCCTGGCAGAGCAAGGGGATTACCGCCTGCATCACCAGCCCAGCTTTATTTTGTGTGATCTTGAAATGAAACCTAAAAGACAAGTTTTATTATTTTCTTTTATAAGTGAAAAGGTGAAATGTTCTTAAGGTTACCTGAGGTGTTCCTCCGTGTGTGCGCGCGCATGCGCACGCTCATGTTCTCGGCTTGTTCTGCTTGGCTGTTCTTCATGCTGCATAAGTGTGTGGACCGTGTATCGGTAGGGAAAGTAAGGAGGGGTAAGAGGCACTCCGTGTGGGAGAGGAAGTTTGTCATCTAACATAGTCAGCCCCACGCTCTGACTGATGGATTCGCTCCACATGTATAACTTGTCTCTTCTTCTGTCTGTCTTTATACCACAGAAAATCAAGATAAGGTTCGGTTACTTAACTAAGAAGTAGAACCAGTGGGTGACCTGGGTTTTGACTATTTATAGCAGTGGGACAGAGACTTTTGTGTGTTGCACTGGGGATCAAGTTTCAGGCCTTCGCGCTAAGCTATATCCCCAGCCCATTCTGTATTTTTGATTTGGAGAAAAGGTCTCACCAAGTTGCTCAGGCTGGGCTTCAACTCCCTACTCTCCTGCTTCAGCCTCCCCGAGTGCTAAGATTAAGGGCCTGTTCCACAGGGCCTGGCTCGGGCACCATTTTCAAAGACGTATATTATAAGCCAGGTGAGCATATAGAATATCCATTTGTGTGTAGGGCTCACACAACTGCTAGTCAGGACAAGAAAATTGGATTTAATCCCACATACTGAAGAAAGAAACAAGTTAACTTGGAGGCCTAGCAAATTTGAAGACTTGAAGGTGGTAAAGATTCTTCTTTCTACCCATTATTTCCAGATTGCTTCTGCCTTTTACTGAGTACCATCAACTTTTTATGTTTTGGCATCCAACATGAGAGGAAATGTCCCTTTGGTTATATTCAAGTTACGACCCCCTTTCTAGGCACTTAAGAGCTTCTTAGCATTTGTGTTTTGTTCCTAGGATCAAAGCTATAAATCATCAGAAGGGCTTCAGCTGCAGGGCAAGTGTCCATGACTGGTGAGATTCTATCTGGGAAAGGTCAAGACATGTAGCTCTTCCTTTCTTTCTTTCTTTTTTATCTTTCTCTTTCATTTTTTCTTTCATTCTTTTTTTCTTTCTTCTTCTCTTTTCTGATGGAATATTTTCTTCCAAATATTTACAGCCTGCAACTAAAATATAATAAGGCCAGTATTTGGGCAAAAGAAGCTTTTGTCTTGAGTTTTAGAAGATACTCTGCTCTTAATTCTCCTGTGCCCAAGCCCGTGCCCAAGAGCTAGGGATATTCCTGCGCCTCCTGGTATATACCCTCTTCTTTTTAAATCATGCTTTTGGCATTTGCATCCTTCAGGTACCCTTGGGTGCATTTTCCTGAAGGCCTTTATGGCTACTGGTTGGTCACCTTTTGTCTGACAGGTGGCCAAGGGACAGCTGTTTGTGTATGTGTGTGTATGTGTGTGCATGTGCACATGTGTGTGGATGTGTGGGCACAAGCTTTTTTTTTTTTTTGAGATAGGGTCTCACTCTATAATCCAGGCTGGTGCTGAACTCACTCTGGAGCCCAGCCTGCCTCAGTCTCCTGAGTGAGTGCTGGGTTTACAGGTGTGTGTGTGGCCATGCCCTGCTTATGCGGTGCTAGGGAATCAAGCCCAGGGTCTTGAGCTTGCTAGGCAAGAACGTTGACCTCTGAGCTCTTCCTCCAGCCCCATGTGTGTGTTTGAAAGAGAGAGAAAGGGAAAGGGAGGAGAGGAAGTGAATGCTTTGGGTCGTTTATGCCTTGGCATCTCAAAGTGCCCTTTTTGGTGCAAATGGGAGCTGACCATAGAAAGAGGAAGACAAGAAAGAAAGCAGTCTAATCCCCTGTTCATGTTGCCTCCACCCCAGTTCATTTCTGGGGAAGGACTTTGAATACGGTTTAGAGTGCTGAGCTTGACCCCCTTCTTTCAAAATGTTGACAAGACATATTGATCAGTCCACATGAGAGGGTAAAACCTATTTTATTGAATAGTTTGTGTTTAATAGCTTGGTTTGTAACTTTAAACATTTTCGTCTTTGTTATGCAGACCAGTATTTGTAATTTTACGCTGGTTCTTCCAAAGTTAGGAATGGGTTTAGCATCAAGGACACTCCTTTGCAAAGTTTTGGGTAACGGTTAGTTTTGTTAATTGTGTTTTCTCTGGAGCAGAGACCCTGCTTATTAACTAGAAGGCTGTAAGTTTGTTCATAATCATCGTGCTATATTTTCTTTGGAAAGTTTGTTTTTCATTGTGTTTTCTTGAAGGGAGCTGTAGCTCTATCCATTTGACTTGTTCTCTTGCAATTTTACTTGTACATATTTTAGATTTTCCAGTGCCTGAGTTTCATTTTCTCTGTGTATTGAAACCACTAGGGAAAGGTGAAGCTTATCTGAATGTTTTTTCTACTATTATAAATATTTTATTTAAGCAATCCATTGGATTCTCAAACCTCTGTAAAGAAAACAGGGATGTTAGGATAGTTTAGAGAAGAAAAAGGCTTTCCCATGGTGTTAAAAGTAATGGGATTTTCAAAACTATGCTTTCAAGAACTATGAATTTGACTGGATGAAACAGATGTATTATATGTATTTGAAGGGTTTCAGTGCATATTTTTATATTTGCCACAACAGTTTTTTGTCTGTTACTTTTGTAAATCATTGCAAAGGATGTATTAACTTTGAAAGGTAATGCTTTGCTGCCTTGTGAATGACAACCCATCCTCCCAAAATTCTATGTATAAAAATGGAATTGGCCTATGTCCCCAGGAGTTTCTCTCAAGAGATTTCATAGACACATTTCCCAATGGTGGTAGAGATCTTGTGATTGCCTAGATGATGCTGTTATTTAATTTTCAAAACAACTCTCTATAAAGTCAGTTTTATAAAGTTTGTCATAAATCCTACAATGACTAAGAAAATTCCCTAAGGCAACCCAGTTGGTGAATGACTTTGCTGGGAGTGCTAACCAAAATTTTGCTTTGAGTATCTAAGCTCCTACTTGTCATGCTATAGTAAAACTAGGCTACCTCAGTTGAAACAAACCACTTGTTCACTGTAGGAGGGTATTGGGAGACTTAGTGGTTAAATTAGATAATGACGACACTAAACATTCTTCTAATACTTTAACACTTTTCATATATTATTCTATTAAATTTTCTTAATGAAGTAAAATTAGATTCATAAACCAGATAATGGAACATAATGTCTGATTTGTGACCTGAAGGGAAAAATAAAGAATATATGTCAAGTGATATAGTCTTAGCTGAATTATGGGAAAGTTATGCTGTTGGGGAGTCTCAGTATCCTGAGAACAACAGGCACTTTGGAAAGATTAGAGAAGTTTAAGGACAGGATGAACCCAGGCGGAGGTGTGTGAGGTGTTTGGAACTTAACCTTCAAGGCTTCTTCCTAATGCAGGCCAAGATCCTGGCCCAGGGAGTGGTCCTGGCATTGCAATTAACAGTGGCATAAATTCAAACAATATTTGTGAAAACTTGTAATGCTCTGCATCTTAGAGCTCATGCATAAAAGAAACTTCATAGATATTTCCTAAATTTGAAAGCAATCCAAACATTTTTTGATATTATCTATAAGCATTTATAAAGAAGAAAGAAAATTTCCTAAAATATTCAAGAATAAATTAGAAATTTGGATAAATAGTTCTAGTGGAAAACAGAATTATTCCTCTACTCTCTCAACAGAAAATATTGCAAAATCATTGGGAAGAGTAATCAAAAAGCATATATATGTATGGGAAAATATTTCAGAAATGCGTCAAGTAGCCAATTGATAAGAATATGTGTTTTTATTAAATTGCATTCATGGTATTTGAAAGTGTGTGTGTGTGTGTGTGTGTGTGTGTGTGTGTGTGTGTGTGCGCGCGCGCGTGTGTGTGTGTTAATGAAGTTCCAATCTAGGGCCTTTGCTTTGAGCTCTGCCCACAGCCCATTTTGTTTTTTATTTCGAGACAAGGTCTGGCCAAGTCCTAAGTTGCCCAGGCTGGACTTGAATGTGTGATCATTTTGCCTCTGTCGCCAAAGTACTTGGATTAGAGACCCACACCACTGGACCTGGCTAGTATTTGCAATTTTTTAAAAGTATTATTTGAAGAATGCCACATTAATTCTAAACATATATTCACGTTCACACCCAAGTTGGTGTTCTAATATTTGTATACTTTATCTCAGAGTGTCCTTGAATTTTATAAGCTTCGGTTTACACAGGACCTGAATGTGTGCTTAATGGTAGAGTTTGCATGTGTTGGCATGAAAAATAAATTTAAAAATGCTTCCTCCTCCTTCCCCGATTGCAGACAGAGACTGAAGTCTGCGTTGTTATGTCACCAAACCAAAACTTTCTTTTCCCCAGTTTTAGCTAAACCCTTCATCATTTTCCTACTTTAGAGCCCAGCATCAAGTAGAAAAGAAGTTGCGAATATGTAATTATCACAAAACCTTGATCTTGAGTGAAAGGTAACCCAGAGATGACCCCTAGTTTGAGATCAGAGGGCTCTGCTTAGGAGATGGTCAGCAGTAGGGACTGAGGGCATTGCACCAGAAGTTGATGTAACTTGGCCACTAGGCTAAGTTCTGGTCCCTCGGAGCTTCATCTTTCTTCTGTGTACAGTGACATTTTTTTTCTTTTCTCAAATATTTATTTCTTTATGTTGCTAAAGGAAATTCTTTCAGATGACATAGGAGACTTTTACATATTTCTAATCAAAATAGAAAACTGCAAAGGTTGTAGCAGGCCCAAACTGACAAATGCCACAAACTTGAAGTTGGAGTTTAGTGGAGATGATTACTATTACAGAAAAGAAAAAAAAAAAAAAAAAGAAACTGTAGTTTTTTCAAAACTGTCCCACTGCAGGTGTCTGAATTACACATCCTGACTATAAGTACCATGTTTACTTCGGTTAGAACTCACTCAGGCAGGCTAAAGAAAAGACATGCTTGGTTTGGGTGGTAATATCATTTCACTTTGGTTAATTATGGTGCTTTCGGTCTCCTCTTCCTTTCAATTGGTAAAAATGTCTGTGACAGTTTGTCTTAAGGTAGAAAATTATGAAATGTCTTTCCATGTCTAAAAGGAAAATCACCCAGATGAGCTTGGATGTTTTTTTGGGAAAAGAAAGGAAACACGTCTGGGTATAATTAGTGTTCTGTTGCCTTTCAAAGATTTCTCCATCACTTTTCCTAAAATATTCTCAAAAAAGACAGAATTTGCTACAGATTGGCAGTTTTCAGGCTGCTGTTTTAGAAAGGGGAGGAGCTGCTGAGGCCCATAATTGCATTTCTGTGCAGTTTGCAGATACTTGTTAGCACCAAGTAGGAGTCTTTTAACTATCGTTTTGAGTGACTGTCTCGTTACTACGTATCATGTTTAAGTTGTATTCTCTAAAATCCATTGTACTGGGGGGGAAAAAGGACCATATGATATAATTTGCCCTGCTTATATAAATACTCACTGTTTTTCCTCTTAGTACTCGATTGAACCTAGGACCTTCACACTGAGCTATCTTCCCAGCTCTTTTTTAACTTTTAATTTTATTTATTTATTTATTTGCTTCTTTGTTACAGGGTCTTGCTAAGTCACTAAATTGCCCCGGCTGGACTTGATCCTGGGATCCTCCCATCCCAGCATCCCAATGTGCTAGAATTCCAGGCATGCATCACCAAGCCCAGCTATGGAATCTCTTAAAATTTATTGTTGTTAAATAGCTTCTACCAAGCTTGACCCACTGAAGGCACTCTGGTCTTTGTTTTTACAATTTCTATTATTAGAGTACGTTTCCATTATCATAGTATATGATATGGCTCTATTTACTATAATGAAAACTGTCTCCAGTCTTTCCTGTTGCTACCGTCTTGGGCTTCCCACCACCTCTAGCTGGGTGGCCTCGCTGGTTCTACTTTGTGGCTCTTTCAACAGTATCATTCTTCTTTTGGGCCAAAGTCTTCAAGTCAGACATTCTGACCATGAAGGCAACACTTTTCTGTCACTTCCTGATAATACCAAATAGAGATGTCCTAGTAATTTGTTATTTCTGCCTGACCCATATTTCTGCACACACCCATAATCCTATCACTCTGGAAGGCTGAGGCAGCAGGAGGATTGCAAGTTTGAGCCCAGCCGGGGCAATGCAGTTACTTAGTGAGACACTGTCTCAAATGGACTGGAAATGTAGCTGACAGTGAAAGGTCCTGGCTTCAATCCCAGTACCACAAAAACAAAACAAACAAACAAACAAACAAACAAAACAAAACTTGTTTGTAATGGTCGGCAGTATGGCTAGCACTGAGAGTTTAGGGGAGGCCCAGGTCAAATGCAGGGGACTCTGCATTTTATTAAGGTCCCCAGGAAATTCTGTACATGGTGTGGCTTGAGTAGCTTTCATTCCATTTGAGCATTTTCTAAGGAATCAGATGATCTGCAGTGATTCCAGTATATTCCATCTGGCTTTATTTCTTTCAGTGAGGAAGAGGAGGATTTGAAGGCAAGTTATGCTTAGCTTTTTTAAGTCTTTTGACTCCTACTACATTACAAGGCCTCTTTGATTTGTTGTGATGTGGCACCCATAGGGTAGCAGGAGAGGCATTGGTGGCCTGGCATTTTCCTGGGTTGGGTTTAACCATGCTCTTTTTTCCAAAGCATACTTTATATCACATTCACCTACTGAATGTCTGTCTCTTGACGATGACCTATAGAACCCAAAGGTCTGTTTCTCTGCTGAACCCACACCATTAATCATGTTAAACTCAGTAGATTTTTAATCCCAGACTGCCTTTGCAAACGTAGACCTTAATTCATTCTGAAGCCAGTACACTGAGGCGTTTCTTAAAATATGTAACACTCTGCTCCATACAAGGTATGTTCCTAATAAATTCAGGAATTAATGACAGTTTTTTCAGGAAGTGGTTCTACTCTTCCTCATTTTTATAAATCCTCTTTTGTCTTGAGAAACTGACTTGGCTGAAGCTCAGGAGTTCAGGAAGAGCTCACTAAATTTTTCTTGAATCTCTTAACATTAATTTTAAGCTGCTCAGAGTGCCACTTCAGACATTTCTATCCATTACTTCTTTAACTGACTCCAGATAAGGCAGTTTTGGTGTCTCGATCACTTTTGTCTCCCAAAAATAGGGGTCTAGTTCTTGTCAATTACTAATGCCCATAAGTAACATAGGACCAGCCCTCACAACTAGTTTCTGATTTTCTGAATAATTTAATTTTCTGACTTCTTTCTTGCATTTGACTTCAGAACTACGCTTTGCTGAAAGGAAAACCCAGAAAAAGTTTCCATTTCAATCTGTATCTCATTTGCTTCCTGTTGCATCGAATCTCAACTTATTCATCAGAATAACTTTCAAGTCTTAGTACCAAGAATCTCTTAATCAGCCTTTATTTACAACAGAAACCTAGTTACATGAAATACATAGCCATTTGGTTTTATTTTTGCTGGTGAATTATGTTACCACAACACAGAGCTAAACTCTTATTTTCTGTCATCTTTAAGAATCTCATGATTGGTTTCTGCTCATGTATACCCTTTGTCCAAATGCATTGCAATCACTTAAATCTCTTCCCACCCCCACCCTCCACCCCCAAATATCATTTGAGGAGGTGACCCTTGCTAGAAAGCGTTCCACAGAGGCTCTCCATAAGTCCTCGGTTGTGACATGGCCTTTCCTCGCTGAGGTTCAGAAGCTGTCTCAGTGTCTGCATGTATGCATGAGGCTGAGTCTCTGCATATTTCCTATTCTGTGCTTTGCAGGGCCCATGCTCTGGCTTCACTTGAACAATCTTCCTCACTGCTTTCAAATTTCCATCCTAGTGACTGTGGTTATCCTGCAGTTTTCTCACTTTCTACCACTACCTAGCACAGCTCCACCCTTTGAAATAACAGTAGGCCTGAATGTCGTTTCTGTTGGGCCTGTGCTTATGGGTTCGCCTTTGATCCCCCTTCTTTTTCCCTGCGTATTGCTTCTCTAACAGGATCACCCATATGACCTTGTTCACTAATCTAGCTGTGGTCCCATGTGTTAGATAAAGCAAATTTTTGAAGGTGAAACGTTTGTCTGATTCTGCCCTAGCACTTAACACATATTCTCAATTACTATTACTTGTTTGTGTGGTATGTTGGTTGGAATCCATTGCTTTTAAAGGAAAAGGATCTAGAAATAAAAGTAGAGATTTCTTTTTCTTTTTTTTAGACTGCTTACTTTCTCACTGCCAAGTGTGAGTGTCAGTGGCTTTGTTGCTTACAGCCACATATAGTACTGACGGAACCACAGGCTTGTGGGAAATCTTGTATGGTCTGCTTTGCGTAAGTTACTCTTTATAGTGGAGGTTTGTTCTGTCTGTGATGTTTAGTTTCTGTGAATTTGGGGGTTCTGCAGTGTGTAGGTGCTAAGGGTTGTTGTTTTTCCATATATCGTGGGCTGCTTTTATTCATTTATTCTCTTGTGTGTGAATCTTTTGTAGAAGACTCAAGTTATCACAGTTATAAAGGCTAGAAAAAGTCATAAAATAATTCATACCATCTGACTCATGGCCACTATTTGTGACTCCTGACTTTCCTTCAGTGAGTCAGAGGATATTGCATGTCATTGGGGTGGCTGGAAAAGGGGTGCCTGCAGTGGGAAGGGCCTGATGAGCCCTTCTGCTGGAGGGTCATGCGAGCATCCGGTGTTGCAGAGGTGATGCATGGATGTACTTGGAAAGGCCTATGAGGGTGACATATGCTAGGGAGACTTATATATGAAGCCTTCCTTTGATGGGTGCTTAATAGGAGTGAGTCTTCAAGAAAGGTCGTTGAAAGCCTTCAGCCTTTGCCACCACCATCAGAGTAAGCATGCAGTTGGGGTCCCGGGGCCATGTACTTCCTCTGCCAGCAAAGATTCATTCTGGCTGGATCACCCTTGAAGCTCTTCCTCTGTGGGAATGTTGGAGCTGTCATTGATTTTGTATCATTACTTGGGCCTGGACTAGTGGGGCCCTGCCTGCTCTGTCTGAGGGAGGAAAGCAGAAAACAATACAGATTTTTGATATTCTTAGATCTTAATTTTCTGTGACACTTCAGATATGGATGAAATGTAATACCCTTAATTTGACATGCCGTTGGGTTAACTTTTAACACTGCTGAAACATTTATCGTCCAAGATTTTAATGATGATGTTGGTGAGGATGTTTGCAGCAATTATATAATCATTTATATTGATTCAGCACTTTACAAACTATTTTCACACCCTGAGTGTTGCCTGTTTACTAATGAGATGCTGGTGGTGTCCTCAGGGCACAGGAGAGAATCTAGCTTCTTGACAGCTCAGTATTAACTTCCTGAACAATTGTTGCAGCTACAATTAATTTTAACCCCGTATGAGCCAAGCTTATTGGCTTAGCCACTTCTGTGGTGTAACTTCTTGTATGTAAAAACAATTTTCTGGGTATTAGATGTTTGTGTAAGTCATGTTCTTTCTGTCAAAACACTTTTACTTTTCTGGATACCTTTCTTCAGGCATTCATCTTTCAGAAGTTCTGGGAAAGGAAGTAGAAAACAATGCTTGACCTCTGATACAAAGTGTTGCCTTGATTATGATCAGTACTTTAATAGAATTCGTTTTCAAGGTCTTTATCTTCAAGAACTCTGAAAAGCATGGGAAGGTTTGATTGATCTGGGATCACTGCTCTTAATCCTCTTCCCATGATACCTGGTGTGACTCTGGAGGCTGCCTTGGCTTTTGTGTTCTCTATGTCAGAGCATCCTATCCTGGTCTAGTGAAGCATGACTGTAGTCTCGCACTCTGGGAGGCTGAGGCAGAAGAGTCCAAGTTTAAATTGAGCCTTGGCATCTAAGCAACTTATTGAGATCCTGTCTCAAGAACAGAACATTTTTAAAAAGCTGGGAATGTAGTTTGATGTGAGGGCTTGACCCTACTACTAGTAAGTGAATGAATAAATTAATTAATTAATAGAAGGATGCTGAAGCTAAGAGAAGGAAAAGGTCAAACTGGACAGTTGATGATTGTAGTAGATGAAAGCAGCTGACGAAACCTCAGTTTCCCTGCAGGGCTTGTCTGTACAATGTCAAATATGACCAACAGTGTAGTAGAAGTTTCTCTTTTTAGAGAATCTTTATGCCCTAGGCCATCTTTCATACACATATCCTGGGAGCACATACACTTCCTTTCATTGGTAAAGTAGCTATTAAGTAAATATTAACATCAAAATCATGAAAGCCATTTTTGCCTGCTTGTCTGGGCAGATGGAAGACTAATGCCAGGAAAACATAAAGAAGTGTTTTGAATAATTTTCCTATTATTGACACAGAGAAAGAGTCCTAGTGAGGAAAACAGAGCGTAGTCTGACAGCTTTGAAGAAACCGTGTCAAATGTCTGTGTCTGGTCATAATAATCTCTTATCTCTTCCATGCCGACAGTGTTTAATTATTTGCAAAACTGCTTTATTTGCATGCTATACTTAATCTTGGGAGCAAGTCTCTAAAAAAGATATGATTACCCCATTTTACAGGTGTGAAAATGGGCATCTAGAAAGATGTGACGGTGCCTGAGCTGCAGTGGGACTGTTCCTGCATTGACACATTATTCTATGTCTTGAATTTATCTTTTCATCATTTTGCTCTTGGTAGTCAACTTGTTCCCTCGTTATTTCATTTGTAAGTAGATGTAGGACAAAAATGCATGAATTCATGGTAGTTTCGTATTTTTGATAGCTAAGTTGTAGAAGGAGGAGTGAAAGGGCTGACACCAGACTTCTTGTTCATTCTGTGATAATTATGAGCCATATTAAAACTAGAAAATTACCTTTCAAGTCATACTTCTGTGAGGGTTTTGTCCACCGGTCTTACTGGAATTCAAAGTATGTAATGAGTCACTTTTGTTTCCTTCTTTTCTCATGGGGACAGCTCCCTTTTTCAGCCAGGTGGTTTGTCTTCTTGTCCATTGTCAGCGGACCGATGTCATTCATAAGAAGATATGCCAGTTGCTACAGTACCGTGGTTTTGCCCTTCCTCAGAGATTCCAGTTGCCCCAGCATAACCAGGAAGATGGGCACCTCTGATAGGGAGGGCAATTCTTCACCATCAGATGTAGAGTCATGGATTAACTTTGACTTCCTTTCTCACAACTTCATGAGCATTTCAATGAAGATACAGAAAAGAATAAAATTGTTTTTATAGTAGAACACAAATGACATAGGCGTCTAATATTCAGTCAAGTTGCTTTTATAGAAAAGAATAGCATGGCCTACCTGCAGAACTGTGGCATTTTCTCAGGACTTGTTACAAAGAATGACCTTGAAACCAGAACCTGCATTCACTTGGCCAACATGTCAAGCTAAGTTTTAATTTTGCTTTCTTAATTTGCTATATATATATATATATATATATATATATATATATATATATGTTTGCAACAGATGGAAAAAATCATATCACATACTTATTATTAAGGAATGCATTAAATCCTTTGCTTCCACATGGTGATACGAACTTTTTACCTTCTTTTCTACCAGTATTTGTCAGGATGGGTTTAGCTGGGCTTAGTCTGGATTAAAAATCATTGTGATCCTTCCTTCTCATGGAAGATTTTTCAGTAAAGATATACTTGACTAAAATTGACTAAACCAGTGAATATATACTGTAATTGCCAAACTTTCCTCAAGTTACAGATTTTGGATGTAACTACTTCTTTGATTTTCTTTCAGTACTGGGGCCTTCACACTGACTCATACTGTCAGCCTATTTTTTTTTTTTTTTTTTGATTTTGTGACAGGGTCTCACTAGTCACTTAGCTGAGCAGGATGCGCTTCAACTTGGATCCTCCTGCCCCAGCTTCCCAGAGTTATTGTTATAGGCCCGTGCCACTGAGTCTGCCTTCAGTGTACCTTGTTTAAGTACCTTGTTAAAGGGATATCATAGTAAATCTTCTGGAATGAAATCTTCTGTATGATCCGTTATAACTGGAATTTTTATGTACTGATTTTTTCTTAAGGCAGGTGTCATCAGATTAAGAAAATCCTCAAAATTTGAACATTTAAAAAATGGTAGTAAGATCTGGGATATAATGTTCATTACATATTTAATAGGATACAAATAACAAAAAGCAGTGAAAGTTATTAAATTATAGGTGCGTATTGATTTGAAATTTATCTTGCTGTATTATGTCTTTGTACCACTGTGATTTTCTAAGGGAAAAAAAATTTATCCTTATCTTTTACCTGTAATCTAAGGCATAATTTGCCTTCTAGCCTTCTTTGCTAAATTATTGAAAGGGAGATGTGCAATATGATGCTTGTTTTCTTAATTGAATATCCATGCTGCCTTGTAGGGTCAAAACACTGTGGAAAATTCAGCTTTCTCAGGAAACTTGGTGCCCTGGTATCTCAAGCAGATGTTTCTTTAAGCCCATTATCTCCTTAGCAGTTGGTAAGGACATTAAACCCTTCAAAAAGAGAGACCTGTAAAATTTGTACTTAAAATTAACCCCAGAATGGTCTTTCTAAGAGAATTTATACAATGACAACACACCTCCTGGCTCAAGTTATGCTTTTGATTCCTGCCTCCTCCTAATAATGCTATTAGAATTTGAGTCATCGAAGAAAATTCTTTGGGTGAGGCCTGACCATACCTGCGCACACTTCTAATGAGGCTCTATTACAACGCAGTTTGCTGGGTTCTTCACAGCCAGCTTTAAGCAAAGTTGAAAGCGTCTCTAGTAGGCATTCCACCTACGCCCAACTCTAACCACAATTTGTTTTCCTTTTTGGGTTCTTTACTCCATGTAGTGTATCCTCTTTCCTGAATTGTATTGATTTTCAACCCTGGCAGTACATGAAAATCATATGAGAAGTTTTAAAAAATCTCAATGTCTGAGCCAAACCCCTAGAAGTTGTGACTCAGTGCCCTGAGGTAGGACCCTGGCATCATTATGGTTGTAAAAGATTCCCGGCTGATTCCAGAGTGCAAGCTAGGTTGAGTAACACTGATCCAGCCTAACCCAGAGAGGTTCTGAATGCAGGATTTGACCAGGAAATCAAGGTAACCACTTGATCACTTGAAGTACTCACTGAATTCAAAACCTTTTATCTATTGATTTTAATTTAGTATATAGCAAAAACTGAGCGTGGTGTTAGAACAGATCTATGGAAAAATCAAAATTCTTTTACTTCTCAGAAATCCAGGCACATCAAAATGTCTGCCTTACAATAAAGGGTGGCACCAGCTGGGCATGGTGGTGCGCACCAATAACCCTAGCACTCTGGAGACTGGGACGGATGGGTTACAAATTAAATCTCATCCTGGTAATGTAGTAAGGCCGGTTCCCAAATAAACAATAAAAGTGGGTAAGAGATGTAATTCAGAGTGAAGACCCTGGGTTCAATACGCATTACAAATAATAACGATAATAATAATAACCAAGACAAAAAGGCGAAGCTCCGCAGGTTGGGTTAGAGGTTGGTAGTAAGGATGATGACTTTCCAAAAGAGAAAACATTTGAGCTGGGCTTGGAAGGCTGGTATGATTTCAGAGCAGTCGTGCTGTTCACTTGTTTTCCCTAGTATCCTTCATCTCTGCTTGATTCAAAGAAAAACAAGGAAACAGGGAAATCCGGGAAGTGGCTGCCAGAGAAACGTGTCCCCAGCCCCATAGAGGTAATTTTCCAGCCCCATCAGCCATAGTCAAGTAGATACCGAGAATGCAAACTGTTCGGACCATTGTTTGGGCTGCATCAGACATGGGGTGACCTGGCAGAGGACATTCCCAAAATCATTCCCATCATATAAGCCTCACAGCTGGTAGGGAGGCCATTCTACTCTTGTCAGGACTGGGCAGACTGTCTTGGATCTCCTCGGCCGTGTGGTGCTACGGGTGGGGATGACCAACCAAGAAGCTAACAGGTCAAAAGCATTCTCGTAATATAATGTTCAGCACAAAGTAACCAGACTGTGGAGGGCTGTATGGTTAAGCTTAATCATGAGTCACTGGCAAATTTGAAATAGAGGAATAGTGTAATAAAAATCATTGTAAGGCCAGGGGTTTCCAACGTGAAGGTAGGTAGGGAATCCCTTCCTTTTCCTCTGTATGATTGCTCTGCAGTTAGTTAGCAGAAGGCACAGGAGCTTACCACAACCTCCCTATTCATCCAACTGGTATTTAGGGAGCTTTTAGTTCATAACTTCCCATGAAGAAACTGGAACAAAAGATGCAGCCCTCTTTGAGAGCAGCACTGTTCTCTAGAACTTTCTGCAGTAATGAAAATATCTTATGTCACTGTTACGTAGTGTGGTAATTATCAGCTTTGTGTGGCTTGAAACGTATACATAACTGAGCACTGAATATATATTCGTAATTGAGGAACTGAATTTTATATATATTATTAATATTATTTATTGTATTTCAGCTAACCTAAATAGCCGCATGTGGATACTAGCTACCATAATGGACAGGGTACATATGGGTTGTTCTTAAAATTGCCATCATTCTCAGGTCTTGAGGAGGCATATTCAGGTCATTTCTTAGCATGAATAATCATAGTGGGACAGATTAAATTATCTGTATGTCTCCATTACCATCCTCCAAAATTATAGGCTGTGTCTGTCCTAGAAATCTGATAGTCTAATGTTTATGGAAATACTCTTTAGTAAGACACTCTGATACTTGGCTGTAGGAGGATCCAGACAGGTCTCCTTTTATCACCTGTATTTTTACTTTTCACCTTAAAATAGCAGTGGAAAATAACATTTCTTTGTTGGAGAAAGTGTGCTTAAGGTCTTCCTGTATGGAGTGATGGAGATTATCAACAGTTCTAAGTCTTTTTAGAAACCCTGGTGAAAGGGAAGTTATAGGGAACAAACTTGCCCTAGGGGACAAAAAGCTTTTAAGTGGTTTAACTTTCAACAGCACAGTCCAGGGAATTGCTTTCCCTGAGGGTATTGGGATTTTCCCTTGTGAATAAATTCTCGCCTCTCTTGGTCAACCCTGTGCTGCTTCTACAAGAATCTCACCCTTATTTGGCATGCTGGGACTTAAACCCTGCAAAACCCTTGGGTGGGGGGTAAAGGAGCCAGTGTTTTTACTAAAATATTAATTTCCTTGCTGTAGGCTTCTGTCAGCTTTGACTGGAAACTTAATCCGTGTGCGTCTGCTACGCATTATGTTGTACTCATTGAAATGGGACTTAATACGAATTACTTAATACCTCAGGAGTCAGGCAAGCTTTACTATTTTTTTTTTCCTTTAACAGCCTTTTTATCTTAGGCCCAGGGATTTGCAGATTTGCATATTGAAAGGTAGTGCCATCTGACTGTATCCCTCACAAGTTTCTACTTGTCGCAGACCTGGTTTGGTCCATTTTCCCCACTTCTGGCACCTTCTGTTGTTGCCCTTTCTGGCTTATTGGCCTACTGTGGAACGTTAGCCCTTCTCCCTAATTGCCTTCCATTACTCCCTCAGCAATCGCTTTACACATAGCCCGTCCACTTAATACAAAGAGGTGGGGTGCGGCGTTAACTACAAATGGTGCCCAGACCCGTAGCTTATCCCTACCGGATGAGATAGCTTTTCTTAGTCTCCTCTTACTCTCTGTCCTCCATATCCTTCCTGCTCTTTTGACGTCTTTTTTTTTTCCTAATTCAAGGTCTTTTTTTTTTTTTTTTTTTTAGCTTTTCTTCCTCCCCCTCCCCACCTCTCACCCCCGCCCCAACTACTGGAACTGAACCCAGTCTGTCTTCTCACTGAAATATGTCCTCTGATTTCTTTCTTTCTCTTTCTTTCTTTCTCTCTTTCTTTCTTTCATGGAGTCTAGCTAAGTTGCTGAGGTTTTGTTTGAGTTGGAACCTTGCACTCTGTGCCTCCCAGAGCATGGGGATTGTAGGATGCACCGCAACTCCTGGTATTGTCCTGTAGAACTTTCTATGATGATGAAAATGTTCTCTGTCTTCTTTGCTGCACGTGGCTATAAAAGCACTCAAATGGTCCATGCAGTTTGGAACTGAATGTGTGATTTTCATCAGCAGTTTAACTTGAAATGGAAAAATTCACGCATGCTCAAAGCTGTTGTACATCTCGGGACCCTGCCCTTGACTTCAGGACAGTGCGTCCTGGAAGAGGCATTTCTCTTGGGGGCTCAGTGGCCTTTCCATCTTCTTGAAATAGCTCCTCCCAGGAAAGAAATTCCCCTTGACCTATAAACTGGTTTCCTTTCTTTGCTAATTTTGACTGATTAAACCTTGAGCTTTTTATCTTCTTAAAATTACTTACATCTTTATACCTGAAGTTCAACATGAGTTTTTTTTTCCTATTGTTTTATTTCCTCTGTGAACATACTCCTTGTCCAGCAGCCGCAGTACGTATTTTTTCAGAATAGAAGTTCTTGGAACTGAAAATGGCATATGGAATTGGGTTTTACAGAGCTTGGAGGAATGGCGTGGCAAGCAGAGTACCATATGCCATCCACGTTCACTATTAGGAGGGCACAGCCATGAACTAGACTGTGTGTTCAACAGGGTGGCGTTAATACGTCTGATGGGACGTACTGCTGAGGAGCAGGGGAGGATGATAGATGTTTGTGAAGTGTGAATAAGAGGACTTCTTTGGTAAGTTCTATTTGAGCAGAAGTGGAAGTGAAGTTGGAAGATAAAGAAGGCAGCTGTCTGAGATACGAACATTGCAGTTGGTTGAAAAAGGAAGTACAGTGCCCTCCCACCAGCGTATGTGCCCTTCCTTCCCTTCCTCTGACTCACCCATGGCCCTGAGCTTTACTGCTCTTTGGAAGAGTTACATTTATAAGCATACATTTTTTTTTTTTTTACTCTGTAATCTACACTTACTGCTGTCAGTCTGCAGTCTTGCTGGTGTTGGCAAGAAGATGAGATTAAGATGGATGTGAGACACTGAAACCTAGTCAAAATATACCTTGAAGTCACCCTTATCTAAGCAGCTTTTACGCATTTTAGGTCTTCAGCATGAGGTAGGTTTAATGAATTGTTTAAGTGGGAGACGTTTTGAAGGTGGCAAATTTAGATCCATACTAGCGCTTACATAAAATGTTTTCATAAGTAGAAAACATTATTGCCAAAGGGATCTCAAGACAATTCAGAGTTGAGATTACTCACCCCGCCCTTCTTCTAGGTACCACATGTTACTTCAGTATATAAATGTGACCATCCCACATAGATGAAGGAGCACACCTTGTATTGTCTTACTGTGTGAGGCAATTGCACCTCAAAGACTTTGCTTCTTGGTTCTGATTTTGCATTTTAGGATTGCCCCTGGCATGAGACTCCTTCGCAGCCATTTGACAGTGTCCTCCTGCAAATGCTATTCTTTCTTTTCACTAACTACCCTGGTTGAATGTGCCCCCTCCAAAATTCACATTGAAACTTAATTACCATATAAAGAGGTGGGGACCTTTGGGAATGAATCAAGTCACAAGGGGAGGAGTCCTGTGTTAAAGGATTGGAGAGTTACCCAGCTTAGGTATTTTTGCCTTCCCCTTTCCCTCACGTGATCACACAGTGCTAGCACCCCACAGCAACAGAGTGTCATCTTGGAAGCAAAGATCTCGTCTGTCACCACAGACACAATTTGTGACACTACCTTGATTTTGAACTTCACTATCTCCACAACTGTAGTAAATAAAATTGTGTTCTTCCTAAGTTCAGGTATGTTGTTATAGGCACACACAGAGACACAGGGACTGGAATCATTTAGGATCATATGGAGAGTTGTCCAACCCCACCCCAGTTTTGGGGTTAACCCACCGTGTCGCTTTATTTACCTCATGAGAGACTTTCCTGCTGTTTACTGCAAATAACATCAAGGCCAGGGCAGGAGTGAGTAATACACCAGAAAGGCAAAGATCGACCTCACACTTTCTCATCCAGCAGCACTGTGAGAAAAGGAACAAAGTCGCCCAGTTTGAGGGCAGATTCTCAGATTTCATTTCAGATTTCCTGCCCTCTGTTGTCCTTTCTTGGAGCCTGAACAATACTTGAAACTTATTTCTTTTTAATTTCACTTCCTTTGCTTGAAAAACATGAACGGGGAGGTGTCAAAGTGCTCAGCGTTATCTAAGGAACCCATCGGGAGCTGCTTTTTTGTCTTGCCAGCTAGCCAACATAGTTTGGCAACTACTAGTCCATTAGAAGTGTCCCTCGGTTGCTTTCGATCACTGTTTTGTTATTACACCAAAACTACACCAGGAGTAGATGCTGCTTACTTTCATTTCCTTAAAGCTGATTGTGTTTCTTTTCCTTAATTTGCATGTGGCAGAATCAGCCTTGAGTAGGTGGCAGAGTAGGAAGAGCTGCACTTAAAATTTTGACTTTTAATTCAAAATTTCTTGAATCGGTCTTATGTATTCGAGTCTGGGCTATAGCTGCCCACCATGGAAAGTGATAAATGAGGGTCCCTGCCTCACGTGGCTTGCTCAGGACGTGTTGCTTGGCACCTCAGCAGGCGTCTCGCACTTTTTCCTCTCCTGTGAAGCGATAATAAAACCGAACTTCCCAACCATTCATCAGAGTCAAGGAAGGCATTGGTTACGCAATAGGATGTTTTTATGTAATCATGCCCGTTTTATTAGAACTTAGTAATCACTCAAGCTGAACCGAGAGAATACATTTAAAGTAAACATAGACACTCCAAATGCTGAAGTTGGTGGTTTTAAATTCTTACAAGTGAATGTCTCTGCTCTAAATCTGTTGCCTCCACGTCCCCCAGAAAACGAGAGGAAATGCCTACCACGTCTGTGTGGAAAGTGGGCCTTTGTCACGTGACACAATTTTCCTTCCCCCTGACCTCGTGATATTCAAGTGACACTGTAAGTTTGTTTTCATGGTTCTGTTCAGTTGCAGTGATCAGGTTTAAGTTTGTGTATGAGTCCTGGTCAAGGGTGTGGTGTTTCAACAGCATACTGAGGAGGTGAATGGACTAGATTTCTCAGCATAGAAAACAAAACAAAATACAAGTCATTTGATCTTATGGCCATTCTCCTTATAAATTGAATTATAGCATCTCACTGTGTTTAAGCAGAACTGACAAGGCTAAGCTGCACATATTTGAACTAATCTGCTTTCTTGGCTTCTTACAGTGGCACGGTGAATATTTTTCAGCGTGAAAACGGCTTTAAAGATCATCATATTGAGCCTAACTGTATGATATGAGTAATCAAACAATAGCCAGGCACAAAAACTGGTTGGTTGAGTAATTACCCACGTACATGAAGCCGGCTCCTCTCTGGTCTGGAGGCTTTTCTATCCCAACCTATGATTCTGGCATACAGATCTCCAGAAGAAATTTTATAGCAATATTACATGATTAATTTTCACATGAGGAAGTGACTTAGAGAAGAAGAGATGGGGGAATATCGTTTCCCAGATATCTAGGTGGCATAGAACGCTTCTTTACTAGACATCTAAATATCCAATAAAGTTGTTTATATTCTTTTCCAATTCTCTCTCATGGGCTGTGAATCAAAGTCTACTAGTTTTATTTCCTTAAGAAAGCCAAACAGAACTTGACTTTAGTATTCTAGAATTCTGCAATTTTTAGGCGTCTCATTGCCTCCTCGTCTCTGCATGTCAAACTTACTAATTTTATTCGGACAGTGCCAAATGACACGAGTGTGTCCAAGCGAAAGCGGATCAGCTCTCGCTTGATAAGTGCAAGAATCAGCACAGGATTTGAGAACTGAGCACGATTCTCAAGTTACTGCCTACTTGCCAGGCCCAGGCTGCTATGAAAAATATTTGAAAACCAGATTATTTGATTCTAGGAGGGTTGTTTAAAGATTCTAAGCAGTCTTGGGAACTTTATTGTAACAGTGATTGATTCTATTATATCTCTTTGAAAGCTTTCGAGTGCAGCAGTAACAGAAAATTACTATATTTCAATGTGTCCATTCACTCCAATTTCCTGAAAGGTTTTTTAGAAGTCATCAAACTGCCGCACGCTGTGGATGAGGAGGAAGAATAGATTTACTACACTCTTGATTACCTTGTCACTGCTTTCCTTCATTTTCTTTGGTGAGAGGGAGCACTGCGTAGAAGGCCTTTTTAGCTAGAGGACTGGGTGGTGCTCTGAGAATTTTTATATGTGCGTTCAGGGTGTTTACTCTTCTTGACACTGTTGACTTTGTTTCTCATTAGCTGCCTCTCACTGTACTTGGGTAAGTTATTTCACCTCTTCGGCCCTTAATTTCCCCATGACTAAAGAGATGAAGACAGAATCACATAGTTGTTTTCATTATTAAAGTAATCATCATGACGTGTAACATTGGACCAAACCTTTGGCCTACATTCAGTAAATGATGACAATAATAATTATTATCCTTGTCATTATAATACAGACCTGGTTTCTAAAGTAGGTAACTGCTTTCCTTGACTTGAAATGTGGCTAGCCACACTAGGGAGTTAAATAATATTAGAAAAGAAATACGTTACCAAATTAAATCATGAAGAAGAGAAAATTGAGCAGGCAGTTTAAATAATCATCAGCTATAAAAACTCACAAAGTGATGGGGGTAGGCGTGGGGATAGGCGACATGAGAGATTAGCAGGTTTGAGGTAGACTTTAGGATACAGGTACCACCTTGCAGGCACCAACCATTCTATGTGCAACTGGGGCTGTTATCAGGGGATGATGTAGGCTCACTCTTACTTTTTTTGTTTGTTTGTTTGTTTTTGCTTTGTTTCATGGTACTTGGAATCGAGTCCAGTACCTTCACACTGAGCTGCATCCACAGACCGTTTTCATTTTTGATTTTGAGACAGGTTTCCACAAAGTTGCTAAATTGCCCAAGCTGGTCTTGAAATTGTGATCTTCCTGCCCCAACCTTCCACAGTGCTGGAATTATAGGCCTGTCCTGCTGGGCCTGGTAATCTTTTTGATCTTAATTGGAGTTAAAATTTGGCTTTTCCTGAGAATGTTTCTACCTTGAAAGCTTGGATTACGTTTTGAAAAGAAGAGTTTAAGCTACATAAGCAGGATTGTGAGCTGTCCAGTGTGAGTACCCACCTCCAACGTCACTGTCATTTCTTCTGCTTTTTGCAAGCCTGTCTATTCTCAAATTATTTGGCTTCTAGAAACTTAATGTCTTGGGCCATCTTATGTTACCTCTCCCCTTTCTCTTTCTTTTTCTTTTTTTTTAAAAGGGGAACCTCCTCTCAATACAGTAGTATTTGTGGCTTTTTTTCCTAGGAGAAAATATGAGAATCACCTGCTTTAACTAATATTTTTATATACTTCATAAAACTATAATTGAAGTAGTTTTCAAGAGTATGCCAGAGAAGAGAACAGGGAGTCTTCAGAGAAATTTATTAGTGAAAATCCCCATCTCTCAGGAAATTGATATTCAGACCAAATTCCATTCTTAGCTGAAGCAATTGGTTCATCTCAGGTGCTTAATTTTGTGATTCTTCAGTAGTCCCTGATTTTTCATAAATCTGTTTTAACACATTTTATATAACTTTTCACATTTTCCATCAAGTTGCCTCAGTGCTTTGAGATAAAGCATTGTTTTAAGGCCTAAATGAATCACTTAATTAGAAATAACATCTTCATTTAGACTCTCTCCATTACCAAAGTTCTTTCAATAAAAACTATTTTGTGTGTGTCCTTTCATTCCCTGAAAAATATTTAAGCATCTTGAGAGAGGGCCCTTATTATTTAGACTGGCTTTTCCACCAGGGTTAAATACGAAGGCCCTCACAGAGTGGATAAGTTGCGTATTTATTTGTTTTTGTTGGCTAATTTTGCTGTTAAGTAACAGATTATGTTAGCTGAATCGGAATGTTTTAAAACTTCATAAATTGTGTGGCTATTATATGGCCTGTGTAAGACTCTGCCACTTACTAATGTTTAGGCTGTCAGCAAGAGACTTATTTAATGATCTTTATTTTCAGTAATATCTGAGTTATTTTCCATGCTGCAACAGCACATCGCCCACATTGAGTCTGTTAAGTGGAGAGTTGTTTTCTTGGTTGCTATCAATTTACATAAAGTGTCAACTTCCAAGCACTTCTCAGCAGAAGCATAAAGTTAGCATTTTGAGAGTGCACGAAATAACACTATTTTCCATTCTTTGACTTGATATGCCATCCCGGTTGTACAGACATGGGTAAGCTTTTTTAAACTGGCTTCTTTCCCTCAGCCCAAGCCCTTACATCCTGAGTTTGGGCTCATTGGACAGTTCTAACACAGGACTTGCTGGACAGATGCGCTGCTAAAATCAGCCCTATCCACGAAACAGTAAAATCGCCAAGTATCAATAAATCGCATTTGCTGCCAAATACTTACCTATCTTTAACTCTCAGAAGTGTGTTTCATCCACACGACCTTTAAGATGAAAGTCTGTAAGTAAGAGAGTGGAAAGTCATCCATTTTTTTGCATATGGCAAAGGTGCTAATACTCTGAAAAACTACCTTGGCAATGACAGAGGCATTTTCGCCTGCAACAGTCATTTTCAAAATTTAAATTTTTGTCTCCTATTGTGTGAATTGTTTCTGGAACATGTCACTCTTCTCTCCCTCAGGAAAAAAAAATGATTAAAAATTAAACAAATTAAGCTAAATTCAGCCAGTATGGGGAAAACTCAAAGTGCACTTCACGTCTGAGAGATTCAAGAGATTTAGAAATAAGCAAGAAAATTGTCCATATTTTTATCTCACTTGGAGTTATTTCAGTTGGGGAGTGTTAAATGCGGAAGGATGCAACTGAAACTCCAGCTCAGTTATTTTATGTGGAAGCAATTACTTTTCCATTTCTTCATAATGTTTTATTCTATAAATAGCTTCTTTAAAATATCCTTGAAATTATATTTTTAAAAAAATCTCATCTTAACGGGAAAGTCAATTTAAGTTCACCATCGGATTAATTTGTTTGAGACATGGATAATCATTCTTTAATTCTCTAATTTACTTGCTTGGTGAATACAAACTTACATTGATGCTTTTTAGAAAAGGCAGTCATACTGGACCATTACTCTTGGGGTAAAGGTTACTGAAGCCTAAGCTCTCAAACCTAAATTCCCTAAGCTGAATATGTGCTGATGGGTAAAAATTACACATGCACACACAGACCCAGTCTGTCACAGAGAAACGCTCCAGTTTATTCATAATTATCTATATATTAGTGAATTTAGGATTTAGGCTGGGGTTACACTAAGGCGACCTGCAAGTACTAGATCCATAGTACATGGGGGACTGTCATTTGGCTCAAAGGAACAGAAGAAGCTGAAGTGAGTCTTAGAAATGACCCTTTCAAGAGGACCTGTCACCTTCAGGTAGGTGACCCAGTTAGCTAGAGAAAATTCCACAGGGATCTGTGGTGAAATACTCCAAGTATGCCTACCTTTCCTTCCCTAGTATATACTACTAGATCTCTTCATTTGGCTGAACTTAAGAGAAACTTAGAATATAGAATCAATTAATATAGCCCATAAAGCATAGGTTCCCGAAGCAGAGAGGCAGATGACCAGGGTAACAGGAGATGTTTAGTCCAGTATTATTTCTATACTCTGGGCTACACCTTGCTTTTTTTTCTTGAATGCTGTAGTCTGGTCAGCAGCCAAAGATGAAGCTGCCTTTCGTATTTTCACCATTGGACTGGTTTCCATTTCTAGACGTGCGTCATTTGTTTAGTCAGTATTGTATTGGGCACTTGTATTGTTAGCAAGTGATTTGTTCTTTCAGATACTACTGCTGTGAGTTTGTCAATGAACAAGTTATAGTCTTAGAAGTGAAAGTGCTTGGTGAAAACTTGTAGCTTTGATGGTTATCACTGACAGATACTCCTGAGAGATTACACAGATTTACTCTCTATCTTCATGAGAATGCCTGTTCCCACACATTGACCAACTCACTGTGTTGTCTGACTTAAAGATCTTTTTTTTTAGTAAAGGTTAGATGAGCTATTATGTACATTTTAATCTACATTTCTTAAAAAAATAATTAACTGTATATACTATGATTGAAATGTTTTGGTTTTAAGGTCCCTGTTTTTTAGTGACATGGGCTAGGATTGGTATTTAAATACACATTTTTCTTTCAGAAAGTCTAGAAGTCTTGTGGGATTTATTCATTCCCAATGAGCATTGATTACCAGAGGTGGTATTTGTTGAATACTTGTTATTTATAAGGCAGGAATTACAAGTCATAGTCATTTCAAAGAGATTTTGGAGTATTAATTATGTCATCTTTGGAAGGTTTGGACAAAGCATTGTTACTACAAAAACACAGTTGCGTGAGAAAGAGAATTAATGCCTTTCGGCCACTGGTTTCTGTTTCCTTCCTGCACAAGCCACTGGCTTCTCGTCAGCTAAGTGACATGTCTCCAGTACTAATCCTGGTACTTGATGGGCCTGTCACTGGAAGGAAAGCTCCGCCTCTCCTGTGTCAAGATACTTACAACTACACAGAGAGTTAGGGTTTGAACACGTTCTTAAAACTATTATAAAAAAGTACTAAATTAGACTAGATTAGAAGTTTCAGTTTTGCAATAGATGTTTAGAGAAGACATGATTCCTAAATTGTTCCTTTGACTTGTAAGTGTTTTCTGTTTGGTTGTGGTAGTAATTGGCCACAGTATTTGATAGACTTGGGTGTATCTTTCTTTTATGAACAGTCATGAGAGAATCCTCCCAGATTGCTTGATTTTCTTCTTTGTTCTGGGTGGGAAGACATATGCGACAGACCAATGGACTTGTCCCACCTGGTTCCAAGGGTGGTGGGTATTTGTTGCCAGCAGAACAGACCATGGTGGCTGTCTGCCAGATGGTTGCCTCAGTGTCTGGCTCAAAAATGCCAACTGCAATTAAAAACCTTCTTTCAGAGAACCAGCCTTTCAATTGCCGTTCCATATGGTGATTGGTGCCTCTGGGCCTCTGATCGTTTAAGAAGCCAGGCTCCAAAGAAAAGCAGATGGAAAGAACTGTAAGATGAGAAAAGCCTGTAAAAAGGTGAGAAATAGGCGTTTAATTTTTCTAGTTCCAAAATCAGTGGAGAAAGAGTGACCAGTCAATAACTGGATTCTCCATAGTTTTCAGGCTCAGCATGAGTTAACCTGCAGCAGCCCCTAGAAAAAGGCTCCCCCTTCCTAACTGGGATGGGGAGTGGTAGGTATACTGATCTAAGCTCTAGTACCCCATTCTTAAGTCAGACACGAATCTAAGTGTTCAGCGAAGGTTTGTTGTAAAGGCAATTGCAGCAGTGAT
Organism: Ctenodactylus gundi; assembly: GCA_004027205.1. Classification (NCBI taxonomy): domain Eukaryota; kingdom Metazoa; phylum Chordata; class Mammalia; order Rodentia; family Ctenodactylidae; genus Ctenodactylus; species Ctenodactylus gundi. Next base: position 119,577 of record PVKB01002009.1, on the reverse strand, counting down.
CAGTCAATTTTGAGGGAAGTGAGCGGCCCTCTGCCTCAAAACCACATCATCCAATTTCTTCCCGAGTCACCAGCCTTCCAGGCATCCTTAGAAATGCAGACTTTCCAGTCCCCACAGTTGCAGGAACCAATACACTACCTCACTGCTGCAGGTTAAAAATATTCCCGAGGGATTTGTGTGCACATTAATATTTGAGAAGCTAAGCTGCAAGGCGTAGTGAGTTCTCTTGCCAGTTGCTGTGGATTATTTACTGAGATGCTACACTTAACTGTATCAATTTCACTGGTCCTGATATGAAATACACATCACGAAGAAAGACATCCACAGGTGTTTGTGGAGTAAAGACATTCTTAAGTTCCCTCCAAAATAAGTCAGGAAACAGTCATACATAAATGCATGAACTCAGTGTGACGTGAATACATTTCTGACAAAGTATTTAGGATTATTTGTGACATCTTAAGGTTTTACCTAACCATTCTGTTACTCATAGATATCATTTCCAAGATATGAACTAAGACATCATCTTCAAAATTTCTCATATGTGTGTGGAATAAGTTTAGATCTTATCAGGCTGCTTGTCTTTGATACTAATGACAATAACACTATTCCAGAAATAGACACAGTTAAGCACTTAATTCATATTCTCAAGACCTGGAACCATTTGCTGTAGTCAGTGCGTTTGGGGGAAAATATGAGATGAAATGCGGAAGGCATTGTGACCTAGGGTGAAGGTCTTGTTATTACTCATGGGATTGTTTGGAGAGAAGTGACATGTGATGGACCATGTGATGCAGTCATGTGCCTAGCAGAGCTGCCGTGTTCGCTTCCTTTCACAAATGACTTTCTAGGTGAGAGCTGATCATATTGGAATCCCATTTTGGAGAGTTAACTTACCTATTAATGGGTAGAAAATGTCCTAAGAATAATTCAGCTGCTCACAAGGGTTTTATTGCCATTAAAGTACCCTGTCCTGATATTAGAACACCTTAAGTAAAGGTGCACAAGGCAATTTAATGCTTAGATAGGAAGTAATTTCAAATTCTGGTGAGGTGGATTTTGTTGCATTGTTGCTTTGAGTGATATCTTTGTTCCTCGCTATCCACTTGTAAGCGTTTTCTTGCCTTTCCATTCTTCAGGTTTCTCAAACATCATGCATTAGATTTAAGGGGATATTGTTTGATGCCTAGGGTGGCAGCTGGTGCCATCTCTTCCCCTGGATTGAAAAGCACGATGTTGCATACAGCCAATGAGTACCTCTTTCCCACCACCCCACGGGCTCCCCATCCCTCTCTGATTAGCCTTGTCCTGCTTCACATGTTATCCAAACTCTTGAAGATGTTGAAATAGTCATGGATTCTTCTGTGGGGCTCACAGAGCCTCAGGGAAACTGAACTCTCTGGAGTAATGAGCAAAAGCTTCTAGGTATTTCTTTCCTTCACAGCCCAGAGTGAGCTCATAAAGCTTTTGTCAAAATTAGATATGCCAAACAAAGGTTGAAAATAGTTCTGCCCTCCAGGCTTTCTCGATCCTGTTCACAAAGGGACCAAAGGCCTCTGTCACACAGAGAAGAAAGAATACTGACTGGTAGCAAAGACTAGAAGTTCACGTGCCTTCAGAGGCTGGCTGGAATTTTTAAGGTGGGGAGCCTCCTGGGGTCGGCTCATAGGAATCACTTGGTGGTAGTGAATTATGGGAAACATACCCTGAAAGGAAGACTACTGGTTAACCTCTCCTGATGACAGCTTTTACTGTGTCAAGGAGAAAAGAGAGTTGCCCTGGCTGAACACTTGTGAGATGAAGTGCTGTTAAGTCAGGCACATTTGCTGGCACGCTGTAAGTGCTTAGTAGGCAATCATTTCCATATGCTTTTGCCCCGAAGTATGGGTATCACTATGTTTTTGCCTTTTTCCCAGAATTCAATAGAGAAGCTGTCTTCGGGCTTCCTCATAAGGAGGCCTGCATTATACACTTGCTTATATCCAGGGCTTTATTTGTAGACTGCAACGTGAGTGGCACCCCGAGCTGTACAAATCAGCATCCCTTCTTCCGTTCCCTTTCCTTCCTTTCTCTTCTTCTTCTGATGGTCTGTTTTGTCCCTTGCCTCTTGATCACGTTTTTCTGAGGCATCAGACCTAAGCCACTTCCAAGTGTCAACCATCCATGGTAGCCACTGCCGTGGTCTTATCTGCTTTTATTTATACCTTATCATTGCTGACTCCTGTCACCTCTCTCACACTTCTAGGCTTTTGCAAGAAAAGGATTGGCCAGCCCAGGAAAGAATTCATTCCCTCAAAGTATAAATGAGATAACTACCTGTTTTTCTCAGGGGAACTTCTTCATCATAATTGAGAACCTATTGTTTTCACCAAATGTTTGGGTAGGGGAAGAATGTGCTATTTTGTTTTGTAACTTTTTTTTCCCCAACCAGGACCAATTCTTGGTCCTGTCCTCAATCTGGGCTATGCTTTAGAATCATGTGAACAGCTTCTAAAAATCCTGATGCCAGTCCGCACTCCAGAATACTTAAATTAGAATTTCTCAAAGTGATGCCCAGTTTCAGTAGTGATCAGTCTCCCCACATAATTGATTATAACTTGTCCCCAAAGATGTAGTTATTAATCTAGGATGGAAGGCTAAATTCTAAAGTGAAAGTTTAATTTTATGTTTAAAAACATGAAACCTTCTTAATCAGCAAGTAGATGTTTGTCCAAAACAGTATATCCCCCTTTTAAAAGGAGAGAAAAAAGAAGAAATCAAACATAGAAAACATCATCTGACTTTTCTTTGTTTTGTTTTGATAATGTCTTATAGGGAAACCTAAAAGGTTAAATAAGTTATTTCACAAATGAATCCAAATATAACCATTACAGAAAAAACATATATTCATTGTGTGGCAGTCCAAATTTAACACAATGTTCAGAGAGCATTTCTGCCTGTATTTTTAGCTAAGCATAGAGCTCTTGCTCTGAGAGACATTGAGAATTTCAAAATAGTTTGTTGCCTAAAAATATACTTCCTGAAATTAACTTGAGGCCTGAAGGGATGAATAGGCTTACTTTTTTCTTCTACACTTACTGTTACCACAAGAAAGCAAATCTTAAATACATGTATGTTTATATTTTTAGAGACCCAGGAAACAGGTGCTGTGCCCAAGCAACAAAGCAGCTAGGAGGGCTGAGCACTGATGATAGAAATCTAGATTTATAGGACAGAAAGTGGCTGTGGAAAGGCACAGAACCTGCTCCTTTCCAGGTAGGAGCATACTTAGCATATGAAGACCACGGGAGGCTCTACTCAGGCCTTTCCAAGGGGATCCCTTGCAGAAGTACCCCCCCAACTTTCAAAGGGCCAGCAAAGAGTCTTGGGTTATGTGTAGTCTAAATGCCTGGTCTTCTTTGGTCTAGCAAAGACTGTGTTAATTCATGTTTGTTAAGTGCCCAGGAGCCTTGTTCTGCTTCACTTGACTCTTCAAAATGTCTTTAATTACTACCATCACCAGTAGAAATGACAATTCTCGTATTGCTTCTCGGTGTGCACGTACGTCACAGAGTAGCTGGTCTCTGTATTGTATTAGTGGCTGTGAGTGAATAGTACATGTATAATCACCATTCTCGGCATGAGTGGAGAATTCTGTATCCTTTCCTACTTGGTACAAAAAGCCAATTGTAATTATTATAATTATTCCTATCTGTATCCATCTCTTCACTCGTTTAATCTATAAGTATTTTGGATACTTCCTGCATTACCAGTGCCATTGGTGCCAGAGATACAGGATTTGAACAAGAAAGCCCAAGTCTCATGGAGCTTCTTACAATTTGCGGGATAGATTATATGCAATGTTGTGTGAAATAATAAAGAAGAATGTGGCCTAACACAATCATATAAACTTTCTCAAAACTATGAGGGTTTCTGGGGTAATTTTTGGAGGTCATCTATATCTATATACATTGAACTATATTAGATAGTTTGTATGTGGCCCAAGACAATTCCTCCTTACTCAGCGTGGCCTAGGCACGCAACATATGCTTTACGATAATCATGGATAAAGGCCAAAAGCTGGTGCCCCTCAGCCCCAGCCTCTGTCCAGTAGCTTTAATTACAAAATACATACTGAAAGGAATTCCATCTGATATGAAAGCCTCCCTTGCCCTTCTCCATGTTCATTCTCACAGCATCAAGTTCACTCGAAGTTGTGTAACGTCTTCTGGAATTTGTTGGTGCGCTGCCTGGCAGTTGCATAATTATTTACCGTATCTTTTTCTCTTGCCAGTTAATAGTGACATGATGACCACTGAAAACAACGGTGCAGTCAAGTTCCCACAACTGTGCAAATTTTGCGATGTGAAATCTTCCACCTGTGACAACCAGAAATTCTGCATGAGCAACTGCAGCATCACGTCCATCTGTGAGAAGCCAGAAGAAGTCTGCGTGGCTGTGTGGTAAGAGAGCATTTCAAGGGATGGCTCTTTCTCTCTGACAACTTATGAGTAGTTTATGGTCGCAGCACGCAGAGTTGATATGCCTCGAGTCCCTAAATATAGATGCTATTCCATTTCCTTTTCATTTAGAATCTTTTTCAATGATTAAATGTAGTTTCCTGAGGTATCCATGCCTTTTCAAATACACCTACATTTGTGTGTGTGTCTAAGATGGCTAAGATGACTTTGAATTTTCCACATAAATCTGGAAATCCTTCCTTGCATCAAAGAGAGTGAGTTTATCTAAGTAATCTTTTCACTGAGATCTCAGTACCTTAGGGATACAAGGTGCTGCTTTATCTGAGAGAGTTCAGTTCTGCGTGGGGGAAAGAGAAGAGACATAAGGTTAGCTCTTGGAAAAAGAAAGCACTGTCAAAATTAGGAATCTCGGTAGAGGAGCCAGAAAAGCAGCTCATTACTTCGAAGCCCTGGTTATACCACTGCTAATCTTTGGGCCGAACACAGCATCTTTCTCTTGGATCACAGCTCCATATTTTTTGTAGGTTAAATTCTCTGCTTTTTCTCCTTTTCTCATTTCTTCTAACTCACCTCCCTCCCACATATAAACATCTCAGATAGTTCTTTTTGCATACACAGCGGGCACTCATGAGTCATTTTATTAATTCATGGCAGTGGATTAACAGCATGAACAAGCAATAAACAACCTTGATCACTGAGAGTCCCAGTTTGATTAAAAAAATATATATAAACATATTACTGGGATGTAAGGTTGTGGCTTATTCTAATATTCTAAATTTATCAACTCTGTATATTTTAAGTAGCTTATGTATCTCCTGGCTGATTCACAAGAAGAATATAAACTCAAATATCTCTCCCTCTTGTTTGGAAGTGAGTCTTTGAGTATTACTCCAGGCCACAGATTTACCTTGTTGATAAATCTGGAAACCTTGCAAATTTCCACACATACCAGTGGGTGAGCTGGTTTCTTAAGCACTAAAGGAATGTTAACAGCAAAGGCCTGTTGTTCCATCTTGCTCTACCTGCCAACTTCATTTGTGTCCAGTCCTGGGCAGCACTTCTGAAGAAGGGATTTTGACAGTGTTTTCCAAGGAGAGGAATTCATATGACTGAAGTTTCAGAAAGCATATCATCTGAGGAATGGCCAAAGAAGTTAGACACGGTTCATCCAGTAAAGAGAGGACATAGGTTCTGTTGAGAGAACTTGAAAGGCTCTCAGGCGGAAAATAGAATATACTCATTTTGCCTAACTCTGAAGGGCAAACGGAGGATCTGTAACATTTAAAAGGGAACAGAATGTATTCAACATAAGTTGAAATGGTTTCACAATCAGAATTTCCCAATGTCAGATAGGATTTATCCTCTGGAACAGTGAAATTCTGGATGACCTTTAGAGGAAGGGCTGAGACCTAAGCTTGATGCTGTTCCTTCCATGGCTCTGACTTACGGCTTGTCTTTGCTCGGATGCACACTGTGGTGTAAGAGTTTACTCCTGTGGAAAGCAGGCTGTTTTAATTAAGATAATTCTCTTTGACGTGTAATACAAGTCCAAAGGAGTGAATGTGAGTCAAGTCTTTCTGGAGTCTAGGCTTTATTTGTCTCAAAACTAATGAGCATGTGGAGAAGAGGAAACCTTCCCCTCTTTTTGGCACCCCAGCTATTAAAAAAAAGAAATATAGTGCACATTATTTTTACTTGTCTTAGCAAAAGCCAATGCTTCTGTTAAGTGGGAGTATTGATACCAAGGAAGGCAAGTGCGGTGGACACTGCCACACAACCCTATCCCCTTTGGGATGGACGCACTTACTCCTAGGAATGGTGGCTGCTGACGTACCACCCTGGGTAAGGACTTTCCTTCTACTGACAACTGCTGTTTCACTCGCGGGCATCCAGTATTCCATGGCTGTCGAATGCAAGGGTGCAAGTTGCAGGCCACTTTGCCTGAATTTGAGACAACTTTTAAGGGTTGCTGTAGCGTCAGTGCTTCTGGTGGATGGGCTGGGAGCTCTGTAGCGACCTTCATTGTAGTTCAACTTCCCCTCCGTATAGTACTGCTTCCTTCAGTCTCTTACATCTCCAAACATGTCTTGCGCAGAAAACTCATAGCTTAAATGTCTGTTTCCAGGAGCCCCAACCCAGACAGGAGGTTGTTTTGTAAAATAGCCAAGTATGTCAAAAATACTGTGCCATGAAAAAAATTCCGACACTTTCTTGAATTTGGTGTTGTTTTTATCCATTCATTTAATTACTACCAACTTTGTACCCATTCTGTATACAGTGCTTAAACTCTTCCTAAGAAAGGGAATAAGTTTTGGAATTGAAATTAAGTTCATTACAGTGGCACTCTGCACAGTAGCTCAGAGCAAACACTGCAGGACAAAAAAGAAGTCATATTTCATTGTATTTTCCCGTTTCTGGGCTCAACTGTGCTTAAGAGTTGTTTTGCAAACTTGGTTCTGCCTGATAGGAAGCTCTGTCACAGGAGTAAGTACTGAAATCAGTTAAGGACTTTACCTGGACCCAAGTATTCTAAGTGTTTTCTTTTCTGTATCTTAGCTCTCTGTGCAACGAGGAGGCAGAAAGTGAAAGCCTCTGAAAGAGCTGCCTAGTAATCACAGAGCAGCTGTACTTGGTGGCTCACAATTCCTTGTAGGTGTCTAGAAGCTTCTAAAGGAGTCATCATGATTTTCTCTAGGAGAGTAGAAGATTCAGCATGCTTTTGTTTTATTAGCCAAAACAAAAAAACATGTACACATATAAAATTGTGGGGAATGGGGAGGTGCTCTTGTTCCATGGCCTAAGCATTTACAAAGACTGCCTGGAAGCTTTGAGGTTGAGAATGGGTAGTTTTTACAACCTGCATCATTTATTGTGTGATTATGCCAACATGTGCTACCTTTAATTCCCCACAGCCACCCCAGAGGAGGGCTTCTAATGGGCTCTCTTCCTGCAAGAGGATGGAGCTACTTAGAAAAAGAAGTCGCTCCCCTTGTGTCCCCTGGAGCTTTAGTTTGGAAAATCCTGAGCTCTTGCACAAAGGGCCACTGGAGTCACTTCTGGACTGTATGGATCTCATAAGTACCAGTTCTGTTCCTGGTTGGCCTGCTGCATTCTCCTTCACACTCCCACTCCAATTATTTCCATATTAACTAACTGTTCTTTGGTGTCCCAGAGTCCCACACTAAGAAGTTGATACTAGTCAAAGTTGCCTTTTCCCTCATGGCAAAGGATCCAGCTCTTTCCCAAATGAAAGCTGTGACTTAGCTTTCTTCTAGCCACTTTTCATGTTCTTGCTGTGAGTAGTGAGTGCGTGTGTGTATATGTGTGCTTGCTTAGGGGGGTGTGTGAGCACGCACATGTGTGGAGGTGCATGAGTGAACTCATAAAACATTCACTGAGGTCCTTTTGTCACAGAGGATTACACTAGCAAAACTGACTGGACGTGTCACATCATTAAAGTCTCAATTAGGGCTTCTCCAGCATTCCTCTTGAGGTAGAGAGATTGCTGTACAACGGGACAGGTAGTTTGCATCTGAAAGGGGGTTGAGACAACCTTGGCGTTAGGCTGAATCACCCCAGGTGGTATACTTATGAAGAAAGCACAGGGCAGTAATAAGGAGATGATGTCCTTTGCTAAGAATACTCAAGTTTTATTTTATTTTGGGGTTCTTTTTTTTTTTTTTGCAATTATGAGAGTGGAAATCAGTCATGTCATTTTTAAGTATAGCTTGCATGCAGAGCCAAGTGAGCATTTTTAGGGCCAAAGGAAAATACCATGTGAGAGATTCTCTGAGCCCTTAACAGAATTAGACTCCAAACATGTGATGCAAAGAAATAATAAATGCAGAAGGATTAGTTTATGACAGCATAAACTATTTCATTGAATTATAAATGAAAAACATCATGCAGTTTGTTTTATGTGGTATTTTCCTCTCCTGTTTTTCCCCCATATTTGGGGAAACTATAGTTCGCTATCTCGAATGTTCCTATTTAGTTGGCAAAGCCAGCTACTTATATGGAATATGCTCCTTATACAGAGTGCTCAGTAGCTCAGCAAATGGAAAAAGTGAATTCCTGCCATGACTCCCCAGGAATTCCCTTTGAGAACAATGTAGCTGGGTTAGACACTGATCTGCCACCTAAACTAAGAATGTGTGTAAGCCTTACAGAGTGTTTAAGGCTGGAAGGATTAAAAGTAGCCTGAGTACCCAGAAATTTTCAGTTTTTCTGTGCCTTCTTTTTTTTTTAATTTAAGGAGTTTTTCTGTGCAAAATTCCCTGGCAGAACAGCCCCATAGAAAGCTGTCATGTTTACAATCATAAATGTATTCTGAAAATGAGCAAAAGAAAACCAGGATTGAATACAATAAGTATAGAAGATTAATGCTAGTGGCGAAAAAGAGCAAACCGCCATTGTTAGGAACAACCAGATTGCTTTTCTGTCCAGAGACCAGAGGAGACCGTACTTAGCTCTTTCCTCTCTTTCTCTCCCTCTGCTTTTCTCCTCTCCCCTCAACAAACCTCTGCACCCTAGGAGGAAAAACGATGAGAACGTAACGCTGGAAACAGTTTGCCATGACCCCGTCAAAGCCTACCGTGGCTTTGCTCTGGAAGATTCCACATCTCCGAAGTGCGTCATGAAGGAAAAGAAGGTGCCTGGCGAGACTTTCTTTATGTGCTCCTGTAGCTCTGATGAGTGCAATGACCGCATCCTCTTCTCTGAAGGTGAGCTTTCTTCTCCTGGGGACCTGGGACCTAGCTTCCTCCGTGAGTCCCTTGCACACTTGGTCTGGTAATTTCCCTGTGGCTGATGCTACAGCATATGTCTATGCTATGTCAATGATGAACCCATTGACCCATGAGGAAGATGTGCGTGGGAGCAGCAGGATTGACACAAGCACTGTCAGATCTGGCTCACCAGGACCCCGCATTGTTATTTGTTCTTTTCAGTCTCTTTCACTCAGGCACTGGTTCTCCGAGGCAGTTACTTAAGTAAGGTCGCCTAGAGGAAGGAACACCTGAGAACTTGTCAGAAATGCGTGAATTGTCCAGCCCCAACCCAGACTACCTGAGCAGTGGGGCTCAGCAAACAGTATTTTAGGTAAAATTTGAGAATCACTGGTCTCAAGATTTGAAGGGGGCTATTTGATCCTGCCTGAAGGAAGACTTCCTTTAAATTAACCGATGTGGTTTCGTGCATTTATGTATTCCTGGGATTTGTCTGAAAGAGCAAATCGTTGAGCTCCTTTGAAAGAATTGAAATGTAGAGGGGAAACAGTGAAACCAAGCTTATCCCCAAGCAAGAGGAGACTAGATACTAACCTGTGTCTTTGAAGTTAAGCCTTCACTCACCTCAAAAGGAGAGCATGCAGTCATCTTTCAATTAAAAAAGTATTCAATCATTATTAGTTACAAATATAGCAGATATTTCTTATCAAAAATCAAACAAACCAGCAGTGCATAACATTTAAGATTTTTCTTCTCCTCTCATTCCCAAACCAATCAATAAACTATATTGGAGTTTGTTGGATACACAGACACCTCTGTCATTTGTTGATATATTTTCCTCCTTCCTGCCTCTTCACAATCCTGTGCTTCTCTGTTTCCTCCCTTAACCCATCCATCTACTTGTTTATCCATCCATCTTCCTATCTTTCCACCTTGCTGTCTCTTTGATCCATCTCTAGTCCAAGTATTGGATCATGTTATAAATGTTAATTTACATTTTTCAACCAACCGCTTTCTTACATTTTTCTAGACAAGGAAATACATACAGAAACATGGTATATCTTTTAATTGCTGTCTAGAATTCTATGTGTGTTATCTTTCATGACTGATTCTACAATTTCCCTATTGATAGATGATTTAAGTACTCGTTTGCCACTTAAATTGCATTGACTATGGGGAAAAAAAAACTTAACAGATTTGTGCTAATATTTCTGCAAGACCAATTCTTGGAAGTGCTATTTCCAAATCAAGATACACACATTTAAATACAGATAACCACTGCCAAATTTTTCTTCTCTCAAAGGGACAGTGAACATATGGATTTCTAGGTACTCTCCAATACTAGATGTCTTAATATGGCTAGGCTAAGAGTGACAATTAATATTCTCTTGGTTTTAGGAATGTGGAATCTGAGTGGAAAACTATTTGTTTAAACTGAAATAAATTTGATAGAATTTAAAAGGAAAGACAGTTTGCAACACAGTTTTTTTGTTTATTTGTTTGTTTGTTTGTTTCTTTTTTTGGAGCACACGTGTTGTGACCGCACACTGCCTTGCTGGGGGGAATGACATCTTCCTGCATTGTGTGTAGCTCTCAGTGGCTCTACACTTCCATCTTTTTCTTTCCATCTACCCTTCATTTACTGCCGTCTTCCTTCCTTCAGCCCTGCTCCCTGCCCATGCCCGAGCCTGCGCGCTGGAAGCCCATGTCAGTACAGCACTGCCTGGAAGCTCGCAGCACTGTTTTCTCATCTTAGAATTATCCTGCTTCCCTCCTATTTCTTGTGTGATTTCAGTGTGAAGCAGGATATAAATAGATGAAGCTCATCCTGAAGCATGGTAGCCCTCGATGTCCCGGGTGAATGTGTCAACTTCTCTCAAGTAGTTGACCTTTTAATAGACGCTCCAGGCTAAACCTTATGGAAAATCAGGCAAAGTTTACTGCAGTCTGTCCTTTGCAGTAAGTTGAGCAAAAGTTGATAAGTGAACTAGGAGAAAGGTACATACTGTCCCGTGGCCAGTGCTGTAGGATGATTCTGTACTATGTCAGTAAGCAGTGATCTCTGTTTTCAGTATATTTCAACTCAGGAGATAATCACAGATATTTGTTCTTTCCCTCTTAATGATTACCAGACTAACCTTTCTTTTCTTATGATGTGAGATAATGATCCGTTTTTCAGGAGATCCCAAACAACAGATGTCTGCTTGATTTGAGAGTCTTCTGAAATGGTCTGGGACTGAGTAAGAGGTGTGAGGTGTCTGCTTTTGTTTTGTTTCGTTTTTGAAACAAGATCTTGCTCTGTAGTTCAGGCTGATCCTGAGCTTATTACTACGTAGCCGAGGCTGGCCTTGAACTCCACGCAGTCCACCTGAGTTTCGGAATTACAGGCGTGTGCCACCGTGCTGACTTCATGTGGTACTGGGGAGTCAACTCAGGGCCTTTCCCTCCTGAGCAAGTGCTTTAACCACTGAGCTACACCCCTAGCCTGTGGGGCATTTGCTTTTTAAGCATCTTTGTTCTCTGCAGTGATTTTAGAAGCAACACTTTGGGTTCCTTTTCTCCTCTGATTGTCGCCACCTCTTCTTTTTACATATTAAGAAATGAAAACTCATGCGACGTAAATTTAATTTCTCTATTTCGTGTCAAACGAGATGGATGAGAGCAAAAGCTGTGGCGTATATCCCACTGGGCGATCGTTACTGTGCTTGCTGTCAAGTTTCTGAGGGGTGACCACACGGCATGTCATAATTACAGTCATCCCTCTCTGTGCTGATACATCTGCGATTCACACAGCCATGGGTTAATGATATTTAAAAAAACTGATGTTTATACTGACCATCTTTTTGTTGTGATTATTTTCTGAACAATAGAATACAACTATTTATTAGAACGCCTGCTGTTAGACATTATAGTAATCTAGGGATGATTTAAAATATCGCGAAGGGTGTGTGTAGGTTCTATGTAAATACCATACTGTTTTCTCCAGGAGACTTGAGCCTCAGATGATTCTGGTAGCTATCCTGTGTCATGGAAACAATCTGTCATGACAGTGAGGGACGCTTAGTACTCATCTTTCTTGAATATGTGACGGAAATATGTTGATCCCCAAGGCGTTCTTTTGAAATGTAAAGTTTTATTTTTGACTCTACTGTTAATGACAGTCAGGAAAGGGATACCGTCCCTGGGCACCTGCCTTTCCACAGAATGGACTCCTTTTACTTATGGCCACCCTGGCAGGGAGAAGTTGTTTCTGTCTCATTTATGGATGACAAAAGTTGAAGGCTCTGCCCAGGCCCACAGCGCTGCTAGCAGTTACCGTGGGCTGCAGGAGGCACTAAAATCTGGAGAGTTTCTTTTCTCCATTCTGTGCTGATGAATTTCCTCTCTTTCCCTCCTCTCTCTTCCTTCATTTACCTCATTTTATTCCCTTATTCCTCTCTCTTCATCTCTGTACATTCCTCTGCTTTCTAGAGGGATAATATGCACCTATGATAAAAAATTCAAATTCTACAAAACAGGTGTTTTGGAAAAAAAAAAGTTTTTCTTCCAATTTGTTGCTTAATCTTCCTGTTCCCCAGAAGCCATTGTTAATAGTTGGTTATCCATATTCCTCCAGAAGTTTCTCTGAATGGAATTCTGAGTAAATTCTAAATGTAGCAATGCATAGCATTGAGATGTTTTAAAACATCATACTCATCAATATGTGATTTATATAAATGAAATTTACCCTTTTAAAAAGCACTATTGCTGAATTGTGGTAAATGAGTTTGAAAACTTTAAGAGGACTTGCTGCTTTTCTCTTTGAGCTGCTCCATGCCTGGTGGTTCCTTACTTCTCTGTGGTGGCCAGGAGTAGAAAGGCAGAAGTATTGAGGTGTTAGAGTCACTTGAACAAGGCTACGGTCTGCTCGTCACAGCTCCCTCTAACACTCACATTCCCCTTCCTGTCTCTGAAGACTCCCTTTTGCCAGAAGACTTTAGAGTACACCCCTGTACTTACCAAAACACAAAATTCAATTAGAAGAGAGCATGTCGGAATTGCTTGTTGCTTGTTGCTTGTTGCTGAAATCTTTGTGCCAGCTATCGGTCGCACAAGACTTGATAGGCACCAGGACAATGTCCCAACACAGGACAACGGGAGAAAGGACTCTTGAGCCAACAATATCTACTCTGTTTACTCACACAAGACGTACCCCCTTTACAGAGATGCTTGGTGGGTACTGATCTCTCCATGAATCTCTCACTCTCTCTTTGAGTGTCAAATAGATTCATTGTTTTATTCATTTCATACATGGTTTCTAAGTACACTCAAGGCACTTATTTTTGCAGAACACTGAACAAGGAGATGATTTCTGCTGCCTTGGGTAAGAAACAGTTGAGTGCAGTAGCCAAAAGCGAGAATGGGAGACGGATCTCTTGAATGTTGCATCCGTTCCACTGCCTTGAGGTGTGTCATCTGAAGGTCATGCCCCTACCTTGCCGTGCCTCAGTCCCCTGGTTTGTAAAATGGAAACAGAAAGGAGGTTTGGGGTGTTGGTGTGAAGATCGAATTGATTAATACATAGCAAGTTCTTTCAGCCGCACTTCTGGCACAGAATCAGCAGTCATTATCTATTAGCTGGTGACATTAGCTGGGTTTTTATAAAGGGCTTGGGACAACTGCCTGTGTGAGGCAGGAGTCCTGCTGGGCCTGTTGTTCCAGCACTGCAGTTCCACAGCTGCGCCATGGCCATGCGCCCCGCCCAGAGCATTTGGACCCCGAGGCCCCACACCACGATGTTTTGCAGGGACTTGCTTTGTTTCAGGCCTTGCCTCTCATCCGGTCTGTCTCTCCTCTCCACACAGAGGCAAGGGGAGCGTGCCACGTGTAAGATCTCTAATCAAAGCTAACCGCATCCCTGACATTATGGATAATATTACAAATTAGGCACGTTGTTCCTGTTTTGACTCAGAATCACAGCAGGAAGCAGCTGAATAAAACTGGAACAACTCACCAGTGCCTTTCAGATCAGTGAGCAGAGTAATCGCAGTTCTATACTTGCCAAGGGTGTTTATTCCTCCTCCTCTTTCTCTGCAGAAAGCTTCCGCTGGGCCACGTGGCCTTGTCTTTCAATGGCCACTGCTCTGATGACCAGCTATCTATGAGGACGGAGCCTACAGGTGGCTGTAGGAATTCTAGGAAATTATACTTAGGAATTTCTAGTACTTCAGCTAGCACAAAATGAATGGTGCACTTCTTACCCAGTCTTCTCTGGGTAAGGAAAACATACCTCCTCTGATTGGTGTGTCCTCACGCTACTCAGAATGGCTATAAAGCAGTCACATTTCTGTTACAGGCCACTTGTGTGCGCTGTCAGCATCTGTGTTGTAATAAGGAACTTGGTGATCTGTTTGCACACTGAAGTGTGAGAAGCACTGGTGTGAACTCCCCCAGAGAGGACGGAATCAGAGACGGGTGTCTTGTTAATATCATACTACATACCACTGATCTGGGGCTGAAGGAGTGGTACAGTGGTTAAAGCGCTTGCCTAGCAAGTGCACTGTCCTGAGTGTGATTCCCCAGCACCACGTAAGCTGGGTGTGGTGGTGCACACCTGTAATCCCAGCACTCAGGAGGCTAAGGTAGGAGGATAACCATGAGTTCAAGGCCAGCCTGTGCCCCATAGTGAGTTCAAGACCAGTCTGGGCTATAGAGTGAGACCCTGTCACAAAAGCAAAACAAAACTTGCTGAGCTTATGGGAGGAAAAAGGGGTGAACTTGGCCTTAAATATGGTTATTTGGATTAAAAGCTAAATACGCTTTACTTGATTTATTCACGTAAAAAAGACTCTGTAGTCATCTGTGGGCGTATTTAATATGTTCCATTTGCTCCACAAGTGTTCTAGTGTAGAAAAGATGGGACACCTATTTAGTACACATGTCTCTTTTATATTTATTTTTTAATTGACAAATAGTAATTACACATACAGGATATAGTGTGACATCTCAGTGCATGTGTACATACAGTGATCAAACCAGGGTGACTGGCATATCGTACCTGTGTGCTGGGAACACCCAGAATTCTCTCTAATGGATGTTTTGAAATATCCCAATTAATGGTTGCAAACCACAGTTTTCTTACTATGCTGCAGAACATTAGAAGTTATTCCTTCTATTCATCGGTACTCTTACTTGTTAACCATCCCTCTTTCAATTCCTTCCTTTCCCTTTACTCTTCCTAGGAACCGATAACCATAGTTCTATTCTCCATTTCTATGAAACCAGCTTTTTGGCTGCCACAAATAAGTGGCATTTATCTTTCTGTATGTGACTTACTGCAGTTAGCGTAACGTCCTCACGTTCTATCCATGTTGCTACAAATGACAGAAATTTGTTGTTTGTGGCCGGAACAATATCCCGTTGGAAACGAATACATCACATTCCCCTTATCTGATCATCCATCTGTGGACACCTTGGTTGATTTCATGTCTTGGCTATTGTGAATGGTGCCTAGGTTAAAAAAATATAACTGTCTGCAGATGTCTCTGATGTACTGGCTTCATTTCCTCTGGGTACCACATACCAAGTAGTAAGACTGCTGGAATATGTGACAGTTTTATTTCTTTCTTTTTAGTTTTCTGAGGGACCTTCATACTGTTTGTTGTTGTTGTTGTTGTTGTTGTTGTTTTGTTTTGTTTTGTTTTGTTTTGTTTTGTTGTGCATCCAGTCCTGTGGATTGAACCCAGCGCCTTGTTCCTGCTAGGCTCTACTGCTGACCCTCATCCCTAGCCCCACGCTGTTCTCCCTAATGGCTGTACTAACTATATCTACCAGCAGCATCTGAGAGTTCTCCCTTTCTTCCATCCTCACGAGTGTTTGTTGCTTTGTGTCTGCAGAAGAGCCACTCTAACTGGAGTGAGGTGATATCTCACTATGGGTTTGATTTGTATTTTCTTGATGGTTTAGTGATACTGAACATATTTTCATAGTCAGTGTTTCTTCTGGACAGTGCTTATGTCAGTTCATCTGTGGGGCTACCTGCTGTATTTCCCAAAACAAGAAGACATTTAGAAATGTATTTGAGTTGCATTTTACACAACACTGTTGTGAATTTGATTAACTACAAAGATGCCTGGTAGGCCTGGAATGGCCTGGAAGAGACTCAGTGTGCTATTGAAGGGAGCTCACCTGAAACATTTTGCTTCTCAATTGTTCGTTATGTTCATCTGCTGAAAGTAGGAGCACGGAAAGCAAGAATGTGACCCGTGGGAATTAATGGAGATATGCTTCTGGGTGGGTACAGCTCTCAGATGAAGAGATTCCCGGCTTTCCACCTGAGTTAGCACTAAGCATAACTGAAAAACGGTCACTGTGACCAGGCAGACGGGTTCAAAGACCAGGGCCCACGCTTGTCTAACTGAAGTGTGGGCCAGGTATAACCATGCCTGTGGCCCAGGCTGGGGGCACTCACAGAATTATAGTAATGATGCTGGCTGTCTTGGCCAGGAACCTGCCAAGGAGTGTGTGCTTACCTGTGCTAACTACTTTCAGGTGTGTTGTTTTGTTCATACAGTCTTAGCATTTTTATGCTGAAGTGAAATTAACATACCCAAACTTTTCATTTTAATGATAATAAATGAATCTCCGTAGAGTAGTGTGGAGTTTTCTTAAGGTCTTGCAGATACTTCTCACCTATGCCCATAGGAGAATCGTAAGAGAATCAAAGAATCATGTCCCTTCTTTGGCAAACACTCTTATCTCCTCATTCCTGTGGCAGGTGCGTGCCTTCTTACAGGTCTCACCACCTTCATATGGGAGACTGATTAGCTATCTCAAGAGCTGCTGATCTGTCTCACTGAACGCAACCCCAATTTACTATGTAACAAATTATTAGCAAGCAGAAATGAAGTATATAGATGACAGCCACTGGAATGTATGCTTATCTTTTGAGAAGAAAATACCTAGTAGGAGTTAAGAGTGTGGTCTTCTGAGTTCTTCCCTGGGAGATTATCTGGATACCAATCCCATCTCCTTTATTTGTAGACTGGTCGCCTTTGGGTGAATTGATTCATCTTTTTTGTCCCTCTAAAAAATGGTATTGGTGTGGTAATAGTGAGTACCCTAAATAAGATTATGTGAGGATAAGTGAATTTATTTAGCTAGAGACCTTAGAACATCATTTGGCACAGAGTAAGCATTCCATAAATTTTGACTATAAAAAGTTCACTAGGTTCAAGTGTCTTATCTTTGGTTTTCCTCAGATGAGTGAGGCGCTTTGTTCAACTGTCATGTGCTCTGCTTCCTGAACATTTTCCCACCAGGACAGCGTGTAGATGCCATCTATCATATGCAGTTACATGAAACAAAGTGAGATGTTCACCGTCGAGGATGTTGTAGAGGACGCTGTTGTCTGCATTGTGTTGTTGTTGCCTTTCTGCAGAAGCCAGGAAAAGTTTATTTTAGTGTGTACCCTGGCAAGATTGTTCCCTTCATGAGGACTTGTTGGCTTCTGATCTTCAAGACACGTTAGAGCAGGGGGTCAGCAAACACTGTGATGAAAGGCCAGACAGTAAATATTCTCATCTCTGCAGCATATGGAGACGCTGTTGTAGATTCCCCACTCTGCTGTTGAAGCAGCCGCAGGCACTATGTAAATGGTTGGGCCAGAGCTCAGTTTCAGTCCGACTTTATTTAGAAAACCAGGTCTGAGGCCAACCTCTGATGGAGATGACAGTGTTCTATTTTTTTTCTTTTGCTGCTGACTACCAGGAAAGCTTAGGGTCAGACCTGACGCTTCTATCATGTATGCATGTATGCATTTTTAATGCTCATATCTTCTTTGCTTTTCTTTTCTACTCTGTGTTCCCACATTTATGCTCCACTAATCACTTTAGCTCCTATTTTGAACTTTTGTCTACCCTCTTCCATTGTGTCTGAAGGTTGCATGAGATTTTTTTTCTTTTTTCCTGTTTTGGGACAAGATAAGGCCCTACATTATTTCATCCACTCTGTCTAGCTTGGAAACCAGAACTCTAGAAACTTCTTGGAACTCAAGGTTCAACCTCTCTGGGTGAATAGAGAAGCCAACTACCAGATGTGCACTGTCCTCCGATGGTGCGTGCTGCTAACCTGCAGTCTTTATGCAGGCCTCATAGTAGCTAGCATGGTAATTCATGTCTTCTAACCTGAGACACCGAGAGAAAGGAGGAAAAAGGACTGTCGGTAGCCACAAAGTTTCATTCTTTTCTCTCGCATTGTTGCAGAATTTTTTTTTTTTCAAATGAAAGCAGCTTCTTTGGTTTGCAAGCTTCACTCTGGCAGGAAGACAAATTATTTTTTTTACAGTATCAGACGTGCGGTTTCCTGTCTGTGTTTAACTTGCTAGCAGAACATCTCAGCCAGCTGGTTCCCTCTGGACCCGCTGCACCCTGAATGAGGCCGCCTCACGCCATCCGCAAGCCCACTTTGTGAATTGATCGTATGCCTCTAGCACTTTATTGACTCATACTGCTTCCCGAGCAAGGGAAGATTCAAAAGTGTTGCCACCGTTCTCTCAAATCTCACTGTGTTTGCTCAGCATGCTTACCATCACGCAGCTGGCTTCTTGAGGGGGAAACTCTTGGTACTTGTATGTAAGAATGAGAACAATAAAGGGCCCTGTGGCCGCTCTGGGGAATTTTCAGGGTGCTGCCTCTGAATTGTGCACTCTTCAGAATCGCTGCCGCCAGCTGTGCATTTTTGTTTTCATAGAAACAAACCAGGTTTATTTTCAGGTCTGACTGCAGAAGAAAAGAAGAAAAACAGGTGTGGAAATATGGTTGAGAATAGTTGTTAGAAGAGGAAGAAAATTATGGATTAAAGTCACCAGTCTCATCCCTGAGAAATCAGTTATTTGAAGTGATGACTCAGAGTTGAAGGAGCCTTTGGTCATGAACAAACTTTGGTTAGAAAGCGCCCTCTGAACCCCTCAATATAGCCCGTGTCTGCCCAAGGAAATAATAAAGATTGTGCGTGCCAGGGGACATCGTGACTCAGTCAAGTGACGCTTAGGATGTATTTGAAGTGATTTAAGGCAAAGAAACTCACTTTTATAGTTTTCCTTTCCCTTAAGCAGCAAAGTAAACAAAGATGTACTGAGACCAGATGTGGCTGCTGGTTGAAAGTCTGTGTACTCTAGAACTTCATTCCGATATGAATCATTGCAGAATGGAATCTGGCGTAGACGCAGACTGTCTTGTGTTCACTGACTGGATAGGAGTGGTCAAAAAAGCACTTGGCCAGGAAGGTTGGCATTGCAGTGAGACTCGTGATTGCTGTGCCGTCTCCCTCCTTTCCCCCCAGGCCCATGTGTGCCCCATAAACCCCACACCTACAGGTGATGGCGAAAAGGGTCAGGTGAAACTCCTTTTGCTACTTGCAGGAGTCCTAGTATTCTATTAAGGAAAACCTCAGTCCTAGGTAGCCGCTGTGAAACTTACTCTCATTTCTGCCCAAGCTAACCTCCAGAGACTGTATTTACAACCACGTTAACATCTGGTTGGCTTGCCTTTGGAAGGTTTTTTTTTTAATCCTAAATCACTCATGCATGTTGCTAATCATGTAAAATATCAATTTTACCATTGGTCATTGTGTCTATTTTAAAAACCAATGTTAACTTTCAAAACACAATTTATGTTTGCTTTTCTACTTAAAAACGATCACACACACACACACACACACACACACACACACACACACACACGCACGCACTCTTTTTGTTGCCTCAGTGGAAAATATAGTTATTTTCTGTGTCAAAAACAATTGATCTGAAATTTAGTCATTAAAATTCCTTCCATTCCTTTCATTTTCTAGGCCCCATCCAATTGGAAATACCTATTTTTCTGCCAGACTGACATAGTCATTCCCAGCTTTGGCCTTACCATGAAACACCTGCGGAGCTTTAAAAAATGCTCATTAGCGAGGTCTTACCCTGAAGTTTTGGACTTAATTGGTCTGGGGTCTGGTATCAGAAATTTCTTTTAAATGCCCCAAGATATTCCAGTATGCAGCCAACTTTGGGAACCATTAGACTCACAACAGTTTGTCCTGCGAAATCTTTTTATACTTTTTATTATGCTGTCCATGCAACCTGGAAAAAGATGATAACAATTAGCAAATGGCAGTCACATGGGAAGGAGCCAAAATTCAGCCTTCTACGGTTAGACAAGGACAAGAGAACCAAATACCTATGTTACCCCATCTCTGGAGGGTAACAGGATGCTTTAATACAAAATATTTTTTTTGTTGTCGGCAGTTTATAGGCAGTTAAAACTTGAGAGCAAGGCCAAGGATTTCATTGATAGCAGGTATCTGGGAATTTAGAACTGATTAAATTTCCAGTAAAGAAAAGAATATTTAAAAGTCAGACTATAACTGAAAAGTTGAATGCGAGGTTTGGTGCCACCACCTTGGCAAGGATAAAGCAGAGACCAGGGAGACAGTGAGCATGGTTTTACGAGACAAACATACGTAGTCTGGAAGGAACTGTAGAAAACTGTAGTTCCCATAGAAAGCCAGAAGAGAAGTAAGAATGTGTTATCAACCTGACAGATATTGAGAGTGTGAACAGTTCATATGCTTTCCAAAGGAGTACAGTCTTCTCATTGGAGAAGATCCTAACTTCACTGAAGAAATGGATCTCAGCTTTCAGGCCTCCGGAAAACCTCAGGGGTGCCAAAACAGGCAACCGGGAAAAGAATTTAAAAATCAAGACAGGCAGGGGATCCTAACAAAACCCAAGCTGAGTAGTGAGAAGACTGACACAAAGAAAAGAACAACAACAACAAAACCCAGCTCCAAAAATTCATGTCGGGCCTAAGCCTCTTCTGTTGGAAGGACAAGTGTGTCATCATTTCTGAGCAAAGCCTGGCACCTCGAAGCCTCGAGGTCAAGGTCGATATCCTTCCTAAAGTCACACCAAAAGCAGCAGGGATCTGCACCCCAAAGAAAAGGGGTGGGATAGAAGGACCATGGGGTAGGAAACAAAGGCACAAGGAGGGATTTAGTTGCTGGGAGGAACCAGCATCTTGAAACTTAACAGGCACCCAGATGCACAAGATCACCTGCAAGGGCACACTTAACAAAAAGCTGGTGGGACTTCTGTTCCTGTGTCAAAGACCCAGTGTTCAAAGTCAGGGTAAAATCATTCTGAATTTAGGATCATCTGGCTGAATCTAAGCAAAATATCAGAAAAAGCAAGCCATCAATTATCTGTGACTTTCCTCATTGGCAGAAGAGGTGAGAACGTGATTGTTTCTTTGTCTTTTGCTTAAGAGAGAGGCACAAAGACCATTAAGCAAAAGTACAGAGAAGCCACATTGAACTTAATCCAAATAAGTTTTTTCTTCTTCTACTTCTTAAAACATCAATGTTTCACAAAAGAGAATAAAGGCCCTCTAATTTAACATTTCAGCCAGAGCTTTTTATCTCTGTCGCTCAGGAATATTCCAGAAGAGGGTGTCATGCTAGCTTAGACTGCACGTGACTGACGCTTCTGCTGAGGACAGAGCCAAGAAGGAAGTAACACAAAGAGGGGAAGAGGTAGGGAATAGCTTAGTTTTGAAGCGTGTGACACTGGAATAAAACAGTCACATGAAGAGAGGCCTTCTTCCATCATCTGGGGAAAAAAAGAATCTCAAAGTCTGCCCAGAATGCCTGACAGGACCGCCACTGTGCAGGGAGTTAAATCAAATACTGCGTGCCCTGAGAGCTTACTGTCCTTCTGCTGCTTAATTAAAATGGTTCTTTATTGTTTGCTTGGATTTGTTTGCTTTTTATTGAGATGATGAATGGGGAATCATATCACATTCCACATTCCTTCAGCAGCTAATTGGCTAGAAAAATTCTCATGGACTGTTTTCTTACTGGCTAGGGCTGAATAGTATGAGCACTTTGCAAGCAATTCACTAAGACATTTCTTTGCAAGAGGGAAGCATCTCTATGGCAGAGGACCAAGGAACTTAACTAGTTTTTGCTAAAAGAGAGCTTCTGAAAGTTTAGTGTGTAGGTGAATCAATTATGGAACTTTTAAATGTGGATTCAGATTCAGCTGGTTTAGAAGGGGGCTGAGATGGTGATTCCAGAAGCTTTCAGGGGATGCTGATGCTGCTGATTTGGGGGACTTTGAATAACAAGGTGCCACGAGGTTCTGCATTATGCCAAAAAAACTGTTTGACTATCCAGAAAATGATGACAGAATCTGTGAACTCTTCAACTGAATGGTATATATTATACATAAAATAGACTGGAGCGTCTCTCTCTGTGCACACTTGTGTATTTGTATTCATGTATATAGATACTTGGACACAGGTTACATACATGTATACACATGTAAGTATGTTTGTATGAATTACATCCCAGATTTAAAAATTTACTCCAAGATATAGATCTGTTGTTAAAATTAAATTCAGAGTCCAGTTAAGGATTAAATTTGATTGTTTTGTCTCATCAGTGTATTTTCCATTTAATGTCATAACTCTGAACAGGCCAAGTCATTTATTTTATAGGATCATTTTCTGGGTTTATGTAATAGTTCTTATTTGATTATATTGTGATTAAACATGTTTCTAAAGGTCTCACTCATACTCTATTGAAGGAAGTTTAAAAAAATAATTCTGCGAAAAAAAGATAAATTCTGTATATATATTTAGTCATGCTATTACTAAGAAACCACAAAAGCTGAGTGTGGTGATATATACCTGTAGTTCACGCTTCTTGAGAAGCTGAGGCAGGAAGCTTGTGAGTTTGAGGCCAGTGTGCACCCTGTCTCAAAATAAAATACAAAGTGCTGCTGTTGTAACTCAGTGCTGCCTGGATTCGACCTTCCATTTTCAAAACTATAACTACAAAGGAAACAGGAAAGAGAGAAAAGTATAGGTACACACTTGAATGATAAAACCATTTTATATACTTTTTAAAAATTGCTATCTATAAAAGTAAGGAACAGTAGTTACTGTTGGAGGAAGGTGTGCGTGTGACTGAATTGGGATATAGAAGGAAGTTCCAAAGGGCTGGCAGTATTTTTTTTTTTTTTTTAACTTGACCATTGACTTCAAGATTGTGGGCCTTTAAAGATAGGCTATGTGGGAAACTTCTTTTTTGTGCTTTTCACTATTTGTGTCTTATTTTGGAGCTCGCAAAGGAAAGATCTGAATAATAATTTATGGAAACCACTCCTTGCTCCTGAGCTCAGTATATTATCTCATATAGCCTTGAGAGGAAAGGAAGAGGAAGAGGGAACACTGTTTGTTTGTTGTTTTTGAGCATGCACTGTGTGCCAGAAATTTCCTGTGTGTAACCTCATTCCATACTTAGAAGTCCTCTTCTGAGGACTGGTCTCATTTGAGGGGTAAGGTATTAAGAGTTAGGGTGATTTACTCATCGGTAGCAGCTAACTGGCAACTGGAACCCGTTTCCCCCAGGTCTGAAAAGTTCCAAAGCTGTGATGTCAGTGAGCCCAGAGGGCCACGTAATAACAAACTTTCCAACCATGTGTGCCTTGCATCAGAGGCTGATCTAGTTGCAATTGTGGGGACTATTTATTTGTAAATGTCAGAGTCTTAATACGTAAGTATTTTTTGAAAGGCAAATACTAAATTACTTTTTTTCCTTTTACTTTTTGGTCTCTAAAACGTAAATGAGCTGGGATGTAGCTCAGTGTGAAGGCCTTGGGTACCATCTTTAGTGCCACCAACAAACGAACAAAAACCAACAAAACACAACCACAACAAAATAAAAGCTAAGTAAACAGAAAACTTCTAGAGGAAATTGATGATCACCTTTATTCTGGACTGACCGATTAAGTAAACAGTCTGTTTTTTAACTCAAGTATAGGTGTGTATACAAGTGAGCAAACACACACATACACGCATGCACACACACTTGCACACACACACACACACACACACACACAGAATTGCAACAAGGAAAATGGCTCACTCTCAGACTACTAAGCTGTGCCCAAGTATGACACTAGTTTTTAAATGGAAGTTAAAGTGAAATTCTTGAATAATTTTAAATAAAAGTCAGTTAAGAAAAAAAAAGAAAAAGAAAGAACCATTTAAGGCAACAAAATAAAACAAAAGGCCTAAGTAGATAAATTAATGAAATGTGTCTTAATAAAAACAAAATCAACATAAATCAACGTGAGAGATGGACTCCCACTTTAAATTTTGAAATTGCTTGGCAAGTCTTCCACTGAATAAAGGTATTTGGGGCAAAAAATTCCTAAGATACCAATTGATCTGAGCAATAGAAAGGGACATGGATGAAAGTTTCTGTGCCCCTCTGTGACTTGGTGCACTAATATACTAATAAATATGTAACACCTAGAGAAATTCATATAAAGTTGTCAGTGTAATCACAAAGATATTCACATACCAGCATATTCATCTAAAGCAACAGAATGTCAATGCACCTGGCCAAGAGCCAAAGAAGGAAACTGCTAGAGAAAAACAGAGGGACAAGGAAGAATTTTCTGTCTCAAGTAATTATGTTAATTATAACATTAAAAAGACTGCATTCATTCGTGTATTGAGCACCTACTAGAGTACGCTTTTATTAAGAATCTTTAAGAAAAACAAGAGTTTTTTTTAGAAATAGCCATAACTCAAGACACTCTTCTATAAAATGGTGATATTAACCAAACCTGGCTCACAGGATTGTTGGGAAAATCAAGTCTGATGACATTTATAAGAAGAATCACTCTGTAGCTGGCCCAATAAGGCGCATGGTAGGTTCCTTTTCTTCACATATTGCTAAGAGAATTCTAAGGAGTCAGAACCCACAATTGCCCATGTGGAGCTCACCAAATCAAGCCAGGGGGAGCTACCAGTGTCACCAGTTACCAACTTCTCAGAGAAAGCGGTAAATTATCAAAGTCTTTGTCCTAGGAAAGCTTGGCAGAGAGACTGGAGCTCAAATGCTTTCTCTTTTGCCAAGTCCACTTTGCACCACGGAATTCTTAGTTTGGTTATGCCTCTTTTAAATGCATAAAATGTAATGTTCAGTATTTGGAAGAGGAACAACTATATTGAAGCACAATGATCAAATTTTTTAAAAACTGAGTTTATGATACAGTGACACATTTCTATAGTAATGCACTGACATGACCATGCCACTGATCAGAAAAATAAAATGTCTGGGCGATTAGGAAGCAACCTGCCAAGACATCTGTGATAAACATAACAAGGCATGAAAGTATCTGTGGTTTCCAAGAGGAATATTGTCATAGGTACAATTAATCCTAGAAAATGGTAGTCAAAAGTTTAGTTAGAGGTTGATGAATATCGTAAGTGTAATTTTTGCTCCTCTACAATCACAAAACTATTGAATTCCATTCATAGAGCCCAGGCTATGAATATTCACTATTATAGTAGGAAGCCTCATTTTTTAAGAGCTTCAGAGAAAGACCATCCAGGGATATAATTAGTTTGACGTTCCATATAAAAATTTAAAAACTATTTGTGGTAATTTTCTACTATCAGTAGTTCAACAATTATGTCTTGAGCCCCTTATATGCTAGACCCTGAGACAGGCCTTGAGCAAACAAATGATTTTTTGTCAGTCATGGAAGACATTTTCTTCCCAAGTATGGAAGAGATGTATATTTGTATGGCCATTACTCAACTTAGTTGAGAACCAAGAAGAAGAGTACATCTGCATACCCAGGGGATCCCCCTTGTAATGCGTTATCTGAGAATGATCAATGTTAGGTAATTCTTAATGCACGGCTATGAAAGCTCTTAGTCCAGCCTCCTATAAAGACAACCACTGTCAAACTGAGAAGTTCTCAATTGACTATCACCATTGTGAAGCTTAGAGATTGTGGTTTTGAAATTAGGAACGCTGTCCAATCAGACACCAGCATTTAGTATCGTCTGAATTGATCTTGGGACACTACTTAAATTGTTTATTTAGCTTTTTCCCATGTGAAAAACAGGCACATAGCAAGTGTTCAAAGCTGTGAGTTTCTCTGATAATAGGGACTGAAAAGAAGGACCTCCTGTCTGTTAGTGTGAAGGAGATGCCAGGTGCTGCCTACACATATAGTGGTTAGTTTCTCTTCTAGCATCGCAAGGGTTAATAATGCAAGAGGGTGTGGGTGTCTCCTGTTTAGATAAAGCCACATCCCAAGGCTTCCTTCCAGACTGGGTTGCTATTGTTAGGGTGTTTCACCACTTCTTTGAAGTTTCAAGACTGACAGATGTTATTTAGTAATCCGTGCCCCTACAAAATTTTGCATGTAGGTTTTCAAAAAGAAATCACAGGAAATTTGAGGAAAAAATAAAACTTTGGTGTCTGACATTGAACAGGGGATTTCTAGAATCTTCTGCGGTCCATACCACAACATAAATATCAGGGGATTTCTGCTTTTGCATTTTCCTTAGCCTGAAAATCATAGAAAATCATAAGGACTGTTTTTACATATGACTAGAAATTTTGAAATAAAATGATAAGTGATAAACAGTTCACTTGGCTGTTTTAGTGAATTGTAGCACAACTCAGTTAATACTTGAAATTTTCTAATTTATTTCCTTATATGTGAGAAAGAATATTTATGTTAGATCAAAATAAAATCTCTGAAATTTTCTGGTGTTGTTATGGAACATTAAAATAGCATGTATAGTTGCAAACTTGTTCAGTAAAGGGCCAGATATGATCTTTATTGCATTTGTTGCAGGGACATATCTCTCTCTCTCTCTCTCTCTCTGTCTCTCTCTCTCATGTTTAATACCTCCTTAAAAATAAAAATAAAAAGTAGGTTCTATGTCACAAGGATATAAAAAAATTGTCTATGGGCTTTTGGAATTTGCCAAATTCTGCTGAAGAACATAATAAATTTGAGAAGTACAATCCCACATAAGTAATGATTCATCCGACTTAATAGAACAAGTATTTGCTGAATGTCATACAGTATCCCATCCTGCACCAAGGCCTGGGTACATCCTGGTGATCAGAATAAGCCTGACCGTTGCCTATGTGGAATTTATTTCATCCTGAAAAAACAATCAATGATAAAACTGATTTGTAAGATATTTCATATAGTTTCAGACATGGAGAATTGAAACAGGTGGGTACTGAAAGCGAATCCATTGCTGAATGATTCAGATAATACAGATGAAGTCTTGCTTCCAGGAGCAAATGCTGCAACCCACTGTTACACTTGAATATTATTTCATTTGCCTTTTTATTTCTGCTCTCCTGGCTCATATTTTGTGGGACAACAGGGTCACATTGTGCATTTCCATGGGATAATTTCTTATTTCCATTTTAACCTGTCTCCCACTTTTCATTGCCTTGATCCACCACCACTTTTACAGCCACTTCTATCCCGGTCTTTTGCCCTCCATCCAAGCCTCCTGCTTGTCTTGTGCCTCTATCCAAGCCTACTACTGTAAGAATTCACATTTTTCATGTTTTTAAGATATAGTCCCCAAATTGTACACTTTTTTCCTACTTTTTAAAGACCATTAATGTGTCTTTCCCCAAACTAAGATTTTGTTTTTCCTCTTGATTGCTAACATTTTGTGGTTTTAGGATTCCTTCTCTAGTTTTTAGTGACATCAAGTAGACGTAAGATCTCAGAATTTATAGTCAGTCAAGTTGACATTTCCATTTAGACTTACCTGGAGAACAGGAAGTGAGTCATATTATATAATGAATCATGCTACACCTGAGCATTCAGCATTGCCATGCCTTCGCTGTATCTCTGAATGTGTTTTTTTAAGTGATGTTATCAAACATTGTTAAATAATGAGTTCTCTTTGAGAGGTTAGGGTTGTCTCCATTCCACTTGGACCGTATTTCATCACTCCCCCCGCCCAAACATAGTAGGTGTAATTGCAGATCACTTCTGACAGGAAACCTCTTTCCAAACTACCTACCCAACATTTCTCCCTTCTATTCTTCTGTGCACAGTAATTCTGAGAGAATTTCCCAGACAGTTCATATATTCTTTTTCCTTAACAAGACACTGTTTCCATCCATCACTGACCTCTCCAGTTCATCAGAGACCATATCAAGGGCAGTTCTTGCCCCTAGGCTTCACATGTTTCTCTGATCTTTTTTACACTCCATCAGCACATGGACTGTCCCCATATCTGGCTCCCATCCGGTGTGGCATATATTATTGCTCAGTATTTGTCCACATGCCTTAATTCCTCGGTGGGGTCCTCTTTTAGGGATGTGTTGTGTTATGCCCGCAGGAGACACTCAGTAGTGATGTGGTTAATGAATAACTCCAACATCTGAGCTTGAGGTCTGCTCATCAATAGGTACCTGTAAGGGAGGATAAGTCACACATAAAGTAGCAGAACTCTGGCATTTTGGCCAGTGAAAACACCTAGCATATGTTCTTATTGAACTGTTACTGTCTTTGTCTCCAGTCCACTGTAGGTTTCTAGCCATGCCATACTGTCCAAGAGGCAAAGTAACCAGAGCCAGTCAAGGCTAGTGCATGAAACAGTGTTTCATATATAAGACATGGTTGTTAGGAGTCTGATGCTAAAGACTCTATTGATCCACAGGGTTCTGCTCCATGTTCCATTCAGAAAACTAGCTGTGTTTTTATCTTTAATTTTTCATACACTTCTAGTAGTGTTTCCATTGCTGTTATGAATTATGTTTCCCATAAAATGACAAATTGCATGCACACCATTATGAGGAATATAGGGTGGACATAGGTAACAGATATTGAGAGAGAACCCATCGATAAATTCCTCTCCCAACTATTCATTTGCTCAGTGTTGATGATTCAGGGAGGCCTGAATATTGATGAGAGCAGAGCAACTTGGAGTTAGAAAACAGGCAAACATTACAGCAGAAACATAGCACCAGCTTGGTTCTTAGCAGACACCACATACGGAGTCTTTTTAAAAACAGGAATTGTACCATTATATCTATATTCCCAGTGCCTCCTGCAAGACCTCGATCTTAGGTATCATTCAGTAAATGTTTTGTATTTACTCAATAATATTGAGGACCTGCTAAGTGATGTCAACCATAGTGAACAAGGGCCCATCAGCACGGAGTCCCCCGTCTTCTTGGGGTGGAATGAATAAGGAATGATAGATACAAAACTAAAAGGAGGTCAGTATTTAGTTTAAACTGTGCTGAGTAGAAGAGTGTAGGCTGGTATAAAATATATAAATAGATATTTTTACCAATTTTTCCTAGTTTTCTCTTAAGGAATGACATTTAAGCTGAAGTTTGAAGGGAAGACTAGGAGATGTTGAATACATGGTGGAAATAGTAGGGAAAAACACCTTAGTGTCCCTAGCCTGCAGAATATTCACGATAGAGTATTCATGTATGGTGTATAGATGTGAATGTGAAGAAATATCTGAGGCATGGACACATTTTCTAATAGTGCATGCCTACTGAACCCAACTCTTCCCTTTTCTGTTTTGTTTCCACATCAGAATACACCGCCGGCAGCCCTGACTTGTTGTTAGTCATATTCCAAGTGGCAGGCATCAGCCTCCTGCCACCGCTGGGCATTGCCATAGCCGTCATCGTCACCTTCTACTGCTACCGTGTTCACCGGCAGCAGAAGCTGAGCCCATCCTGGGAGACCAGCAAGCCACGGAAGCTCATGGAGTTCAGCGAGCACTGTGCCATCATTCTGGAAGACGACCGCTCTGACATCAGCTCCACCTGTGCCAACAACATCAACCACAACACAGAGCTGCTGCCCATTGAGCTGGACACTCTGGTAGGTAAAGGCCGCTTTGCCGAAGTCTACAAGGCCAAGCTGAAGCAGAACACTTCGGAGCAGTTTGAGACCGTGGCTGTCAAGATCTTCCCCTATGAGGAGTACGCGTCTTGGAAAACAGAGAAGGACATCTTCTCAGACATCAACCTGAAACATGAGAATATCCTCCAGTTCCTGACTGCTGAGGAGCGGAAGACAGAGTTGGGAAAACAGTATTGGCTCATCACCGCGTTCCACGCCAAGGGTAACCTGCAGGAGTACCTCACCCGGCATGTCATCAGCTGGGAGGACCTGCGGAAGCTGGGCAGCTCCCTGGCTCGGGGCATTGCTCACCTTCACAGTGACCACACCCCATGCGGAAGGCCCAAGATGCCCATTGTGCACAGAGACCTCAAGAGCTCCAATATCCTTGTAAAGAATGATCTGACCTGCTGCCTGTGTGACTTTGGACTTTCCCTGCGTCTGGATCCGACTCTTTCTGTAGATGACTTGGCCAACAGTGGGCAGGTAAGTGTGAGTCAGTGCCAGATACCTGTGCCTTATGCCTGGGTTCCTCATGCCTTTTATTGCAAACAACGCTACCCTCTTGTAGGTAATGGATGGCATTTCTCCTATCTTCAAATCCTTTGCAACCCAAGACATTTTTATCCTGGGGTCTGTCCTCATTTCTCTTCCATTTCCAGTTCCCTTTCTCTCTGCTTCAGGCATTATTAGCATCGTATCTTTATTTCTTTTCCCTTTCCTTCAACTGTACTTGATCCTTTCTCCATTATACCACTGGTAGTTATCATTGGTTTGAGGGAAGACTCCTTGAAGTCCAGTCTATACCCAAATGGTCACCCAAGACACATTGCACAATGTCTTGAACAATGAAAGTGGCCAGTAACTTCTTCAGTGAGTGAAGAATTGCATTTTTAAAATACTCTTACAAATTAAGATGGAAACTTTTTTGGTAAATATTTTTATTAGAGAGTGGCTAGAAATCACCAAGACATCCTTTCTGAATGACCGGCCCCAAATTTTTGCAGAGTGGAGCCTATCCAGAGCATGATATTTTTTCTGGCCAGTTGGCAACATGTGTTTCTGGGGCAGTGAGTTACTGCATAGTCAGCCCTCGGTGTCCATGGCAGCCCATGCAGTGTTGAGGTAAACATGTTCAGACACAAACAAGCTCATGTGCCAGGGGAGTGAGTCATGCAGTGATTTGTGAAAAAGAAAAATTTCTTCTAATACTTGCCAATAAGAAATGTTCCTTAGTCAAAATATCAAATTACTTGATCTTCCAAAGATCACCGGGAAGGTAGGACAATTTGTTGCTATTTAGACAAGCTGCATATGTTGCAGCATTGAACATTTAAGTTTGAAATGCTTTCCTTTCCCCTCTAGGCCCTATGTTTGCATATTATCAGTCACAGAAATTAGCACCAGCCTAAAAGTCAAAATACAGCTCTGTGGTACATCCATAAAAACCAGTGGTGTGATTCAGGCTTGGTCTTTGACTGTGAAAATTCTTTCATGTGATTTTAATTTAGTAGAGATTTATGAAATTATACTATTTCCTTGACACACTGTTCCATAGGGTAAACAAAGATTAAAAGAGTCTTTACATGATCAAAACTGGTGGTGATTATTTTCACTGTAAGCCTTGGGTTTCAAGAATGAAAAAATATTGAATTTGCAAAAGCAAAAATAAACACTGAAACCATAACAGATGTTGTCTTTCAGGTTAATCTGTGAGGATGTTATTGAGTTATGTAATGCCATATATCATGGGGCCAGATAAGGAAGCTCTGGGCTTTGGCACTTTCTTCTTTTGGCAAGTTTTGTTTATATACATTAAAGACTTTGCAGGGAAAGAACATCTATTTTTAAAAATAACAATATACACTGTCTTTCTATGAGTTCTCATTACTCAAAACAGCACTGTGATCTTTAAAAATATCATCTGCATATGTTAGGGACGAGCTTCAGCTATATTGTGAAAATAAAGATGTACCCGGCAGAAAATAATAGGCTTCAAAGTCTATTTTTGCTTTAGGTGGGAACTGCGAGATACATGGCCCCAGAAGTCTTAGAATCTCGGATGAACTTGGAGAATGTTGAATCCTTCAAGCAGACTGATGTCTACTCCATGGCACTGGTACTCTGGGAAATGACATCTCGCTGTAACGCAGTGGGAGGTATGTATGAACCCCTAGCACGGTGCAGGGGTGGGCCCACCATCACAGCGACACGGCTGCTTGCTTCAAGCCTGATTCTAGGGGTTAACCATAAAGCAGTTACCTCTGGTGAGTGCACTGAGATATGGTAATATCCAGCCATACCATTATTATTTGGATTTATGTCAAACCAACAGTTTTTAAGCTGCAAGCCATGTTTGGAACATAAAATTGTGTATTTTCTTTCATAAGTCTTTAAGTAAATATTTTCTTTTGATGCATTTCTCCACAAATATTATAATATACAGCAAAATATGAATGCTAATAATATATAGGAATTATTTCTATTTGCCCAATAGATAAAATCCAAGTAAGTAAACATCTTTTTAAAAATTTCTTTCTGTACTTTAAGATTTTTCAAAATTTAAGGGGTGGATAAAGGGTTGGGCTAAACATTTGCTTTGGAACACATGATTGTTTTTGTTGGGCCAAACAAGTAGAATGATTTGATATATTTGTTTGGTTCTTAAACATCTGAGGAAGAGAAGTTATTGAAGAATGCCATCATTTCACTCACCATGCCTGAAGACTGGTTAGGAGACCCCTGTTTCTCCTGCTTGACCTCTGTAACCCCAGTTGGTCTGGCAACCTTGCTTTTCCTCCCCAAGGTTACATTTTTCTTTTTTGAGCACTCCCCCCAAATATACTACACGCCTGCCACAGATTCCCTGCTGTGTCTTCAACATATGTTACATTGAGTACTGAGTCTGCTCCAATGTCAGAGTACAAGACTGCTCTTTACCATAAAGGTAGACAAGGATGGGCAGGCAGCAGCTGGGGTGCAGGGGTTGGGAGGCCATTGCCTCAAAGAGTGCCGTCACGTGATTGAACCGGAAGTGAGAATGGCCATTATCGACATTTCCTGGATCCTTTTCTGACTCTTCGCTTGGTAATTCTAGTCACTGTCTCAGATTTCACCTTTGAACTGTATGCATCCTAGCCTAGTACTGGGTGGCTACCAAATGAAGTCAAGCAAAGCTCAATTCTATTTTTAACTTTTTGTTTTGTAACAGTTTTAGACTTACAGAATAGTTGCAAAAACAGTAGAGAGAGTTCCCAGCTACTCTTAAGCCACTGTTAACATTTAACCTAAACCATAGTCTAAAGCTGTCGAAAATAGAAAAATGACACAGGTGTGGTGCCTTTAACCAACTGTAAACATTACTTAAACATCCAAGTCTGTGGTAATGTCCTTTTCTGGAAGAGGATGCAGCCCAGGGTCCATAAAGTTATAACAGGCTTGCTTCCAAAAATCTTTACCTCATCATGTCCTTGCCTCTCATGACCTTGACACTTGTGAAGGGTTTAGACCAATCATTGCACAGACTTTCTTTGGGTTTCTCTGATGTTTCCTACGATTAGATTGTGGTTACCTATTTGGAGTAAGAATACCACAGATAGGATGCCCCTATGAGGGGACACAGGATCACTGGTGTCTGAAGGTCATTCTGACCACTTGTTAAAGCTGTGTCTGCCAGGTTTCCCCCGTGTAAAGAAACTACTTTTTCCATTTGTAATTAATACAAACCATATGGGAGAATACTTTGACACATTAATAACAAAAATAACTTTTCATAGTTTTGTCCACTGGGTTGAGTCTCCAGCAGTGATGCTTGCCTGCAACAATTACTACTGTAATATCTGCCTGATGGACATTTTTGTATTTTTCTTATTCCTTATTTATTTATTTATTTATTTAAGTATTAGAGATTGAACCCAGAGCCTGCATACTGAGCTACAACCTCAGTCCTTTTTTTGTTTTTTTATTTATTATTATTTTATTCTTATTTTGATACAGAGTCTTAAGTAGCCCATGCTGATCCGTAACTTGGGATCCTCTTGCTTTAGTTTCTCAGAGTTCTAGGATTATAGGCATGTACCAACATATCTGGCTTTCCTCATTTATTAATAGGTGTTATTCTGTATGGGGGAGCTATCTATTCTTTCCATATCTCTTGCTATTTATCCATTAATTATTTTTTATCAGAATTAAGGGAATTTATTCTATTTGTATCCCATATTGTCATATTTATTGTGTTGTTCAAATTGCCACAACTTTGACTATTGGGACAAGCTACCCACCATTTTTTTTCTAAGGCACATTTGCTTGGCGTCAATGCTGGCTAGGATTCTCTGTTCCAGAGTGAGTCCAGGGTGAGTCCAGGTCACCTCCTCCCGGCCCACGCCCTGTTGCACCATCATCGGTTTCCCTGGGCCCCAGCTTGGAGATGGCACTTCCTATCTTGTGAACAGTGTTATTTTCTGGTTTCCTGCCCGAGATTTCTTCCCCCAAGTTGCTTCCAAAAGTAACTTCGTTTTTCCTTGTGCAGTAAAATTTGTCTAACCAGGTTTCAGAACCACTGCGAATAGTTTTCTGCCTGAAAGCTTTGACAGTTCCAAAATGAATCTTTAGACTGATAGGAAGGTGTCAGAGACGATGCTGTTGTCACTGTCAGAATAAATTTGCATGGATTCCAGTATCTTCTCCTGTGCTTTCTAACCTGTTATTCTATAAACATGAGCTGGAGATTGTGTCTCTGTCTTTCCCCTATAAGTGCAGCCAGCTTATTAAGGCCCCTTTGGAGCGCCTGCCTTCATTGTTATCAATGACTAAAGTGCTTTCCTGTTGATATTTGCTGAGTGTGGAAGAATTTAGGCTAATAGGGAAGTATCGAGTTCACCCACTTTTACAAGTTCTAAAAGGGGATATAGTATAAACAAGTTTTCCTAAGGAAGGAGCAGGATCTGGTTTGTTCAACTAGTCTCAAAAAACCTTTTATAACCTTGAGGATAAGAGCAGCTGGCTTTGGGGGAACCGGAAGGAGGCCATCTCTGCTCTCCGTTTGTTTGATCTGCAGCCCACAGACCTGTTTCTCCCATCTGCAGACCTGTTTCTCCCATCTCTGCTTGAGCTACAAAGCCAAAGCTACTTATCCACCTCCCTTTCATCCTCCAAGCCCACTCTGCTTGAGCAAGCGTATGAACTCATATCGTCAGCTGCTTCTCTTACATTGGCTTCTTCTAAAAAGCATTAGATATTTTTTCTTTCTGTTTCTTCTGGTACATTTTCCAAACCTTAAAGACAACTTTTTAACCTAGTCCTAATTTGAAAGACTTTTTTTTTAAACACTCAAAGCATCCCTTAAAAAGTGCAGGAAGCCTAAAGACAGATGCATCCGCTCCAAGCGTGGACATCCTGTGGTGTTCTCTTGCTAGCTGCTGTAGGATGCCACATAGGAATATAGGACTTGACCTCAAGAAACCTGTGGCCTACTGGAAATGGAATTTGATTTCTCCCTTCTGCCTCCTAAAAATTTACATATGCAGATATGCCTTTCAACTAGTGAATAAAGTAGGTATTAAATCATCTAGTTATTTTATAAGATGAAGGAAAAAAGAGATATAAAAAGTTCCCTCGTTTCAATTTTATTCTTGTAACTTGTAAATTAATATATGTATTACTATCTTTAATTGGCTGTTTCATAAAAAAACTGGAATGTGCTTTCTTAGTATAATGAATTAGAGATTAATGTTTTACATCATGACACAGGTCAACTAGTAGTCTATCCAATGTGCTCTAAATTGGAGAATATCTAAACAAATGAACTAGTATGGTAAGCATCAAAGGATAGATGATGTCAGAGAAGAAGGTGGAATCCCACCTCTCCTGCCTTTAAGTCGACTGCACTCTGTCCTGATGGCTGAGTCCAGCTCATCATGTGCAAGTTGAGGACCAGCCCTTGCTTGTCTCTCCAGGCACTTTTCCGTATTTCTGGTCCTGTATTCCTCATGGTCAGCACCTTTCCATCTCACCTCTAGGCTTCACCTCATGCTATTTCCTAGTGCTGATGCCTTGAGATGGGCTTTTTGTAGGGCAAGAGCTATTGCATTATTGTAGTAGCTAACAGAAAAGGAGTCAGCCAGCCAGTCAGCAAAGTGGAGTGTGGTGACTAGCCCATGAAGGCTAAGTCAGCCCTGGAAGAAAAAGTGAGACTCAGATGTCCTTTTGGGTCACATCTTTCCCAGCCAGCCTGTCCTCTGAACAGGGCAGCAGCGAGGCAGCCTGTGAAAGACCCAGTGCTGCCCTGGAGAAGTGTGCTGTCATCATGGAGAAATGTCAGCAGATCGCAGGAGCCACCACAGCAGCTTCCCACCAGCATGAAATCCCACCAGGGAGCTGTGAAGGTGACTCGTGCTGAGGGAGTAGAGGAGAAGTGCTTCCTGGTGGAAGTAGGTTTGGTCCAGGAGAGGAAAGCCACAAAGGAATAATAGCTACCATTGCTTAACCGCTGGCCTCTTGCATCAGTTCATCTGTCAGAAATGCCTTGAGCATTTCCTGTAGCTAGTAGGTGGGAAACTGAGACTTCAGGAGGGGAGACAGGTATGGAGTCATGAGTTAGAATCCTGTTGCCTGACTGCAACCCACAGGCCTAAAATATCCTGACCTGACTCCTGGAGTCTGTGTTTAGTCAACATTAACTCTCAGCACAGTTGTTGCAGTCAATTTGTACATCCTGGCCTCTGGCCTTTTCTAGAAGTACCTGGAGAGACTGTTACACATCTGAGACACATTCAGTGGTGACCTCACTTCCTACAGCCTGTGCTAGCTAGTCAGTTTTCCTGACTCCTTTGGGTGAGTCCCCGTTGACAGGATACCAAGGCTGTTAATTTCTGTGCTAATCATAGCATCAGTCTTTGAATCTGAGATAACTCTCTTATCTTTGTTTCTTCAAAGATGCATTCATTCATTCCCCCAAGAAATATTTACTGAGGACCGTGTGCCCTAGGCCGTGTTCAAAATCCTAAGGATACAGTTATTTTAAAATCATTCTCCTTCCCCAAAGGACAAAGCGTCTACCAAGGGAGTAATAGTCTAGAAAGACAAGTGATGTCAGGAGTGGGGTAGGTGGGCATGGTAATTTTAGAAAAATAAACAAAGTCTACTTGGGGGACTGATAGTGAGTGATGTATTATTTTCAGTACTTTAATCATCTGGAAATAAAACCTGGAAAGCAAGTCTTCAAATTTTTTTGAAGGAACAAGAAGCAGGAGATGATAGGTGTATTCTTCTTGATATAAAAGGTAAAGAGACAAACATTTTATAAGGACAGACTCAAGACTGGCTGTCTTTCACAAGAAATTCCTGCGCCAGGGGTTCAATCTGTTTGGTGTCTGTGCAAGTGCTTGTGCGGTCTGTGGGAGGCACAGGAAGCTAGCCACGCAGTGTTCCCTGGGTGAAGGCAGCAGGCACGACATCTACTTTGTCCCCAGCCAGCCCTGGCCCACAGACAGACCAACCTCCAAAATCCTGGCTATTTAGCCATTGAATAGAAGCCGACATCCAGCAGCCAGCTGAGCAAGTACTGAAGGAGGAGTCACAACCCCAGAACAGCTCTGCAGTGTACTGACAGGTCACCGCTGTCCTGGGAGAAGGACAGAAAGGACAGATTAGCCAAAAAATGAAAGGAAAGGCAGTGAGAGGGAAAAAAAGGAGAAAGCAGGATTGGAAAGATGCCTGAGGAGAGGCCAAGACTGAAGCACTCCATTTTACTGAATTTTCAAGGAGAGCTATTTGGAAAGCAAGTATGAAAACTCAGGGGCACTGTTTTGGGAAAACTGTCAACAGCTTTACTGGCTTGCGAAGTTGGACCTACAGTCAAACCAACAGCTGTATACCAGATGCTTTCCCTGAGAGGAACCCCACTGCTGGCCCAGAGACGTGCCCTCTGAATTGCAGAACTGGGAAAAGAGGCAAGCTCAGGTTCTCCTCACAGAGCGGAGACATTTTCTGTAAGAAATTAAAGGAAGCTTCAAGGGCCTAGCATCTGTGGCTTCCAGAGTGAACAGACTGCAGGGACAGGAAGCGGCCACTGAGAGACAGAAGGATGAGAAGGCTGTCCGCAAGAGAACGCTGTTCTTCAGTGGCGAAGTCAAGAGGTTTCTTAAAAAGATGTTGTTTGAGGCACTCCAAGAAACATTGAGGTGCTGGCCTTAGTTTTTCTGGCTGGGAGAAGTTTCTAAGCACCTGAGGGTGGGACAGGGACCTGGTTTGATTAAATAATTCTGCTACATGGACATCTGGCTTGGATTGATTGCCCCAGGCCCTGGAAAGAATTTTAGTGCAAGAAGTTTATTTGGTAAAAGATTATAGGAAATGCCAGTAAGGAAAAGAGAACATGTAGTCAGGAGAGGGAAAGAAGGGTGTGGGATAAAGTGGCCCGCCCCTGTGGGCAGCTGGAAGGTGGTGCGCCTGCAGCGTGACACAGCCTGAGCCACGGGATCCGGGGTGCTTGTGTTCCAGCGCCCATCTGTCAGTGGTACAGGGCTGCACTGGGTCAAGGTGGGAGGGCTGACCCTCCAGGGCTCCCAGCCTCCCCCAAGTTGCAGCTGGGCCGCATGGCAGCGAGAGTCAGTGCAGAGGGGCACGGAGCTGTCCTGCAGTCCGGCCGTTAGCGATCATGAAGGGCACCAGTGACTTTTCTCACTTTCTGGATACAGAAAATGAGGCACCAAGTCCTTTTTAAAATACATTTTTAAAAAATTTACACTGACAATAATGGTATATATTTGTCAGGTACAGTGTGTACACAATATATAATGATCAGGCCAAATCAACCAGAGTACCCATTACCTCATTCGTGTGCATTTGCGATGGGCTGGCTTGCATGGGAGGCTGCCCCAGCTGTGCTCGGTTTTCTGAAATGCTTAGCAGAGAGGGGAAAGTGTGAAAGGTTCCCAAGAAGGCAACGCAGTTTCATCAGAGTGACAGTAATGCCATGCACACGGTTCTGAATACCCTTCCTGGAATCCAGGCCTCCGTTTTCTCAATTGTGACGTGGGACGTTGGGTCACGTCTCTGAAGACTGTTGCTAGCATTCTCCATCTGACTCATCTGAAACCTTTCGAATACATTTAATGACTTCTCTTCTTTTCCCTTTGTCAATGCAACCCCCATTCCTTCACATTTAAAGCACTACTGCTCCAAGTGTGGTCTGTGGAAGGCGCTGTCTGCTTCAGTGGTGAAATCTGACAGGGACAGAAACTGAGGGTGGGTATTTAGTGACTTCAATCGCAATGTGATGCTGTCTTTTCCTTTTTTTCTTCCTTCCTTTTTTTCTTTCTTTTTTCTTCTTCCTTCTTTCTCTCTATCTCTCATTCTTCCTTTTTGTGGTACTGGGGATTGAATTTTGTGTCTTTGCACTGAGCTACATCTCCAGCCCTCTTCATTGTTTATTTGAGACAGGACCTCATTAAGTTGCTAAAGCGTTCAAGCTGGGCTTAAACTTGGGGTCCTCTTACCTCAGCTTCCCAGAATGAGAGGGTGATAGGCACAGGCCACTGGGCCATTTTTTATAATTTAGTTCAACAGTGTTTCACTAAGCTTTCTCCTCAATGAATTGAGGAGAATATTTTATGAATATAGTATTTTATGAAAAGTAGATGGAGAGAAGTGTTCATTTATAAACAAAAGGGAAAACTTAAAAAAAAAAAAACTTTTAATCCCACTGTTAAACCCAAGCCCCTGTTCATGAAATTAACTAGGTTTAAGGAGTGGGAGGGAGATTTGCTTGTTTCTATAAACCTTGATTTAAAAATTTCATGGTTTTTGTGACATGCATTTTCTAAAATATAAATTATTTTAAGTATTAATATGAAAACTAGGTAACAAGGGATAAATGATGAGTTTGGACCTCATCATTTTACCAAGATGAACCTGCGAACTGGAGCCTGTTTCCTGAAGCCACAGGAAACAGTTCACTTGCAGAGGTCCCGACCACCAACTTGTAGAGACCGGCCCTTAGGTGATGGGCCTGCTGCCCATGACAGATGAATATGAGAATCTATAGTCCCACCCTTGCACCTCTTGTTGCCCATCCCCCCACGGCTCAATTCCTCAGGACTTTGTGGGCTTCGGCGCACGGAGTCTCAGCCTAGGAAGGGCCATCATCACCCGCTACCTGCAGAGAGCTCCGTGCCCTCTGACCTCCTCCCTCAGAGCAGGGGCTTCCACCCAGGTGTCTGGCCACTTCCTGCAAAGTCAAAGCAAACAGCAGCCACAATCTGAGGGATGTTTAGAAGAACTTAGTAGCAGTTAGGAAGTGGCTCCGAGAGGAAGTGGGTTCCAGCGTATGTGGTCGTCTTCCAAGGCTTCACGGAGAAGTCTTCATTGCTTAAACAGCCACAAAAGTATAAACAGGCGACTCTGCCTGATTGCGCCACATGGATAGCAAAGCTGTGGACGGGGAGGCAGATGCGCACAGCTGAGTGTTAATCGTCCAGGTACACGGGTGGGAGTAGGGTGTCCAAAGGGAGAAAAGAGAGCAAAGGAAAGAGCTGAAAAAAGTAGAAGAAGAAAAGCAAACCCGTATTAGCTGTTCGGGAAGTGCATATGTACATGACATATCTCAGGAGTTAAAGAAAAATAAGGTTAAGACGTGCACACATTTCAAATCCTCCTTCCAACCTGACTTGAAAGAGCACTCTAATGTCAAGAGATGGGAAGATGCTAGTTTGGGTCAAAAGTTGAGCACCTCAGATCTTTGCTACTTCAAATTTAGAGAGAGGCAGATAAGTCAGATTCTCCCATACTAGCTCAAGGAGTCAATTCCTCTGCTAGGGTCAGGTAGCCTCCCTGGACCTCCCACACACCAAAGAAGGCAGGGAGGCTTGGTATCCCTTGGGAATCTTGAAACTTTTCAAGGCGACAGGCAAAGTAGGAAGTCACCCAGTCACACATCTCTTTTTCTGAGAACGGTTGTTTGTCTTTACCTCCTTTGCTACGCTAGCATTTCTTTCCCCTCTCAACCGGAACCTTGCTGAATTGCCCAGGTGGGACTCAGTCTTGCCTCAGACTTGCCTCAGCTGTGACTCTGAGCCCAGCTCATTACTTTTCCTTTAAGCCGCGGTATGGGTAGCACCACTTTCTTACTTTCTCCATAGAAGCCTGCTGTGGTCACACAGAATTTATAAAATTAAAATACATGGTGTGGTTTATGTAGTGGCGTCGAAGATTAAGACTTGAATTAAATTGACCTTGGCTTATAATCTCAACCATGGAGATTTTTTTTTCTTTCGCTCTCAAGGACTAAGAGTCATGAGATTGACAGCCAGACTCAATTCTGACCCTGATGTTTTCCTCTCCTGTTGGTGGCCATGTTCTGCCCTGTCACTCCTGAGCAGGGGCACGGGAATTCATGGTGGGAGAAGGAGAAAGAACTCTATGAAATATGTAATGGAAAGAGGAGGCATGAACGTTTCCCCAAGAGCTCAGGGGGCTGCAGCAGAACAACAGCTGCACAGCGTGCAGTTCTGCACGAAACGGCAACGCGTGAGCTGGTGGAGCACGCCTCCTGGCTCCAGACAGGGCTACAGCACAGCTTTCTCAGGGCAGCTTTGCTACCATAGGTAGACAGAGAAGTCCAGCTGAGACGCAGACGTGGGGTAACAGGAGGAAGTACCACCATGGCAGCGGTCCTGGGCCACCTGTACTAGAAGGATAGTCTGACACAGAGAAGCTGGTGGAATAGTTCACTGGAAATAAGGTTTCATGAAAGGAAGGAAAAGAAACAGGAAAAGGGAGGGGAAGGAGCTGCACAGCTGGGGAGGCCTGTCCTTGCCTGATCTCACAGGAAACCTCTGCATTGGAGTTGCACCGCCGAGCTATGACACCCAGAGGTGCAAGGGCTGGACTATAGATTCTCTTATTCATCTGTCATGGGCGGCAGGCCCATCACCTAAGGGCCGGTCTCTAGAGCAGGGGGAAGGCACGAGACCTTATGGCCCAATATTTGTGGCACTCAGGCGGGCCCGAACCACACAGTTGCTACAGAGCCAAACGGTTGGAAATAGAGTCCACAGACCACTTCGGTGTACATCCTACACCAGTCCGATTCCACACAATCCTATTGTAATACACATTATGCCAACTCATGAAACTAAGAGAATGTTGTATTATTTGATGAGATTAAATTACAAGATAAATCTGGGGACAAACATGGAGTCTTTCAGTCCATTCCATGCAAGAGAAAAGAGAAAGAAAGCAGAATAGATTCATGCCAGGAAGCCACTCTGATTCTCCTTTCTAGCTTTCTCCGAAATTATTTGTCTGTCTGTCTGTCTATTTACAATACTGGAGGTGAAACTCCGAGTCTTCGCAGTGAGCTCACTGAGCTACATTCCTTGCTTTTTTTTTTTTTTTTCCAGTTTTGATTTTGAGACTAGGTATAGCTTAGTTGCCCAGGCCAGGCTTGAATTTGCAATCCTCCTACCTTGGCCTCCCAGAGGGCTGGACTGACAGGCCTGTACTGTACCCCTGGGCCCAGCTACTTATTTGTTTGTTTATTATGGTACTGGGGATTGAACCTAGGGCCTTTGCACGAAGCTACATTCCCATCCTTTTTTACTTATTTATTTTAATGTTAAGATAGAAAAAGGGTCTCACTAAGTTGCCAAGGCTAGGCTTGAATTTGTGATCCTCCTGTCTCGGCCTCCCAGAGTCCTAAGAGGCTATGCCATCACACTCTGCTGACTTTTCAGCTTCTATTTAAATTCAACTCAACTAATGTTCACTGACTTCTTATCATGAACAAGGCAAAGCTTAAGGCACTATGCAGAAAACTGCAAGTCTTAAGAGTTTACAGTCAAGGGCTGGAGGAGTGGCTCAGTGATTAAAGCGATTAAAGCCCATGCCTAGCAAGTGCTAAGTCAAGCGCTAAGTACTCAAATTCGATTCCCCAGCACCACATGAGCTGAGTATGTTGTCACACACCTGTAATCCCAGCACTCAGGAGGCTGAGACAGGAGCATTGCTGTAAGTCCCAGGCCAGCCTGGGTTCCATAGTGAGTTCAGTAACAGTCTGAGCTGCAGAGCAAGACCCTGTCTTAAAAAAGAAAAAAGAGCTTACAATAAAAATGGAAGCCATATAAATCCTATACAAATCAAAATTCAGATTGCATTCCAAGAGCAATGTGGATGGAGTGCTTGGCCTCTTAGAGTCTAAAGCAGATGGAGAACGAACGGTGGTTTGTGTTTATCTCAATGTAATGCAGGGAGATTAAGGAGGAGCTTTGTCCCAGATGTTCTTATACATAAAAGTATTTTTAAAAAGAAAGAATTCTGGTATCTCTTCTATTTGGGTGAAGCTGAAGAAGATTATTATACAAGAGGAGTTCTGGGAAAGGGGAATAAGCAAACCAACAGAAACAATCTGTTCTTCTGCCAAATGTCATTTTTCCACGAGAGCTTCTTCAGTACTTGGTCTGGAAGGGCAATTATTGAAACTTTTATTCATTAATCAATATTATGTTGCAGCCAAAGGCCAAAGATCTTATTTACTATGAAAAAAAAACATATAGAGTTTAACCCACTGTCCCCTTTCATCCCTGTCAAGGACAGCTTTCTGTTGCTTAAGGTACCATGGCTCATTTAAATTAGTAGCTTGTTTTACCACTCACCAATTGTATGCACTGACACTTTGGGTAGTATCTTAAGACCCATTCATTCATTCACAGAACCTTTCTAGAAATGGCCCATTCACCTATCAGTCTACTAATCCATTAAAGAATTAATCCATTTCCAAAGGCCCATCCACTTGACCTAAGCTTATTTATCTCTTAAAAGCTTCTCTTCGTCTCATCTTTTCCTAATATCTCACAATATGATTAAATTCCACTATGAGTTCTGTTGGAGATATTTTATTCATGTAAGTGGATCACGCACTCTTTCTCCTGTGCTGTCTGGCTCACTTCCTTTAACATAATGTCTTCAAGTTGTACCCAGGTTGTAGCATTTATCACAATTTCATGCCTTTTTATGTCTGACCGTCCCCATGAAATGTAACACCGCATAGTAAATCTGCACTGTGGGCTGTGGAGGACCACAAGCTGTTATAATATGTCTAACACTCAGCCTCTTAAGCAATTCCATTTCTTTGGGGTAGCATCAGCCCATCAGAAATGCCTGAGTTAAAATGTAAACCATGGGATCTTGTCTGTCTCGTTTGCCAGATGTTCACACGATACCTAATACATAGCAAGCACTCAGCAATCATTTGTTGACGTCTTCCCATGATCCTCTCACTCCCCTTCCTTCTTTCTTATTTTAGTGCACTACTATGAGAGACTGCTCTTAGAGTAATGATACCTATCTCTGTTGTGACACTCAGTACCTCGTGTGACCTGGCCAAGCATCTCAACGTGCCTGTTTCTCTCGGTTGCACATGCCATTCTCATTTGGCCTGTGTTTGCCTGCTTTCTTTGCAGAAGTAAAAGACTATGAGCCTCCCTTTGGTTCCAAAGTGCGGGAGCACCCTTGTGTGGAAAGCATGAAGGACAGTGTGCTGAGAGACCGGGGACGACCGGAAATTCCCAGCTTGTGGCTCAGCCATCAGGTAAGGAGAGGGTGACCGCTAACATGTAATTCTGGGATGCCTGGCTCAAATATAAGGAAAGAGTCCTTTGCGTTGGATGGCTCAGTTAGGTTTCATGGATAAAGAAAAGCCAATGAACTGGATGGCCCTGTCGTTATAAGTTGCCATTACCAGATATAGGCAGCATTCAAAGAGAACTCACAGACACCCCTTTGGAGGGCAGTAGTCATGG
Source organism: Ctenodactylus gundi (assembly GCA_004027205.1). NCBI lineage: Eukaryota > Metazoa > Chordata > Mammalia > Rodentia > Ctenodactylidae > Ctenodactylus > Ctenodactylus gundi. The sequence goes on along the minus strand of PVKB01002009.1, from coordinate 74,843 downwards.
TTTCCAGGTCTCTTTGGTTCTGGGTTAAAATGTCACGCATGCAGCCTCTGTTGTCCCCTCCCTGTGCCTTTGCATCAGGAGGTCACGTCACATTCCTTCTGGATTCCAAGTGTTTTCCTCTGGGATTTGTCAGCTCTGGAAAGAAACCCTGAGCAATTGCGAAACAAGCAGGGGTTGTCAGGCAGCTGGCCTGAGAACTGACGACAGGAGACAGGGCCATGCCCAGTTGTTTGCGGGCCGTACACACCGAGCTGCAAGGGCCCGACATGCAAGGAGCCCAGACCATCGCTGCGAGATACAAGGAAGAAAAGAAGAGGAAAATGTCAGTGCAGGAAAACGAAATCTGTGGGTTGGGAACATCCTCATGGCCTCTTATCTTTTTCTTCAAGAAATGGAAGCTAAGGTTTACTGTAGCAGAGTAGTGGTCTGGACTTCTGAGAGGCCTAGTCAGGTACTTGTGTGCGTAGGTATTTGATGAGGACAGTGGTCAGCCAAAAAGAAGAAAATGCTATAAAGCAATACTTGGTGTGTGAGAGAAAGAATTAGCCACCTGTCACAAAAGAGCTTTTAGTGAAGAATTAGAGAGTCAGGTACCCCTTTCTCACTGAGAAAATGGTCTTTTCCACTAAGTAAAAACCTTTTATTGCCTCTGTTGGATGAGTTCCCTCATCCATGAAGGCTGAGGCTAAGTCATAGGTTTTCCTAGGGGCAAGCCAAATTCAGATAAGAAACAGAAACAACAAATCAGGCGTAATCGTCAAGACAAATGGAGCAGGAAGCCTGGGTTGAACTACTCCTGGCCCAGAGCCGCCTCAGCAGACAGAATTTAATAAAATCAGGGTGTGGAGTGACCCAGGCTGTGGAGAGTCAGGGGCTTCTTCAGGGTTGCAGGCAAATTATCTTTGACTCTGAAAGTATAAGACTGTTTGCATAAATCCTGGAATCAGAAAGTGCTAGAATGGTATGTTCTTTTCAAACTCTGTTGCCTCCTCTGCTGAGCAGTTCCTGTAATGAAACCATTATTCATGGTGATAAAATTCTGGAAAGAATTTGCATAATATTTTTTTTTCACTTAATGAGATTTGTTGCCCTATTGATTTCAAGTTAATGCTTAATATTTAATTTAATTTACTGCCTGTAATTACAGTGTCAGAATAAAATAAATGTTGCTTGTGTACCAACAGTAACACTCTACTCTTAACAGGGCCATCAATCAATATCATCAATTAGGTGAATTATGCAATTAATTCAACTTCAAGAGCTCACAAGGTGGGGATGGAGAGAGAGGCTCCTCGGTGTGTAGGGAAAGTTACTGATATTGGAAGGCAGGTGCCAGCTCCTTGGGGCACTGTGAGGACATACCTGCCCTATCCCGGCACCTGTGTGAGACATCACTGTAATTGGCAATGTTGAACCCATGAATGGAAGGAGTGCCCTTTATTTTCACTTACCAGAATATCTACTGAAGCTCCTGCTTACTTTACTTTTGGAAAGGACTAAAAATGGTAACAAAAAAATATTTGTATTGCAAAATAAAACTTAAGCCAGGCCCAATGGGGCAAGCCTGTAATCTCAGCACTTTGGAAGGCTGATGCAGGAGAACTGCTGGTTCAAGCCAGGCCTGGGCAACTTAGCAACTTAGTGAGATCCATCTCAAACAAGAAACAGCGGTTGGGGATGTGGCACAGAGCAAGGACCTTGTATTCAATTCTCCAGTACTTACAAAACCAAAACCAAACAACAACAACAAGAACAACAAGAACAACAACAGAACAGTGAGAACACTTGCCACCTTCCTAGGCAGCACATTCTTCTTGGGCTCACTGGGTGGGCCTTCGTAGGGCAGGATAAATATCTTGCAGTCAAGCACATCTGACATATAAAGACAGCTGTGTCACAAGGAGGAATGGATGTCACAGAAGTCCTTCCTGCTAGTTCTTGGAAGCTGCTACTGAGTCACTTTATGGTATTCCTGCCACCCGAAAGGGCCTGAGTGTTATGAGAGATGGATCCTGGGGACCCCCTTTTTCACATTCTTTATGGCCAAAGTAAAGAACTGGAGAGGCTGCATACTTTGTACTGTAGCTTTCTTGGGTGTCGGTGGCCCATGTAAGGAATTACTTAGGCACGCTGACCAAACCCATTAACGGCTTTCTCCAGACCTCTACTGTAGACTCCAACAATGGCCAGATACCAGCAGATAAATGATTTCCAGTCACAGTGCCTCAGTGGCTAAGGTTTATGAAACAAAAATATACATTTCTCCATAGATAGCAAGAAAGAAGTCAGTTGACGTGGGTATATGTCTGAGAAGGGACAAAGGGCCAGTCTCAGAGCTGCTAGGCTCTTGTGCTTTTTATGAAAGGTCCTAATTGACTGTCCCCCCCATATGGGTGAGACACCGAGGCAGCTCACAGAATTCCAGGATCAGCCTGATGGGGCACCAAAAATCCTGGGTCTTGATTGGTCCCACAGACTTAGCCAGAAGCTTGGAATCCTGCGTGTATCTTCTCCCTCCAGAAAACTTCCTTTTTAGCCAGGTATTTTGTGTAAGAAATTTCTAGCTTGTCCCTTCCCCAATCTCCTCACGAGGTGACTGAAGAGGAGAAGAGGGTCTCATCTCAGACAGGTCTTTGACGTATTGTCACAGAAAGCCATTCCAGGATGCGTCTGTGAAAGGAATGGACTGACTTGGTAGGGACAGTTAGGAAGCCAGAGAAAATGGGGAGGAGACTCCAGGTCGAGGGGCTGAAGTGGGACACCTCTGACAGAGAGGATCAAAGTGGCACATCGACAGAAGGAAGGAAATGGAGTTCATGGGGTTGTTGGGATGGGTTAGGGTTTGCTCAATTATTATCTCAGTTCAAGTTTTGCGAGATGGTTCTGCCATTTTCCCACGCGATAGCAATCCTTTCTGTGTGGGATGATTGTTTCACTCGGGGCAGTCTCAGTTGTCCACGGAGAGTTGAATATCGTAGTAAACCTGTCATCTCGGTATCCTTAGTGTTGGAAAGGGAATGAGATGGGTGTGTGGAAATGTAGGGCTCCATCCATCTCGTATTGCCAGCTTTTTAGGCAGACGCTCCTTAAATGATAAATGTGTCTATATGTAGAGGAGCAGCTGCTAAGTGCATGACTACCTCAGAAGAAAACACAAATCAAGTTTTCGGTGAGTACCAAGGCAAGGGGCCAGGAGTTCACCTGTCCTTTGATTCCATGATGATTTCTACCTGTCTTGCACAGACTTCACAACTGGGATAATGCTTATGTATTCCCCTAGACTGGCGTGTTCAGTGCTGTTACAGTATGCAGCCGAATATGATCCAGCTATGTGACATTCCGAAGCTATAGAGGCAGTAAAGGCATGGGAGAGAGGGAGAACGAGGGATGAGTGAGTGAGTCACAGGAAAGTTTTCATGCAGAGAAACTATTGTGTATGATTCTGTATGGGTGGACACTTGAAGTGACACATGTGTCATAACCCAGAAGATATACAACACCAGGCGTGAATCCTATTCTAGCCTCCACGCTTTAATTGTTGACCGTGCTTCGGTGTTGGTTCCGTGGAGCTCTCCCACTGATGGTGCCCTTTGGACCTCTCCACTGCTACAGGGCATCCAGATGGTGTGTGAGACACTGACGGAGTGCTGGGACCATGATCCGGAGGCCCGTCTTACCGCCCAGTGTGTGGCAGAACGCTTCAGCGAGCTGGAGCACCTGGACAGACTCTCAGGCAGGAGCTGTTCTGAGGAGAAGATTCCTGAAGATGGTTCTCTGAACACTACCAAATAGGTCTTCTGGGCAGGCTGGGCCCAGTCCAAAGAGGCCTCCCTTCTCACCAAAGAACAGAGGCAGCAGGAACCTGCCCCTAAACTGATGCTTCCTGGAAAGCCAAGAGTCCCTCCCTCCCACTGAGCTGTAGGATGAGCAGAAGCAGCAGCCAGGAGGGGTGACAGAAAGCATTCTATGCCTTTGATTTTGTCATGGGATAAGCTGTGTTAGCACTTCCTCAGGAAATGAGATTGATTTTTACAATAGCCAATAACATTTGCACTTTATTAATGCCTGTACATAAATATGGAATAGCTATGTTTTATATATATTATATCTATATATGTCTACATCTATATCTATAATTGTACTCTGAAAAGAGACGAGAAAAATGATCAGTTATGCCCAGGAAAGTGGTTGTATTGGAGAGCTCCAGGACCCAGCGGAGAAGGAAAGGATCCCTGACAGCATTAGCACTTGACAATCACGCATGTGAGGGTTCTCTGACTGTGACTATGGGGGACTTCGCGTTAGGAGAGCGGATCTAGGTCTCCGAGCCTGCTTCCACAATGCTGCACTTACTTTCGCAATAATTCCTTGCATGGGAGTTCTCTTCTGATCTTGGAGCTAAGTAGAGTTGCACTGTTTGGGGACCAGTGTTGCTAGGGTTCCTGTGTGCCCTTGTTTCTCTTGGACTGTTTATTTGACTTCTGGGTCCCACATTTGTTTCATGAACCTCTTTTCTGAACCTAGTTCACACACTCAGCCCCTTCTGATAGTCAAAAGGGTGTAGGGCTAATTCTTGGTAGGCAGCAGAGAAATCAAAAGGATCAGTTTCCCCACCCATCAAGGTGCCACACTATCTACTAAGATGGCTCTTTACCTTTTATTCCCTTCATCCCTTTGTCCTGCGCAAAAGGGCAGTGAACCTTCTTCCCACCTTGGGGCTCAGTGTGTTTAAATTTTTGTCAACCTTGTCCTGAGTCTCTAGCTTTCTACGGAAACACCAGGGAGTTCCACCTTTCTGGGCGCCTGGATACCAAAGCATATGTTGGCCTAGAGGAAAAATTGGAGCTACGCAATCCTGCCAAGACTGTGTCCTCCAGGCATTCTCAACATATGTTTTGCTTGGTCAGAACAGTGTTTTTAAAAAGTTGAGCCACTTTCTGAAGTCGTTGGAGATTTTGCAGAAAAATCTGGACCCCAGATAAGGAGAGCAAATGGCTCCCAGTTCGCTCAGTCCACTTCACTTACAAAATGAAGGCGTGGGCTCACTTCCAAAGCTGCTTGACTTCTTACTGTAAACATTTGTATTTTCTGCTGCCCATCCCCACCCCAGCCTGGGAATGAAACCTACCTTTAGCGAGATCTTTTGTAAGAACTATGCATTCAAGCATTCATTCTCTGGCTACACAGTAGGATTGGAATACCTGACTTGGTGTTAAGACTTAAAGTTTTGCAGAACCGAAGGGGACCTCTTCGTGTGGTCCTCATTAGTCAGCTTGCTTTGGCTTACATGCTAAGGGTTGTCCTCACTCCCTTGGTGGAGGGGTGGGAGGAATGATGACTTTGTAGTTCAAGGAACTTTCGTCATGATTATAGGTCTATGCATCATACCGGTCTTCCCAGTCTTTGCAGAACCTACTCTTGAGGACTTGAATATAGAACACAAATGCCCTATTTGCAGTTATAAAACCCAGGCCAAGAGCAAAGCATGAGCTTTAATACTTCATAGGAAACTTGTTAATTCCACACATGTGTTAATGTTGCAAGCAACCATCTCTTTTGCAAAAATGTTTTTGAAGCTACTTATTTTCAGCCAAAAAGGAACTTCACAGAGGGACTGGCAGTAACCATGTCAAGTCTTTTTGGATGTTGGATGTTCTCTCATTGAAGTTTTAGAATATGTGCTGAAACAGCAATGGAACTTGTAGGCATCCTGCTCAATGTGGTGGGTTATAGAGTTAAGGACAGTGTGGCTATAATGCCATGGAAATACCCAGAAATTCCACTCGCACCTTAGGGCCTGCCCGTGCCATTTCAATAGCTGTTGCTCATTGACCTCTAGTGGTGAGTTGCTAGAATACTGGTCCATCAATGGGATATTCCAAGATTCAAGGAGGGTTGTCACTTCTGGTCATCAACGTGAACTGGAATGTAATGTCGGATGATACTGTGGCTTGTTTTGTGTATCTTTCTTATTCAAGAAAAAGACCAAGGAATAACATTCTGTAATTCCTAAAAATACTGACTTTTATCCACTACTCTACATAAAGGGAAAGATATATTCTTTTATGGAACACTTCAGCTGGACTTATGTATTAAAATAGGAATGTGAATGCTAGATACTCTTTTTTCTATATAAAAAATCTCACTTATTTTCATCCTATGCATTGTTTGTCTTTTATACAATGAAAGTGTTTATTAGATTGAATAAAGCAGAAATACTCAGGTGAGCTTCCTGCCTCCTGTTCGTTCCTGTTCCTACCGGCTACGACTGTTTGCCTAACTGGATTATTTGCAGTTTATGTGGAAAGTGTCACCAGACAAATCCTCTTCTTGCCCTATTTGTCTTCCTCTTAATGTCTCAGGTCCCCCCTCTTTTTATTTTTGTAGGAAAAAAAATCAGTCCTAAGCCAGGCATGATGACATACCTATAATTCTAGCACACTGGGAGACAGAGGCAGAAGGATCACAAGTTCAAGCCCAGTTTGAGCAACTTAGCCAAGGCCCGAGGTTCAATCACTAGCACTACAAAATCAAGCACTACCAGAAGCTCATATTAGGGCATGAAGTAGCTGCTTTGGAGCAGGGATGCACCTGCCTCTCAGGCCTGTGCTCTGACTTTAGTGTCCCTTTGTGTGCTCACGTGATCTCTCCCCCAATCCGAAAGGCTGGCTTTATCCACGGGCTGGCTCTTCCAGGGACCGTCACAGTGACAACTGTCCGGGAGAGTTTGCACCTGCCTGTGTTCTGTGTGTTCCACATACCAACAGGCGAGTAGATATCTTTTTGACCGCCAGCGTGTGATGTGCCCTGCCCTCGTCCTTGCCTCCCACCCCTGTGCCTCGTGTGTGCTTTTAACATCGCCGTGGAGAGTTATATGGATTAAGAAGCAACTCCAAGTCATCTTTTCAAGGGTTTCTTGGACAAAGCAGGTGAATTTTTCTGCCGAAACTTCGATTTGCCAGTTTTGGAATCTGAGGGGTTTTGTGGCTGCCTCTTAGTTATTGCCCGGGCTCTAGACAGCTGAATACATAATGTAGTATAACCCATATCGGTGAGGTTTCACTCTCAGAATCACTGCCATTTTTGGTTGACTATTTCTTTGTTAGGCAGAGTACGGTTGTGCCGTGCCTTGTTGGACACTTGGCAGCATCCCTGGCCGCTACCCACTACCAGCCAGTCACACACACCACCAGCTGTGAAACCTCAAGTGTCTCCTCCGGGCACTGCCAGATGTTCCCTCGGGGAACCGAGTTCCTCTTAGAAGAAAATCGCTGAGCTAGATGGTGTGACCCTACTGAGCGACGTTAGCGACAGTCCTATTTTAACGGTAGCAATGCAGTGGCAATACATTTTAGTGGTTCTCTGCTCCTTCACTTACCCGCCACGTACTTTGGTCAAATTAACCTCTCCGTGGCTCAGGTTCATAACGGATCATACACAAGATAAACTCTTGTGATAAGTAAACACACACAGGCTTTAAAGCTGAGCTGTGCCTTGAGCTTGGAAAACCCTCAGAACATTTGCTAACACTGAATTGGTTTAGTGACTAAAAGAGCTGCTCTTGCAGAGGCAGGTTTGGGGAAGTAAATTTTAGAGAGTATGAACAACACAGAAAAGCAAACACATCGTCCAGGCCTAGAGGGTCTGTCCTGTGTGTGCTTGGAGAATCTGCACAGGCTGCCTATCCACAGAGCAGCTGCTGTGTCCTTAGCTTTCGCCTTCCACTAGCCACGAAGCAGAAATGATGCCCATTTCTCAGGTGTGGAGTTAGATTTACAGAGAGCCCAAGTAAGAAACCCAGGGCCTCCCAAAGTAGCATCTGGTGTAAGAGCCATGTTGTCCTGGAACTAGAATTTGGAACAACAGACATGCCTCATTCTTTTCTCTTCTTCACTCTGTCTCCTGAAGAAACTTGCCCGCCCAACTAGACAAGAAAGGCCACTCCCTACGGAAATTCCCCGGTGCTCCACATGTGCACCGTGTTGACTACTGTCCTCTCTCTCCCCCATGATTCTGTCGGCTGCATGAGACCCAGAAGGCTCCTCCAATTCTCTTGCACTCTCTGCTTTCCTCCTGGGTTAAGTCCTGTCTGAAAACTTTTCTCAGAGAGTGACTGGAGGATTACTGAACGCGTACACACAACATTTCCCTAACATGGGAAATGTGTACTGGTGTCTGACGTGATTTTAGAACGTGCCAGCCTTTCAAACATCAATGGATCTGTTTTTATTTCAGTGTTTGTTAGAAAAAATTATTAATGCATTTAAGCCTGAGTTTTTACAAATATTATTGCTTGAAAGATGGCTGAGTAAAACACCGAATTGGTTATTAAAAGTAAATCATGGCACTGAGCTGTGACAATTACAGGGAGATCTGACATGAGCGATTGAAGCTAGGAGCTGTACTCATGGCAGCAGGTGCGTGCCAATTGCCAGCGCTCAGGGATCCCTCGCTCCCTGGGTAAGCACCGCACATTATTTTCTGCTCTATCACCTTTTTCTTCTCCTTCTCTTGCTCCTTCTTCATCTTCTTTATTTCTCTTCTTTCTTCTTCTTTTGTTGTGGTTCTGGCATGGAGCCCAGGGCCTTCACTCTGAACTACAACCCCAGTCCATTTCTTATTTTTGATTTTGAGTCAGCGTCTCACTGAGTTGCCCAGGCTGGACTCCAACTCGGAATCTCTCTCCTCGTGCCTCCCGTGTGCTGCGGAGACAGGACTGTGCCACTGGGCCTGGCTGCTTGAATTTCTTTATATGCTCTGATCCTCATGACAAATACTTGAATTAGTTTTCCATATTAGAGATGAGGAAACTGAGGCAAAGAATAAGGTCGTGTGAAGGACTCACCAGTTAGCAATTGTTAGCACCAGGATTTGAACTGGAACCAATGGGCTCCTGAACTCCGACTTCTACCAGGACCGGGAGGTAAAGCTGGAATTACAAGGCAGTGTTATGGAGGCTCTGGAGGCCTCCAGGGAGGAGGAGGAAGATGCAGTCAGTATTCGAGGGGAGAGGACTGGCCATCTAGATCTCGGAGAGAAAAACCACTCCTCATACCCATAAGGCCTCTGGGCTGAGGCCCCGGAGCTTCTGCCAAAACAGGCGCCAAGGTCTTCTGACCTCCTTCCAGGCAGTTTTGCAGAGGTTATTTGAGTTCTCGCTACTGCAAGGTCAGGAGCATTCCCAGCTGGCAGTAAGCCTCCAAATGCCCTCAGCAGGGACTCCAGCCCTTGGACCAGTCGGCATCTTTTGAAAAGAAGCCTCCCAGAGTCGCTATTTTGTGATGGCTGTTTCGGTTTTGAGCTCTTGATGCAAATAACATGCTAATGGTTCAGTCATGAGGGAAACCCTTCCCCTCAGTAACAAGGACCCTTCCATTTTAACAAGCATGTCTACCCCACTTTCACTAAAGCCCACACATTGGCATCTGTTCATTTTGTTCACATTCCTTCTGAAATAAGCTGCCTAATCATTGCTTATCATATTTCTAATTAGTTTATTTTTCTCACGTGAATAATTACAGCTCCACACTGTAGGTTTGGGGCCATGCCTTTCAGGCCTACTTAGCAAACTGTGCTGATGAAGACAAGATTATGAACATGGCCCATATTCCATGGCCTGCCAATCAGTATCACACGTTGTAATTTCATTCTAATATACTTCCTCATCCTTGCTGCATTTAAAAATAACTTGTTAACAGCCTTCCTATTCTAATTAGGCTAAAATTGCATACACCAAAATGTTTGCTCTCTTGTGCTTTCTCCCCTTGCACGCATACACATGCATGCACGTACACACACATGCACAGTCAATTCTTAAACATCATTTCTGTATGGAGCCTTCTGAAATTGTCCCTAATGTCCTCCCCCAACTTGTGCACCCAGTGGAAAACCACGGTATAAAGCAACCTGCCGCCCTAGTACCTTACAGGCATCAACATTTTAACAAGAGTCTAAATACTTAACAGCAAATGCTGAACATTAAAATTTCTGTAGCTGGGAATCTGGCCACTAATTGTATGAATTTTTGTCATGCAATTCAGTTTATTTCTTCTGTTCTTAATATGTGATAGTGATAGGAGCTACTTGGGAAGTTGCAACATCTAAGTGAGATACTAGCTGAAAAGTGGTCAGAGCAGAGCCTGCTACACATAAGCATTCGTTATTAGTATTACATTCCCTAAAGGGAAGCTGGGCAGATATAATATTTTAGGGATATGTTGCTTCCAAAACTTTAGCTAAAGTTGACTCACGAGGAAGATGAGTCATATGTATCCTGTAACTGGGAGCTCATTTATCTTTGAGGGGGCAATTCAATGCAGCTGATCAGCATCACTGCAGCGGCAAATGCAGGGCCCGTGAGATAGGAATCCACAGTGGTGTAGCTCCACCGTCATTGTCTTTTCTGACTCCAGTCTCTTGACATTTGCCCCCTCTGAGATTCAACCCTGCTATGCCTACATTAGAAACCTGGAGGAAAAATGAAACAATAAACAAAAACACACGAGAAAAGTGCAAATGTATCCTGAATGCATGGTGTAAACTTTTCTCAAGTAATAACTCTTATTTACTATAGATAATGGAGTACTACTGTGCCATAAAGGAAGATAAATTTGAGTCATTTTTAGAAAAATGCACCTTGAGAGCAAAATGAAACATACACAGAAAGCTTAACTATCCTATGATTTCTCTAATCTGAGAAACCCAAAGTATAAATCAGTAAGAGCCAAATGACTATGATGTAGGAAACAGGAAGATAGACTTTTCAGAGAGGTAGGTGGGGGCGTGAGAGGGTGTGAAAGGGGCTGGGGAAGTACAAATGAAGCAGATGTGATTGTATGGGCACCAGTGTCTTGAGTTGAATATAATGATTATGGATCACAAACATGCACTGAGAAAAAGAATACTTTTGAGGGAAAAATACGTATTTTACAGGTGACATATTTTATACATTGCCAATCATCCTAGCAGCTCTATAGGTAAAAAATTATTTTTTCCATTTTATAGATAAGAAAATTAGCATAAATATCTTATCCATGTTTACACCATTTGAGCCTATGTAAGTCTCATTACAAAACTGTCTACTTTTCCAAATCCTTTTCTTACATATTTATTTTCTTATCCAATATCCATAAACTAGTGTACCATCCAACATCTGCCGGAGTCTTAAAACCAAGAAGTATTTGTTGTTCTACATCTTATCACAGCATCAAGCACAGAGTATAGCGTACATCACAGCCTTCTAATAAACATTTATTGCAGGAATAAATGAAGGGTCTTGGCCTTTAAAATTCTGTGATCCAGCAAAGGAGACAGACGTGCACAAGCATCATGTCATCAAGATGTCGTAAACAGCAGTGCTGCACGGACTAAAACACCCTATGGCTAAAGATGCCTGAATTTTGCAAGGAGTTCCTGGTGTGAGCTTTCTGGTTCCTCCATCTGCCCTCGCTGCTGTAGTTCACCAGGCATTGCTGCTGCCCTGAGGAGATGGCCTGGCCCTAAACACTCAATGAGCTCGTGTTAGTTTCCCAGGGATGTCGTAACAAATTGTCACAATCTTCGTGGCTTAAGCCAACAAAAATTTGGTCTCCAAAGTTTGGGAGGGTAAAAGTCTAAACTCAAGGTGTATGGAGGGCCTTATTGCCTCCACCGGCTCTAGGAGAGGATCTAAACTGTATTTAGAAGTTGACTCCCCTCGCTTCTTTCTGTTGGCTCCGGGCATTCCTTAGTGGCTCCTGGCTTCCAGTTACATCACTCCAGTCTCTGCCTCCATCTTCACTTCCTTTAGCCTTTTCTCTATGGTTCTTAAGGGGATATTTGCTACTTAAATTAGGGGCTACTTGGATAATTCAGAGTTATCTCATGAATCTTAATTATAATCAATGATAATACTTTTTCCAGAGAATATTCAGGAATTAGAACACAGCATACACCATCGAGGGACATTGCTCAGCAACTATAGAGTACTGGCCAAACTTCTTGATATGAGTTCTTCCAAGATGAGAAGTTTTCAAATCACAACACCCCTTTCTATTTTAGGTCTTCTCGTAGATGTCTGACAGCTTTATAGATCTTACATCAGTTTAATATTCTAACTTGCATTTTTATTTATTTATAAAACATTTCCTATTTTACTGTTTTCAATTATTTCTGCATAATAATTGAAACACTGTAAAATTATTTATCTCACTGACTTCCATATTTTTTGTACATCTGTCATTTTTCTAGCCATTAAATTTTCTACTTTCCAAGAATTTGAGAATAAGACAGTTTTGTTAACTCTTTTCCCATTTATGATCCTCTCCTTGGACGCTTCACAGGCCTGACATAAGGTAAGTAACAAGCTATGGTACTCTAACAATATTGTGAATTTACCTCCAATGCCAAAGCCAGAAATAAATTATGACTATGAAAAAATATCTTTGTCTTGTTCTGATGTTTCATCTTAATACTTTGGACTAAAGGAAAACCCTGGGTGCGAATGGAATTGGCATTGCAGCCTAAGTTGTGGTACTAAGTCTCTCACCTTCATGACTGGATATTTTAGATATTTTTCACCACAAAATTTGTGCCCCAAAGCAAGCAACTATTTTATTTTACTCCATCTTTGCAGTCCAGGAACTTGGGAAGGGGTTGGGATGGCTAGTTCTCAGTTGGGATCTTTTCCACCCCAGTTAGAACGGAAACCATCTAATGACTCAGTCAGACTGGATATTGAAGATGTCGGCTTGGAAAATTAGAGCTGGCATTATCGTTGACTGGGAGATCAACTGGGGCTGGTAGTATTCAAATAACAAAGTTCCAACATGACATCTGGTTTCTCTGGATTAGAACTAACAATTGTACAGACTGCTAGGGTAGAGCTTTGGCAGTCATATGACATCACTTCTCCCATATTCTGTTGAGTCAAGTGGTTCTAGATCACCTAAGTTCAAAGGAAAGGGAACATGGTGACAAAGAAATTGTAGGCATTGCTTTAAAACTCCAGTGAGAGTCTTAGTTATTCATTGCTTGCTAGGACAGAATACCTGACATCCACAACTTAAGGGAAAAAAGATTTATTTTAGCTCACAGTTTCAGAAAGGCTCAGAGTCCATTCTTGGTCAGCTGGCAATGATAGAAGCACATGTGGATGCGAGATAGAAGACAGCTGCCTACAGCAAGGCAAACAGGAAGCCAAGAGAGACGGGAAGGGCCTAACTAGCAGATAGTCTTATAGGATATGTCCCAGTGGTCTGCCGCTTCCGGATCCAGCCTCAGTCTTCTGCCCCTTCTACGTTAAGCCCCAGTGATTCATCCTTTTTAGGTCATACCCAGTGGTAATTTACAGCACTCCCCTGCCCCACCACATCCATAATCTACAACTACACATGACTGTCTTCCACCACACACCTCCAATCCACCACTCCTAAACAGGCCCCATGTTTTAGTATCATGTAGAATCCATAGATAATCCACAGCATTCATATACATGAAGTTTTTAGGGGCTGTTCCAGATCCAAACTGTTAACAACGGGCAATTGACACTATGTGGCAATCAGTCTTTTGTCCAAAATGGGACAGCCTTGTCTCCTAGCTTCTTGCAGTGTTTAAAGTTTGTAAGGTGACTTCCTTTAATTATCTTCATGCACATGTTCATTTCTTTTCCATTACAAAATAAAATTTAAACGATAAAAAATAGAAGCTTTAGTTTCAACAGCCTTTCAATTCTTTATGCACGTATGTCTTTAGAATTGTTTTGTGATTTGTGTTTCTGTGTGGTGATTGTGTATGTGTAAATATGATTATCCCACCAACACATGATCTTGCCATTTTAGAATCTTTCTAAAAGGTAAGATACAAAGACATTTTAAATATATATTCCCTAACTCTCCAGGGTTTTATGGGAGAACAGCTTCTTTCAAGGCTGCAGTTGCTGAAGACATGCCAAGAGAGAGCAACATGATGGATTTAGTATTTATTGTTGAAATTACACAAGTCCATAATCTCTCGTATTCCACAGAATATCCAAAAAATTTAGCAAAGCTACATGAATTGTCCAGCTCATTTGGCTTCTAAACCTGCCCTGAGCTGATGTGAGTCCACTTATAAATTTTATTTATCTCAATTCAGATGCATGGCTATATGTTACATATCAGAAGTATTTATGTGTTTGATCATGGAGATGTTACTCTCTACTTTTTATAAAGTGTTATGGTGTTAAGTATTATCACATTATTTTTTCTAAGAAAAATCTCTCTTCTAAATTTCTAAACCTATATGAGCTTAGAAATGTTGGATAGAGTTTCGGTGAGACATACACATGTGCAAACACACAGAGCCTTTTGCAGAATATCACTCTATGTACCCAAATAGTTGAGGGAAAAGTAATTTTTCCTCTGTCCTTCTAAGTTCTAGTTATGGCCTCAGTAAGAAAGATGTGAAGTGACCCAGAAGCTTGTTAATATGAATCATGTCTGTGTATGGTTGAGAACCAGAGAAAATCAGCACAGAGAGATGAGAAGGATCTAAGAAGAACTAGTTATATAAAGTTGACCAGGAAGATCATAGCAAGAAAGGATAAATTTTTAAAGCAAATTTATACAGAGGGAGACATCCTTAAAAATGGATATATAAAATCATTCCCTCAAATTAATCCTCATGCCCAAGAGGCAGATTTGGGGTTGTGTATTCTGTCTACACTTTCAAGCTAAGGGGGGGGGGGGGGGGGGGGCGTAATAATTTCAGGATGGGGTTGTGAAAGTGAAAGGCAAGAAAAGCCTTTTTTAATTTCAAAACTGTGCTTCTGATGTCAAGAGGGAAGTTTAAGCAAAGCAGAGGCCAGAAGCATCAGAACAAGGTTTAATCTCACCACCAGATCTAGTCAAAATTCTCCAATTAAAGAGTCACAAGAAAATTACCATGAGGTCAGATGTTTGTGGGCCCAGAGACCAGTGGACTGCAGACCTTGAGAGACCATGCATCTCTACGTTAAGTCATAATTTAGAGAGTATTCATCCCCGACCCCCCCCCCCCCCCCCCCCCCCCGGGTATTGTCAGCCCTTGGGAACAGCACAGATACTAAGTCGGGAACTCCAGAATCCATTCAAGTGAGCATTCCGTATGTCATATGTTGGAAGAGAGAAAATGACCCTCCAATGTGATGCCCTTCAAGGGCTGAGCTGAAGAAATTTTCTCAGGACTAATAAGGTCTCTGTGAATTTCCTCCAGTCCTTTGACCCTCCATCCTTTTCCTCTTTGATCCTCTTTTTTTCTTCCCCATTGTAGAGGTAGTGGCTTTCTCATCGACTTCTCTTATTTACAAAATAACAACAACAACAACAACAACAGAAACAAAAACAAATTCAGACACACACACACACACACACACACACACACACACACACAGACACACAGGGCTGCCTTCAAATCTTTTCTTTTCTTTTCTTTTTTTTTTTTTTTGAGTCAAGTTCTCACTGCATAGTCCAGGCTAGTCCTGAACTCAATACATAGGCTGGACTGGCTAGGAACTCAGGCAATCCTTCTGCCTCAGCCTCCTGAATGCTGGGTTTACAAGTATGCAACACCACACTGTATGGTGCTGGGGGATTTAACACAGGGGTTCAAGCTTCTTGAGCAAGTGCTTTAATCACTGAGCTGAGCTGCCCATCCCCAAGCATTCACATCTGATTGGAATACCATTAACCAAGAAAGAGTAAACTCATATCACAGAACAAGAGCCCAAAACTCAAACACCATTCCTAGAACCCAGGAGAACTATGATTTTTTTTTTCTTTTCTTAGGGTTCCTTTTTCACCTACAAATTATTTACTATGTCTGAAAATTGTCACAATTTCCCTTCCCTCTATAAGAAGGTACTTCAACTTTAATCATCCAGCCCTTCCTGTGAGCTGGCCATTCTGCCACGCCCATCTACGCGGGTCCATTACTAACACATTATGCCTTTGTCCTGTTAGCTTGACTTCCGTTAGAGGAGTGTCATAACCTTTTAGATTTGGCAAGAAAGGGACAACCCACTCCTCCATCTTGTGCACACATCTTTTGTAAGAAACTCTCATCTACAGAATGGCCAGAGCCCAAGAGATTTTTTTTTTCAACTCTCATCTGTTGTTAATTAACCAAGCTAAATTTGCCAGTTATCATAATTACATTTTTTTGAGTAACCACAATTTCCAATGGTTAGAAGCCAATTAAAGCTACCAGTCTCCTCCCTATAACCTCACTAACAGACATCAATAGGAACATTCTCAGACTGTACACAAGCTGTCCCATAACCTTACGGAAGTCCCAGATCTCTTTGGGTGCTGCCAGCAGATCCCACACTTGAGTCAAAAACAATATTTCAGAAAGTCAGTGCAGTAATTCAGTAATTTTATGGTTAGCAATTGGCAACCAATATCCATTAACTTGGTATCCGGACATTGTTTCAAAGTCGGGCTTCAAGTATTTTTTATGAAAAATCCAGACCTCTGGGCAAACTGGAGCCTGTTTATATGAAGATAGAATCTGCCCCCCCCCCATTTTATTGCTATGTATAAGCACAAAATTTAAGGTTTACAATGAAGTTGAGCATTTTGTGCACCTACGTATCTTGTCAAGGTGACAAGGACTTTCCCAATCTCCTTTGGTCCCTCCCCCTACCCACCCTTCCCGACCTCCCCGCCTTCCCCCCTGTTTCACTTTGTTTTTCATTTTATGAAGATAGAATCTTTCAGTAGTTCTAGACCATTCACATCTGTTTTTTTTTCTTTCTTTTACTGTAAAGTGGATGATTTATTTCCAAAGACAAGGACAGAGAGGAATAAGATCAGAGGACTAAAAGCTTCTGCTCACCACAAGGAGTCCTGAAGATGGTTGCTCATCCACTCACGCACCTTGAACAATAAAAATTTCACCAATGAGCACCCACTTGTTTAGCCATTACGACAATTCACAAAACCTCTGATATTGATAATAAAAGTATGGGATGTGCTTATTATGACAAA
This sequence comes from Ctenodactylus gundi, assembly GCA_004027205.1. Classification (NCBI taxonomy): domain Eukaryota; kingdom Metazoa; phylum Chordata; class Mammalia; order Rodentia; family Ctenodactylidae; genus Ctenodactylus; species Ctenodactylus gundi. The sequence goes on along the minus strand of PVKB01002009.1, from coordinate 57,858 downwards.
CAGTGCAGGATTACAAATATATGATACAACTTTCATAAAAGGGATAAGAAGAAACAAGCTGACTTAAGTAACTTGACAGAATAGTTTTTGGCTTCATAAAGAAAAAGAAACCATTGCAACCACACCATATGTAACTGGTAAGCTTGTTTGTCATATGAACACAAGTTAGCGGTGCTCAGGAATATTCAAGAACTCCCTTGCTCATCCTGCTGACTGGGGATGTTTTCCCTTCACTACTTTCCTGGTTTCTAGGGACCATTCTCCTTCATGGACTGATTCCCAATGTCTCACAAACGTTGCAGTGTATATATTTCTCTCCAGTTTTGTTGTTTTCCTGCACAACAGTAAGTCTCGTGCCTCTTACTGCACCTTGGAACAAAACTGTGCCCTTTTTTCGCTTATATCTATCATTATCACCTATTTTCTATCTCTATGTTCGTTTATTTCTCACACAATCATTTTCTCAAGCCAATCGAATGCTTATTTTCCTAAAATATTTTATATTTATTTAGTGTCTAACAATCAATGTATCGTTGATAATATTTGTGGTTTTCAAAACAAGGTTGCATTTATGTGTAAGCATCTAGCACTAAACCATATTTTAAAAAATAGGATATTTCTATTTATTTCTATTCCTACTCTAATTTCCTTTCTTTTTAATTTTTTTTCTGGTTCTATAAGGTCTACTTATTACTCTCCTCCACCCAGCAGGCTGTGGATTTTTTATTTTCTTACTACCTGCTCCTGTCTGGCTGAAGACTCGACGAGGAGGCCACAGCTGCTCGAACCGGTCAAGTTTAATACCTCACTTCATTACTGTGGCTCCTTTATGTCGACTTTCCATCATGCAGGAAACCGACTCTAGCAGAATTTGGAATGTTCTTGAATCTTGTGATCCAGAATAACTGCTGGTGAGTATCTTTTCCCTCCTTTTCAGGACTTCATGGCTATTTTTATGGAAGAAAAAAGTAAAAGGGTTTCAGGGACAATTACTCTTCACTTTCACGTCTTTAAATTGGTAGATAACCAAGTCCTCATGGAGCCAAAGTGACCCAGACACTCCGCTACCCTTCTTAATTCAGCAAACCCTAATGAACACTCTTTGGATCTTTTTTTGCTGATTATTATCTTGAAAGTAAGAAGCAAATGTAATTCATTTATGTAGGATCTAGCCCGGGACTTTAAAACGCTCAGTTCTCAATGTATCAGGCAGTATCACAAAACACTGAGTTAGCACGGAATCTGAGATCAGCAGCAACAGCAAAAATGCCAGTCATTGGTTTCTAATTACCAGGCGCTTCTCTAGAAGACAGCAGTTGGCACAGCGGCTGGTGACCCAGTTTTTCTTCAGTTTTCATATGCAATGGCAATTTATGATTGCTGGCTTGTTTCAGTTTTTTGAACTGTATTACCTTCCTCTTACTGAAAGTTACTTGCTCATCCAAATTCATCCACTCACTTGCCTATGAAATTAGCTCCCTTCCAATTTTCCCAAATAATGAAGATCATTTCTTTTTAATTTACAAAGAATCAAAGATTTTCAGCGATCTTCCATAAAAGCCTTTACTCATAAAGGTGTACTTCGACTTGGCTCCTTTAAAAGAGCGAAATCCACACACATCACGTATATTAAACTGCTGAGCTGAAAGGCGAAACTCAAAGAGCGGCTCGCGTTTACATCAGGGGTCTCAGTACTAACTTGATCTCATTTAAAATTCAGGTCTAATCATTAGAATCTATAAGCTCTGACTTGCTTTTTTCATCTTTAGTAACTGGATTGGATTGTGTAAGTTTATCCTCTACAGCATTCAGTCTATGCTTTTCCCAAAATATAAAGCATAAAAGTGTTGTTGGATTTCTGTATGTTAGGTCAAATTTTCTTTTCTTTTCTGGCTTCAGAGAGCCCAGATCTGCCGCCAACAATTGTCCAACATTCTGATTATGTCAGCATCATCTTCATAACCACCATTCCTTCAAACTATAACCCAGTCCCCAACCCATAACTACACACACAGCTCCGAGAAGGGTCTTTCCCTTAAACCTACATCTATGGCAATCACAGATCCATGATCTGAGGACATAGACCAATACAGGTGGAGATGCTATGCTAAAACGTAAATACACAGATTTAGCCACATGACTTAGGCCTGTAGTTTAGCCAATCAGTTTCATGGATTCTCTTGTATTTGTTCTTCACCTATGATTGTTCACATTAGGGAAAGTGATACACAACTCTCCACTGAGACTTCACTATGCGGCTACAGCTTCATGTGAGCTCTACAGCTTGCAGGGAGTGGAGAACAAAAAAAAAAAAATCCTCAAAATTTGCACATGAGAATGGGAAAGTGCGTATGCTCTTACTTGCCAAAATACCAAGTCCCTCTACAACTAATATAAAATTTTCCTAGAGGTAATGTAGGCTGTACAGCACTGTCCTCCAGGATAGGAGGAACATCAAAATTAATCCACAAGCCCCCAGACAGCAGCCACTAAAACACTGAGCTGGAGTCACTGATTCTAAGATAAAAATATTATCTCCTCTACACCTAAATCTGAGAAGCTTTAGGGAAGCATGATGATTAGGTTCATAAATATCTGACCTAAAAATTCAACAAAGGTTGACTTTGATATGAAAGGGAAGATGTTCTTTATATTTAGCCTAGGTTTGTCAATGTATTCTAAGAGCAGGAAAGCGAGGTGGTAGTGGAATTCCCTCATGGATCCATGGCTCATTCCTTTCCCTCCCAGCCCACTATCAGAAAGAGACTCCATCTGGAGAGAGAAAAGCTTTTTCTTTTTTAAGACTTTAACGACTTTTTCATCCTTTGGTTTGGACAAAGTATGACATGTTCCCAGAAACCTCAAAACCTTCAAATAATAAAGTTTATGTACAACTCATTGTTCATTTGGACCACACTTGGTACCGTCTGTGTGCCGCACACACAGTTACCATCCAACAGTGGAATTGCAAGGTGTAGAACATGTCATATGGGAGTGCTTTTTGGGCAAGGCTAGTGAATGCTGACCAATCCACCTAGGATGTATGACATCGCAGGGTGAATGAGCTTTAGACCTATACTATCTTGTGAAGCAATATTTAGAAATCAAAATAATGCTTTTTTTTCAAGAAGAAAATATTTCTTAACAAGTCTAAATTCATTTTTAAGTAAAAACATGCTTCTTTTCTTGTGGAGTCACTTTTACTTACCAGAATACTTCATGACTTGGTTTGAAGCACGTGTTTTAAGATTACAGGTGATTTAGAGTTTTCTCTTAAACACCGGTTTAGCTCTTTTATATTTATGTATCTAAGTACTCTCCAAATAAAGAGTCATTTCAATGGCAAATTAGTGCACCTGCCCGGCAACCTTCTTACTTCCACAATTATTTATTGAGCAATCGCTATGTGGCAAGCCTCATTACATGATATGTATATTTTAACAAATTTATAGATAGCTTCTGTTGGTGCAAATACCCATTGGTTGGGTAGAAGGCAAGAAGAGAACCTCTCTCTACGGTACTGGGATCTTAATTGCAAAAAATCCATTTTTGTTTTCATTGTAAGGCAAAGGGGGGAGATTGGGAGACAGTGTGTGAGAAAGAGAGTGCTATTAAATACATCTAAAGGTTGCGACATTCAGAGGAGAGAAAGAACCTACTAAAGCACTGATTTTTCTGGATAGCAGCACAAAGGAGGCTACACCACGTACGTCTTAAACTTTATGGGAGTTGGAAGGATGCAAGACCTTGGCAGCCACTTGCAGAATTTGATCTTTATCCTGAGAATTGGAATCGTTTACCTCCATATAGCTTAACTATCAGGACAGAGAACAGAGATCACTTATGGTCAACATGATTTAACTGTGTGTTTCAGGAGAGTCTTGCTCTAAAAGTTAAGGTTGTAAATCAACAGACAACTTTGTTGTTTGCTTTAGAAAATTCCTGCCAACCAATTTATCCAAACAAACACTTGACTCATCTCTCCCGTCAGGACAGAAGAGTGTTTGTCTGCAGAAAGAGCTTGTTTATCAAATGACAGTTTATTTATCAAGGCTCACATCAAGATTCTTACGTGACTATGCTCCCCCTGTTCTAACTCATACACGATAAACTATGTTCCCGTTTGATTCATGTTAAATCCCTTGAATCCAGATGTAAGATCTAGAAACGTCCTTCTTCACTCTCCCCAGCCCGGGAACGCTAGCCATCAGGACGGTGCCCTCCCTCACCACAGCAAGGTGGACAGACCCAGATTTTCCTGATCAACAAACTTCCTGGTGAGTCTTTTGCAGAGTGGGGAGTTGCCGGTCCCTGAAGCAAACAGAACACCCTTGAAAGCTTTTAAGAGAGTGAATCACTGTTGTCTTTTCATGTGGTTACAATTTGGTGAGTAGACTAGACTAAGTACAGAATCAGCTGAGGGATGCCGTAAAGAGGTTATTGGTTCAACCCGGGGGGAAAGAAGTGAAGCTAGGAACTTGGACATGACGATGGAAGTAGGGACAAATGGATAGAGTAGAGCGATACTTTAGGGGTAAATTCAATAAAACTTGTTAATACGTTGAACAGTGAGGAAGAGAGGGTGGCAGAGATAAGAAGCATGAAAAATCTTTGCCTTACCAAATTAGATAGAAAATTGAATCATTTGCAGAGATGGAAAATGGACAGCGTTGGGGAGAGACATGGGATTGGGCATGAGAAACCCTGAGTCACTTTTAGGCATGCTGACTTTGAACTGTCTTTGAGACATGCAAATAGAGTTGTCAAGTAAGCCCTTGGATGTATGATCATGGCACTCAGGAAAAATCGAGAAAAAAAGCAATGGCCAAATATTCAGAAATTATTGTCATTCCTACCACCACTGCTAAAATTTATTAACGATTCAATTCATAAAGTCCTTTGTATATTACTCTTCCATCTTCAATAGCAAAAAGCAAAACCAAAAATTCCCATCCTCTGATTCTAGAAAGATGCCATGGCAAAATGATATAATTATTGTCCTCTGAGATTAGCTCAGTTCTTTTTTCCCAAGACTGATACAAAAATTTTCAACAATGAGTTGTAAAGTCATATGTATATAGACTTTATACATATATGTGGTACATGGTGTTTACACTGAACTTGAGTGTTTTGTGCACATATATATCATGTCAAAATTACAACCCCTTCTCCTTCCCTTTGACCCTCTCCCTCTTCCCCAACTCCCACGATCACTTCCATTTGGTTCTTTTTCCTTTTTTATTTACGTCATCTTCCTTTCTTCTTTCCGCACCCTCTGTGTCTCTTACATATTTTTTTATGGTTTGATTTTTTCATATTAGAGAAACCATGTAATATTTAATTTTCTGAGTCTGATTCGTTTTGCTACGCGTAATGGTCTCAAGGTGAGTCCATTTTCCTACAAATGACTCGATTGTGTCATTCTTAATGGCAGAGCAATGCTCCATAGTGTAGATGTACCACACCTTCTTTGTCTAGTCATCTGTACTTGAGCATATTGGCTTCTGCCAAGATTTGACTATTATTAATTAGGCTGCTATACAGAAGACATTCAGGTAAACTTAAATCAAAGACTAAATAAATTAATCAGTACATTAAATGAACTTGTCTATATCACAAAAACATATCATATAAAAAGCAATAGATATAATGGTGTGCTTAGTTATTTCAGAATTTTTAAAGAGTTCTTTCCTAATGAAGTAGCTCTGTTCTTGATGCTTGTGTTTGCCAAGTGAATACAGGAGATAGGCACCATCAGATTGCTGGGACTGGACTTTTCTCTATTACAGCTATCAGGAAAATGAAAAGCCTAAAGCTTGTACCTTGGGACGAGTTGGATTCCGATATTTTGCATCTACCACTTGGTACCCTGAGAGTCATAGGTAATTTTCTTAAACTGAGTCCCAGTTCCCCAATTATAAATTGAAGAAACAAATAGTTTCTCCAGATGAAGTTTGTGGAAATAAACATGACCATAGAAAGAAGCTGGCACAGTGTTTGGTACAGTGTGAGTCCATGACTGTTAGTTTTTGTCATCATCTTCCTTGGTTTCTGCATCAGAGAGGCCTCAAGACTGTAAGGTTTTTTTCCTGAAGCAATGTCATAGCAGAAGGACAAAGGGCTAAGAAAACAGGAAACCTGTACCACCTTTTAAAATTAGCTATTCTAGTTCATATGCTCACCCAAACTCACCTCCCAACCTATTGGTCTTCTAGACTCTGAATACCAATGTCTCATGTGATCAATCTCATTTAAGTAGAGAAAGAAGTAAAAGGAAGAAATAGTACTGAGAACTCTCACTTTTCTCCACCTATGACTCTAATTTAACCTGCAGTGGCCTTTGTGTTGTTAGATCAGTTTTATTCTTCTTTGATTGAAAATCGTGTATGGGCAGTTGTCCTTACTGGACGGCAGCTATCAACCAGTGTTCCTCAAATACACAGACTTTGTGAAAAGGGAGCTTATTTCTGAATTCAGTTAGATTAGGGAAATTCAATCCATTTTTTTCCTTAAGTTAAATTACATACTATAAATCTTGCATGAATTAGAACAAACAAAACTAATTCTACTTGTTTGAAATAAAATTTTACAAGAAAATGCGGTAGGCTAGTTCAGATCAGTTTAACTTAAGGGCAGTCAAGCAGGTTCTGTGGTTGGTTGCTTTTTTTTTTTTTTTTTGAGACAGTGTTTCACTCAATAGTGCAGGCTGCTCTCAAACTCACTATGCAGCTGGCCTTGAACACATGACAATCCTCCTGCCTCAGCCTCCCAAATGCTGGGATTACAAGATGTGCACCATCCTGCTGAGATAATGTTAATGTGATATTGTGGAGTCAAACCTGGAGCCTTGTGCTTGCTTGGCAAGTGCTTTAATCACTGAGCTACATTCCCAGACCCTCATGCAGATTCTAAAGAGCTAAAATTGAGTTTAATTTTTTTCTAGTTCAAAACAGTCTCTAATTACGTCAAGGGACTCAGGACATTTTAAGTTTTATTAATGCATTTCAAGTTGGATGACACCAGCATGAACCTGATGGACTGATTGGATCCAAACCTTTTAATTGAAATTTAACTTTTTTCAACATAGATTTATTACTGGCTTACCTGGAAAATAAAATTTAGCTTTAAGAGTTTCCTCATGCTAGCATTAATGGTGGCAAAGATTTAGATTGCCCATACTCTTACCCATCGTACATAGTTGTGGACTTCAATATACCTGGTTAAAACAAAACAATACACAGACCAGAAAGTTCCATCTTCCAGTCTCCCCTGAAAATAAATGTGGCAAATGGGAGCTAATGGTGGGAGTGGGGCAGGGGAAAGAATTCCCTTTCTAGTTCTGAGCCTGCAACACAGAAGTAACAGCTAGAACAACAGGTTGTAAACTTGATTTCAATTTGATAGATTGGATTCATCTCTAAGGACAGAGCAACAAAAAATAAAAAAGAATCCTGGGCTCCTGGCAGCACAGGAGAGAGAGGTTCCCTCCCCTGGTTCAGAAGTTGTTAGTGCCTGAAGCACATGCTGTTCACATTCACCAGTTCTGCTCAAGGCTTGAGCTGCAGGCATCCGTGCTGTCTGCCCAAAGGCACCCCAGGGCCACAGAGGCTTGGTCAGGATTGGCAAATGCCACCTCGACAGAAGCCTTGTTTTACCAACTTAGTGATGATAGCACACCCTACACTTCTCACTTCCGCACTCAATCCCACAAATGCTTTTCAATTTTCTTCAAAATACTTACCACCATCTAACTTTACGTAAAAGTGTGTGTGTGAGTTGACTGCGTCCTCTGGAATTAAGCTTAAGGAGAACAAGCACTGAACATCGAATGGTCTGTCTGATATGAGAGTCCTAGAGCACAACTCCTGTGGAACTTAAAACGAAAAACAAAGTGAAACAGGGGGTCAGGTAGGGGAGGAAGGAGGGAGAGGTGGGTAGGAGAGGGACAAAAGGAGAGTGGGAAAGCCCTTGTCACCTTGACAAGATACATATGTGCATAAAAGGCTCGACTCCATTGTAAACCTTAGATTTTGCACGTATACATATCAATAAAATGGGAGGGGGGGAAAGAAGAGCAAGAGCCGTCTCACCTATTTCATTCGCTGTGTATCTCCAACACTTACCCGCCTGCCCTGAGCACATCAGACATTTCACAATAAATAAATGATTAATTATGACCACTCTTTCAGCAAATAATGACTATTCTAAGTAGGAAGCCAAATCCCTGATTGAACATGGTCTACCTGAACATTCAAAGATGAAAAAGAACTGAATCTTCAACATATCTGGTAGCAGTTCCTTTTCACTACTGATCACTGCCATTCCACATAAAAAGATGCAGCAGGGACTGAGCTGTGGTGGTGACATTTCTACCAGGATCGTGCAGTACGGGAGTGACTATAAAAGACACAAATCCCTATTTTTCTATAACTGATTTTTTTTCATTTTATTTTAGATGTCAAGTAAATAGCAGGAACCTTTCAACGTATTTCCTCAATTGTTAAACTGAAAGGCTAACTAAGTCAAAGCCACTTCTCAGATGGATTGGTCTAATCAGGTAAAGAGAAGATGAGAGGAAAAGAAAGGCCAACAGCTACACTAATCCCACTTTTTATATCACGAAATCCGAGTTATTTTAAACATCAACTTCAGGAATTTGTCATATAGGCATTTTCTTAAAAGGCAAGAAAATGCAAAATACAGATATAATATATTTACATATTAGAGGAGATGGTGAAGTAATTCAGAAAAAGATTCAAATAGTCTTTGGCCAATGGAGATTTGGAAAAACCATAAACACTAAAGAGAAAACAAACAAACAGAAGTAAAACAGCACAGATCTTCCTTCCAAGTCTTAAGTGAAAGGACTCAATAGTAAAGTACAAAAGATTATTGCATATGTTAAATCTAACATTTCAGCAATCTTCAGTTATTCATTTTCCAATGTGGAGTTTTACTTTCATACCACATCTCTGGATTCTGTCCACTTCTTAGCCAAACAAACTCTCCTCGAAATCTCGGACCAGGATCAGAGGATTTCAATCACTCACTCTTAGGAGACATGGCTTTGACACCACTGAAAGGCCTCCGCTTCTTGGATTTTCCACACAATATAAACCACTTAGTGGTCTACAATGACACGCCAAAGTCTGGAAATGGGAATGTTGTGCAACCCCTATTTCATTCTGATTATTCACTACAAAGTAGAGAGTTAGAAATAGATGCTGAAAGCTAAAGGAGGGGCTTAGACACACATGTATACACTCTCACACACACACACCACACACATGTGCTGGTGTGAAGCTTAACTGGTGTGTCAACCAGCACACATGTGTGTGTGTGTGTAATATGTATAGCTATATCTAGACAGGTGTGTGTGTGTGTCTTCACCCAGCTAATTACACAAATGATTTGAGTAAGCTATTTATTGATTTACAAAGCCACACTGCAAAGTGTTTTTTTAGAACTAATCTAGATAAATTAGAATCAGCACGTTAATTTTAACATTTCAAACATTTAGCTTCCATAAAATACACATCTTTATAAAGTAAACATCTTATGTAGCTTCTCTTAAAAAATAGCTTGGATGTGTTCCTGGGACCTTTCAAAAATGTACTACAAACATATTTTTCTAAAAGTGGTTTAGGGGCCTGCTGAAATATTAGCTATCCCTTTGCTGGCAAATCATCAGGCCTATAATTCAATCAACATAAGAATTTTCTCAATCCAGGGCTTCTTAGATTAGACTACGCATCAGAAACACCTGGAGAGGCCCATTCCCACCAAACCCTCCCACCGCTGCCCCGAATTTCTGGTTCAGTTGGTCTCACGGGAACCTTGAGTATCTGAATTTTAAAATAGATCCTAGATGCTGCTGCTGCTGCTGCTATTACAAAGCTCACACTGCAAGAACCATTGCTTGAAACTATCATTTCACAGGTTCCTTAAAAAGCAATGTAAGCTTAGAACTCAGGATCCATGAGGTATTTACTCAGGACCGAGTCTAGAGACAGTCCTTCAGCAAATAACCATTTTAAGACTTCCTCCTTCATGTCCACATTAGCACCCAGACAAGAAAAGTCCTTAACACCTCGCACCATTGCTTAGCGGTTTAGTTTCACAGTACCTGGACTAGAAGCATTTTCCATTTCCCATCAGAAGGGTGGGAACCTGCTGTGTGTCTCCTGAAGCCCTTCCAGGACGGGCATCCATGCTGCTGGGGAACCAAAGGCCACAACTACATGTCTCTACCCAGGAGGCCTATCTCATCCAAGAGGAAGTCCATGTCCTCTCGGCTCACTTGAGGACTGATTATCACCTGGCGGAAGAAGTTCACCTTTCCACGGTGCGGCTGGTAGCCCAGCATGAGGCTTCCCTTCTTCATCATTCTCTGCTTAATGGCTGGGGCTACCTGTAAGAGCAGAAAGAGGAAGTGAGAGGCCAGAACGCTGAAGCTCTTGGAGGACATTGTCCTCGTCCGCCACTCGTGTGGAGCTCATTCTCACCGGCATGGGCTGAGACGGTAAGAATAATGTGTCGAGAACATACAGCACATGAATATGGATTCAAGCATTTTTGACTTACTGCCTATTGGTATAGATTTATACTAACATGACCATTTGGGGCTCGGAAACTAGGCACATGGAGAAAGGGGAAGTGAACATCCCTCAGTCCTAGGCAGTGTCACTCCAAGCACAGGCCCTGAAATCCAAATCACTGCAGTGCTGTCTCATAAAAGCAAACGATGGCCTCATACTCTCAAATCAAATTTATCTTAACTGAGAATAACTCCAGTTAGGGCCCTTGGAGTAAAGAAAATTAATCATAGATGAGAAAATAAAGCACTTGGCCATTGTGTGGTAAGGAAGCACCAATATGGGCATTATGGGAAGTTCAGTTTTGAAGACTAGCACTTATTAGTTTATTGAAGGAAACTTGTATCTCATTATCATTCATTGGGCTTTTAATATACATAGCTGAAGTAAAGGCCCTAAATGAAAATGGAAGTTTGATATCATTCTGCTAATGTGAAATTTAAATGCTCTGTCTTTTACTAATAAGTGTAAAGTTGAAAATAAACCATGAAACCCATATTTTAGGGATAAGAGTTTGAAGCTGATATGAGAATTATCAGCCAAAATACAAAACAAAATAAAGTGAAACAAAAAGACCTAATAGTTTAGAATCAGTACTATGATTGTTCAAAAGCTAAGTTGTAAACTTCTAAAATAGCAAAGTTGAATTTTGAAAATATTAAGTTAAAAATTAAGAATACATTCTTCCTGGCCTAAAAATATAAGCACAATTGTCCATTCAAATTTTATTTTAACTCTCTCACAACTCATGGAGTGTGTCCTACATGAAGATGTGGGAATGGAACATCGTATAGGACTGTACTGCTCACAAATATAAAACTTAGCTCATCTGGAAGAATGAACCGCATATATAAATGCCACTCACAAAATGTACTTTTAAACTCCTTAGGTCAGGGGCAAAATGTTTGTGCTCATAAGCTTGGTCTCATAGTATGAGCACCCCAAATACTCTAGTATTTAAATACATCTATGTTTCTTCAGACACCAATCCCCTCCCCAAGCAGGACCGTCTACTTCATCTCATGCTAAACACAATCGTGATCTGTTCCAAAAGTTGTAAGAAAATCCAGTTTTTGACCTCTGGAAATGTGTTGAACTTAGCCATAGGATTTTCTCAAGGGGTATTCAAGGGTAATTTTAATAATGCTTTCTCCCTGTGCATTAATTTTAGAACCTATGTCTCATAAAAGACAGACTACACTATATCTACAACAAAAACAAACACTTAGCAAAGTCACCTTGCCTTCTAAGTTTTCTTGCAATCTAATGAGGAATAAAAGGAAAACGCATGGGTATATATTTTTTAAAAGATAGAAAAAATGAAGTCAGAGGTCAAATTAACGAAATAACATGACCATCATATTTTATATGTTTCCAGGGATATGTCACATATTTTATTTTGAGCATTCCAGAGATCAGAAAAATAGTGTTGATTAAACAACATCCTGTTTGCAAAACTTAGTGACAAATATCCAATGGAAGTGGCAGGCTGAGAGCTTGTTAAAAACTTTACTGTGCTCATCCATAACGGCTGGAACCCTTCAAATGTGTATGTGTCAGGTGTGTTTTCTCCAAAGCTGTTTATTCAAGTAGAATTTTGTTATTGGAATCATAATATTTAGTGAAATAATACATAACCCAGGAAAGACGACTGTCAAGAGAGTAGTTTCCATACAAACTGAGTCGCATCCTTAGCTTTGATAAACATTGCTGCTGTCGGGTTAGCCAGGGTGGAGAAGTTTTAAATTAAAATCTTGAGAGTCTGAACTGATTCCAGGTTCAGATTCCCACATAGATGTCTGAACACTCACTCCATGTGAAGAAAGAGAGTTGGATACGGCAAATGACTCTTGAACAATGCAGTGTATACAAAAATGCCACTGGGTCTTGGGATTTCCACCTTTATTCAAGAGAAGCTTTGTTTTCTCTTGGAAAAAATCACTTGATTTTTTTTTTTTGGATGGAATATCTTTTCCATCAAATAATGGAGTAAAAAATGTACATAGCTGTGCAAATATAATGCACACTATTTAAATGTGAAGCAAAAATATTAAGTACAAAGATACTCAAGCTACGTGTATACCTCACTTTTTTGGGTTAGTTGCTTAGCCAATTAGTGCTTATCAGTCTGAGTCGGAAGCTTCTAATGAGAAAAGTATTACAGATGCACTCGCACGACTAGTGTTCACATGGTTAGGTGTTCACATATGTGAGCTGGTGTGCACATGAGCGTGCATACTCTCATGTAATACAAACTTCAAGACTTCTGTGCGCTGCTCAGTGCTCTTAAGATCTCCATGCATCATTACAGAGCAGTGCAGAGCCATGGTCTTAGTTAGGCTCGTGACAAAGGCACATTTATTTTGATTTGAAGAAGTGGCCACTGGCCTCATGAATGTGAAATGAAGCTCTGAAGAAAAATACGGCAACAGCACGAGCCTAACCACTGCTGGGAAGGTCTCGTTCACCCAGACGTCAAGGGAGAAACTGTCAGTTGTAGAACTAACATCTTACGATTCTGTAGATATTTTTTAAATAAAAATTTCCTTCATATACATCTCCTTAGCTGAGGCCTAATTTGCATAGTTTACTTCTATTTACTTTTCAGTACCTCTGTTCTTGCCCTCATATAATAAAAAAATAAAAGGTATTTTATGCTTTACTTTGGAAATGACTGGCATTTTCAGTCTAGTTCATAATGTGTCCCACGTCCAAGGGAGACGAGTATCAAAGTGCATCTGCCAAATGCGCAATTCGTGTGAGCAAACCAGAGGTATTTTGTGATGGAGACAAGAAAGGGTACGAGGACTCCTCAGGAGTGAAATACCGGGATATTTTGGAAGCTTAAGTTCTTACCCTTGTGTAAAGCACAAAAATGCCTCTATAGGAAAAGCACACAGTGTAAGATCCAAACTTTTGAGTCGAATATCATTCCTGATTTTCAAGATTAGAAAGAAATTCTTAAATGTCTATGTGACTCAGAGAGCTGGGAGAGAAAGGGGTTGGCATTGCTGCAGTCACCTGACAAATGCACCCACGAACTCTAGGGTTAGTTCCTAGGAGCCATTGCCACTAGGTGCACAGACAAGATGTGCTTTCTCATTTAAGATTTCGTGAGAAATAACTAATCGAAAATTCCAAGGATGTCACTCATCAAATCTCCATCACAAATTGTTGCCGTAATAGCACAAAATCATCGCCAATATTGCTAAGAAATATGTCACTAACTCTTTTCCACTTGCAGCGTTCTTTCACGTGCTCTATTCCCATGAACTCAAATTAAAACTTTGTTGAAAGGTAACCATGTTTTTGCAACATAGAGACTGAGAACGCTCCCATGACTGGCCAGTTTATCACTTTTTCACTTTCAAAAAAATCAACCATTTTCTACTTATCAAGCTGTAGGTATAATCCAACGCTGTGCAATTAGAATATTCTCTTTTGCTGATCACAGCAGAGAAACAGTCCGATTCTGACAGGATGGAATATTCACAAGGGAGAGAGAACATGCACAAACTAAATGTAAGTATCTGAATATCGGCTCTAAATGGTGCATGCGTGGTGGAAAGCAGTTTGGCAGGAGTGAGATTGCTTTCCAGCTCTCAATTATTTTACTGCTGGTTTTCCTTCAAATTGTAAATCAAATTCCTTTCTGGTGCCTCAGCGCACGGGCCCCTGCATCTTAAGTGGAAGAAGATCTCGACATTTCTACTTGGTTGCTCCATTACTTCATCTACACATTTCTCTAGGATTTCTGTTTTCCCCCTTAAATTACATCCCAGCAATGATTTAGTCACTTAAGCAGAATTTCGTTGTCATACTGCTACAGCACATGATAGCATTTGATATCTAAAAAATAAAATGACTCTCTGACCAAGTACAGCAATTGGGTATCAACTGACCAGGCAACACCAAGCCTTTGATGAAAATAAGAAAGTAACATCCATAAATTGACATTTCTTTTGAAAATGTGTTACATGCTTAGTGTTAGCAAAAGCATTTTTTTTTTCAGTATCCCACACAACTATTTTTTCCTATCAGTAGCTACGTGGATCATAGTCATGTTTTTCACATATAAATAGCAGGTCAGAGTAACACTCAGGTTGACAAAGAAAACACACCTGTAATTACATGAGGTGAGCCTCTATTATACGTCAAGATAGTAGCGCTATCTGGAACTTCTCATAAACCCAAGGAGAGTAATGTTTTGTTAAATCATCTCATAAACCATTTATGTTTCTCAAATTTTAGACTTTCTGGCTATCAATTTCAGCTTTATTAATTTACATTCCTTTTCCTCCAAAGATTATTAAGGGGTAGAGGCTATGTTCATACTGGTTCGTAAATCTGGTGAGTAGAACAGTGAACTGCAAAAAGTCTACTATAATTATACATTGTCAAAGAATTTCATCCCCCATAGTGAACACAGAAAATTATTTACAATATTTTTCTCTATGCAAATGTTACTTGAAATTTTGAGAGCTGCATTTCTCCTTGTCTACAACTAAATGTTCATGCAGTCTTGGCCTCTCCTATGTTCCTCAGAGGAGAGTTCATATGTTCCAAAATAACTCATGGTGAAGTACTTAAGTAACAAAAAGACTAATCCGGCTGTTGTACATAAATTTTGGCTCTTCTAGATCAGGGTGACAAACGTCTTATAAAAGGACAGATAGTAAATATTTTTAGATCTTGCAAGCAGTGCCCTCTAAGGAGTAAATAATCAATAACTTGAAAGAAGTCATATAGAATATATAAACAAATGAACATAATTGTGTTCTAATAAACCTTTAAGGACAGTGGCATTTAATACACAATTGTTACACATCATGAAACATTATATTGCTTTTGATTATTTTTCAGTCTTTTAAAAACGTAAAACCCATTCCTAGTTTCTAAGCTACAGTTAGTTAAATAGGTGATGTTAGATTCGACCTTGGGCTATGATTTACTAGCCCTCTAGCTAAAATGGAAAACATACATTATGATATATTAAAAACTGTGCTCTCAAACGACAAAGCACACATAAATTAGGCTCATTGTGCTTCTCCCAGGAATTCAGCACTGAGCCACAGAATGATATAGGTCTTAACTTTCCTCCAGCAGAGGACGAAAGCAGAGCCGCGGATAAGCCAGCTCCCAGAGCGGCTCTTCCAGCGCTGTTCTTCTGGAACAACCTGGATTCCAAATATGCCCTGCCTTCCATGTTGAGGAGGGTTCTCCTGGGTAAGGTACAAAAATCTAATTTATGGAAAAAGTTGACCTGAAATGTTCACGCTTTACACTTGGCACCCAATCCAAAACTATTTCTGAGACTTAACTCTTCCCATGAAGTCGTCTTACTTTCTCTTTAGCAATAGTTTGGGGACATTTCTTAGTCTGTGACCAGATAGAGATAAAATGTGCACAAAGGTGGGGACTATAACTCAGGGATGAACAGCATTGAGAACTAGAATTTAAACAGACAAGTTCCAGTTCAAGAGAAGCAGTAGCACGCTGAAACAGTTCTCAGCTGTTCGATGGGCTTTCGTGTGTTTTTCTCCTTCTAAAAAGGTGCACGCCCATGTCATACCAGGAGGCAGTTTGCTGACTCTCCGGAGCTAGATGTTCCGCACAGACCTCACTAGCTGAAGAGCGTTCAGTTATCTGAGAAGAGCTAACCCGGAGAGACTACCCAGCCAGTCTTGAGGGTTCAGTTTTTTCAAACATAGAAAATTAGACATTAAATGATTAATATGCAACATGTATTTGCACCAATTCCCCAGGTTGAATGTAGTTTGTATTGTAGGTATATGCTAATTAACATAACAAATATGGGAGAAAAAGAAAGAGAAGGGAAAAGAGGAAAAGCAAGGTAGGTGTGTGAGGAAGTAAGAGATTCCTTTATTTGTGCTTGACCTTCTCTGACATTTTTTTTTTCATAATACTACAGCTGATGTCTCAAGAGTCAGCGAATTTAAAGTTAAGGTAATACCCATATTGTATCATAAAATCTGAAATGAAATGAAATTTACATGCCTGCTTTTTTTTTTTTAGTTTCAATTGAGGAGAAAGTATATTCTCCAGAGGAAAAATGGACTCCATCTGTTTCTGATGATGAAAGAGCTCAGTACTATGCCTTACCCAAGAACTTCCTAAAACCATAATGAATATTTTATAACTAAATAACTATCTGAGTTTCTTCTGACTGTAAATATTAGCTAAATTTTCCCCCATAGGAGAAAATGAATTTTTTTAGTCTTTTACAAACAATTTTTTGGGATAATAAACCCAGGATAACCCAGAATGCTTTGGACCTTTCCTTCCTTCCTTCCTTCCTTCCTTCCTTCCTTCCTTCCTTCCTTTCTTTCTTCCTTTCTTTCTTTCTTTCTTTCTTTCTTTCTTCCCTCCTTCCTTCCTTCCTTTCTTTTTTTTTTTGAGATAGGGTCTCAACAAGCTGCCCAAGCTATGTTCAAACTTTCAAACTTGTGGTCATCCAGCCTCAGCCTTACAGAGTAATAAAATTACAGGCTTGTGCCACTATGTCTGGCTTGCTTTCCATTGTTAAAATGTAGTAAATAAAATGTCTCAACTGGTATTTTTAAAAAATGCTAATTCCTCATGAAGTTCTTTTCTTTCATTTCTAAATATATCTGAATAATCTGCTTCTTACCACAAGAGGCATCCTACATACTAAATGCTCGCATTCCTGACACCCCTTGCTTTTGTCCACGACACTCAACTGTAGAAAATTTGGCTTTCCTGTGCCTCACTGGCGATTTCCACTTTGTGCCCTCTGAGGAAATAGTTTTAGCTAAAGCCAGTGCTTCAGAACTTCCACGAGTCTTAGAGCCTTCAGGAGAATCAGTAGTATTCTTAGTTTGCATCCAGGCATCATCTAAATTTTCCCACTTTGCTTTATTTTCCCTGCCTGACTTATTTTTAGATAAAATGACCCTACTTCTCTACCATGTCATCAGATTACACATTTTCCTCTGGGAATAAGAGGTGGCAAAAGAGCACTGTCTTTGGCTGATAACTAGGACTTCAGTGACAGATTCTGATTTTCCATTGCCCTGAGTAAAACAGATCCTACTACCCAGTTTAGCTCTCTGGGACAATTGTGTTAATGACGAATTTAGAATATTTTTATTAAAAGTCTCGAATGAAATGAAATTATCCCAAATGTTGCTTCTGTTCTTTCCTTAAGTGGATTGTTTTGTTTTGTTTTGTTTTGTTTTTTGGCTGTATATGCCTAAAAGACACAGGAAATAAATGTGAAGTCTTAAGATCATCTTATTCCAAACACAAATGGGCAAAAGAACTGTAGGGTATCTGGACAATGGAAAACTACTCAGCAATAAGAGGGAGTAGGTTACTGATACAAGATGAATGGCGGTCTAATACATGATGCTAAGTCAGAGGACAGATTCAGATGACTACACACGATTCAGTTTACATGACATTCTGGGAAAGGGAAACCATATGGGTGGAGAATAGGTGGGTGATTTTGAGGGACTTGGGCTGGAGGGAGGGACTGACCAAGAGGAAGCAGCCATCAGCAACTGGAGGTGGTGGTGATGCAACCGTTCTGTCTTAATTGTTTGTTTATTGCTATGATGGAATACCCAAAGTCTACTACTTAAGGGATGAAAGGTTTATTTTAGCTCACAGTTTCAGAGGCCTCTGTCCATGCATGCATTTCTGGCAATGGAAGGAGCACCTGAAGGAAGCATAAGGAAGGCAGAGCAAGCGTTCACCCTTCCAGGTGAAGCCTCCATGATCTGTCCCTTCCGGTTCGTGCCCCAGCACCTGCCCCTGTTGGCCAATCCCTACCTCTTAACAGCATATAGAATCTGTAATTACCCCACACATCCAAATGCAAGAGGCATCTGGGGGACATTTCAGATCCAAACTATAACAGTTCCATATGGTACCACTGGATTACAAATTCTGTTTAAAAATAATTTTCTTTAGAGGCCTCAGAGCCTAATATGAGGTCTTACCACTGACTAGCACCATGAAATGGGCAAGACTCATATTACTGTACACTCTAAAAGGTACATTTTACCAATATATAATTTTAAGTGAATAAATAAATTATGAAAATGAAAGTTCTGAGAGAACACATAGCTACATGAGGTCAGGCAAATAACTGAAGCCTTCGGCACTTCCATTTCCCAACCTCTAGGCAAGAGGTGCTAATAACTGAAGGCATTACGTGGCAAAGATTAGCATTCTTACACAAGAAGAATCTACAGCACATAGTCCAGGAAGGACACAAAAATTCTGAATTGGGATGTTTTCTTCTACTAAAAATTGAATGCCTGTAAGTAAGTCACTTCTGTAAGTCTAAAGGTGAGAAGAGTTGCGTCAACTACTTTTAGGTGGAAAGTACTAAGGTATTTTGAGGTACTTGGACATGATGGCACTTGAAGATTTTCTACACCATAAGCGGAGTGGAATAACGGAAACTGCATGATCAAAGCTTTTGGGGCTCTTCAGACACCAGCTAAACATATTCCAGTGTGCCCATCAAATTTATTAAATATAAATCACATATAATTTTACAAAATTTCACTTGAGCTGTGATTAACTAAGTAAGCTTAGTTTCATTTTGTAGTTTTCTTTTGATTTTTGGAGACTTTAAAAAACTAGCAGATTTTTGTATGTCCCTATTCACTTCCTCTTCCCCTCTTACTTATATTGCCAGATGGATAAACTAGCTCTGCTAACACTACAGTGACCACATATACAGTTTATATCTAGTTTCCCTGTGACTATCAATGGCATTTCTTTTCACTTATAAGTGTCCCAATTCAAACAATAGGCTATGTGATTTAGACTGTCCATCATAGACTAACAGACGAGTTTAGTCTGACTTATGATTGAGTTAGGTCTCATTTTCTGATATTTTATGTGACTTTAGGCAAATGCTGGGGAATGATTCCCTTTAGGAATCATATTCATCTTCTATTAAGAAATGATGATCCCTTGTAGGATTATTATGTTAATTAAATGATGCAATGTACTTAATAACACAGAGCATATAGTGCAGCACCTGTTAAACAATAAGAAGGTCTAATAATACTTATTTCTTAAAATAAATTTTTTAATCAATTTATACTCACACTAGTCCTTCATTATGCTTTTTCATTATTATCTCTCTAGATATGAACATTTGAATGTGCTACAAAGAACATGACTTATAATTTATTCTCTCTCCCCAGAGTGTCCAAGCTATATTTAAATATTTGTAAGTTCGAGTTAGGAGCTTTAGAAGTTAAATTTTGCACCTTGTGTATGCCAATTATACATTAACCTTATATCTGAAACCCAAGTTTTCTTACAAAATAAAATAAACATTTTTTTTTTCCTTTTTCAAAAAGTAAAAGGGTCATTGATTACCGTGGCATCTTCCTTTGTGAGGTGGGGAGTTTTGTACCACAGGCAGCTATTGTGCTCTGGGATGAGTCTCTCTATATTCTGAAGATTTCGATCTCTTGTGTATGTTGGCTGTATTCAGAAATAAGTTTTAAGGAAGAAGCTAGTTCTTTAGACACATGAAAATGCCATCTACTCAAAATTCAAGAGTTCACCTTTAGAATTGTGAAGTCACCTTGGACTATAACGCCATTTGTATTTTTAAGCAAATAAAAGTTGAAGAATGGTATTGGCATTTCCCAAGTGTTTCGGCATATACACATCACCTGGATCCAGGCCCCAGTTAGGGCAGCTGAACTTGATTTTGGTGGGATAGGATGGGTTCTGTATATTTACTAGGTAACTGAAATAATTCTCATCCTACATTTGGAAACACTGGATAATAATGTGTTTTAATTAGACACCAGGAGACAGTGATGCAGTGGTAGGGGAAGGGATTAAGGGGAGAAGTGTTCTAGACCAGAAAAACAATTTTTAGGAAAAAAACAACTGGAAACAGGCAAATGGAAATCTCCTATTCTTGGATTGCTTATGCCTATTTTGAAAAAAGAAAAAAAAAACCTAAGTAAGGACTTTTGGTTAGAAATGGTCAACCAACGTTTGTGTTAGTCATGGAAACAAAGTGTTCAAAACCTTTACCCATGACCAAGGAAATAAGTTGCCTTTTTAAAAAACTGCTTTATGAATCAACTTTCCTCTTTCCATCCTCTTGCAGAACCTTTACCCACTTGCTTGATATCACTCCCCATTATTTAGGGGTCAGATGCATTCACGTAAGTCCCTCAAGCTTGAATTATGTAAAATTGGTGGTCTACAACCCATGAAATCATATGCATCTAAGAGATCATTTCAGCTTGGTAGAACCTGAAGAGAAATAAGCTATATTTCTGGTCATACTATTTTCAAATATGTAGGGTTTTTTATCCTTACTTTCCTCCAGAGTACATCTGAAGAATCAGATGTGCACAAGATAAAAGAATGCCTCAATTAAATAGAATTGTCCCATTCATGCTCTTTTCAATACAAAAGAGAAAAGCCACAAAAGCAAGGGGTTTAAGTTTTTAGAAGATCTGAAAAACAGTTTCACATTTGGTGTTTACAATGTAGAAATGACAATGACAACATTCCGATAAACCTAGTGTCAGTCATATATTGAATGCAGCTGAAATGAACAGTCATAAAAACAAAACAAACCGAACTGAAAGCTGTAGCTGAAGAATGGACACAATAAACATTTTACACACTCTATAAAGCAAAAGCTTAATACTCAATTGTATCACAGCAGCCATCTGACCTAATAGCGCCTGAGTAACTGTTGGGGGCTTACACCCAAATTTTAGGCCACATTGAGAGGTGTCTATTTACTTTCTAAAATGAGGATTTACTCAGTAGCATTCAGCTAGATACGGTACC
The DNA here is from genome assembly GCA_004027205.1 of Ctenodactylus gundi. NCBI lineage: Eukaryota > Metazoa > Chordata > Mammalia > Rodentia > Ctenodactylidae > Ctenodactylus > Ctenodactylus gundi. The sequence goes on along the minus strand of PVKB01002009.1, from coordinate 36,427 downwards.
AGCTCCTTGAGGCGTTAGGAAACATGGCCCAGCATTTTGGATTGTTGCAGAACACGTGGGAAGTAGCTTCACTTACTGTCCCAAGATCAGGGATGTTAAAGATCAGCTCACAAGGCTTGAAATAAAGCCACAAGAAATAATTATATTTCCCAAAATGCAAGAGTGCTTTTTTAAGAACCACTTTTCAGGAGTCCCAGGATCTCCTTTGACACCTCTGGGTCATTTTAGTTTCTCTCGTGAGTGAGTAGCTTTGCTCTGGCCCAAAGGAGATGAGACTCAATTGATAGGTCAGCAAAGTAAACGGGAGCCTGAAAGGACATTTGTGTTGTTTCCCAAAGACTCCTAACATATTTTAAGAGGATCAGTTCATTGAAGAGCAAAAAATGAGTACAGTTCCAGGTTTTTCTTTAGGTCTTATGTGTGGTGCTTCCCAGTACTTCATTTGGCCATTTTAGCAGAGACAGACATGTGCTTTCTCCTCAGAACAATGCGTACTACATAAAGTGTGTCATATTCACAAGGTTTTTAATCGTCTGGCCTGAGTGACACATTGATACCTCCTCTACATGTTTAGAGAGCTGAGGGCACTAGAGAAGCATTCTAAGTGAATGACAATGCTGATTCTTTCCTGCAGGGTATCTCAGGGGAACATTCCCAAGAACCTTATTTGTCTTTGGTATTTGTCATTGGGCCATCAGTAGCTGACATCCTATCTACTGACACCTTCCATGCCAACAAGCTCTAAACCACCACCAAGGTTCCCCAGGACGTGAATACAAAACACATACCAAGCAGCACAGGCACAGATGTGGGAGGCAATTGGCACAGCAATAATTTGAAGGTATAGAATCTATATATCAGTCTTGGGAAGATTAGCCTTCTGACTTGCAGAATTATTGGCTTTTAGAGTACATGTTGGGGCCTACAAGGAGAGAGTAAAAATGGTGCATTCTATTCCAATCTGAGGGATATCTTTCTACCCACAGGCTGGCAAGACCTTTAGATTTCAACTCAGTGGGAAGCCCATGCCTACCATCCTGCATCCTGTTCCTGCCTACCCAACTGAACCCAAGTGCCTACATTATTATCTTGCTTATATTTTTTGAAATAATTATTTGCTTCAGGAGTGAATTGAAGTCAAAATTGACCTTTCTACTCGTTAGAGTCTGATTCCACGTAAGTGTTCATTTTCCACCCCAAAGTTAGCTGGACTTGCAGGATACTCCATGTTCTCCCTGTAGCTTTTCTTTGCGTCTCTATTTATAAGTTGTTTTCATACAATTCACTGAACTGCTTTATCCAGCTTCAGTGAATCCTAAAACTTCCTGATATTTCAACCTCAGAGGAAAAACTTAGTCACATGTTTTTTGTATTATAATTTTGCTACTGAATCAAAGAAAGTTACCTTGAGGAGATTTATAACTAATTGCTATTTACTCACAAAAATATGAAAAAACAGTAAGGGGTAGGTATTTCTTCTTGAAATCTTTATAATTACTCATAAAAGTCCTTACAATTATTGCTGTAAATATTAAACAACAGGTTTTAACAGCAATCCAGATAGATTATTCAAGAAATGAAATGTTTTAGGTTTGTACATTTTGAGAAGATTAATAAAAGCAAATTACAGAGTGTTCCTTACAGAACTTGTTCAAATCTCTATAATCCAATGCTTGACACTGGCATCTGCTCTCTCTCCTACATCATGATGTCTCCATTGTTCAAGTGAGGCTGAGACCACTGAAGTATACCAACCACCCATAGTTAGCAAGAAAGAGACACAGCAAGCAATAGCCTTCTCTGTCTAAACCAATCTCCACTTGACCTGTTCTATGCACTGTGGTTCTTTCTTTCTTTAACCTAATTTTTCTCTGTACATATTGTATTTCTGTATAAAATTTTGTATGACAAAAGAGTTATTTAAAATCCAAAATTTTAATTAGATTGGCAATGTATTCATTATTAATTACTATCATTATTAATGCTTTTTTGGAATACCTGAAAAATAGTCCTCAAGATGTTAGCTAAGGGATTCTTTTGCGCTATGAAATGAGTGGGTATAAAGAGGATCTTGGGGTTTAGAACTCGTAGCAAGTTGGGGAAGTTGTGAGAAAGGTCATAGAAAACATGCTGGTTTGTTAAAACCAAACTCTTTACTTAGCCGCCATGGGTAAGTACAGTAAATATGATGGTAAGTGACAATTCTACATAACTGAATCTCTGTGTTCCTAGGGTGTTCATAGCAGAGCATTATCACTTCCCAATCCAAGGGCTCTCTGCTTCTCGCAGGCAATCACCATTCCATCCTTGTTCCTTTACAATTGCATAAATACCCCAGGTATCCACTGGCCAATTTGAATGTCTTCCTTTTGGGAAATTTCCATTCGCATTCTTTGCACATTTTTGTTTTGGAAGGTCAATTTTTTCTTACTGAAGATTTCTTAGAAGAATCCTTTATTATTAAAAACAATTTATCTCTGTTTAATCTTTTGCAAGGTATGTGCTTATATCTTTGTTTTTAGTTATTTCATGTATAGTATTAATATACATGTAACCAAATCATAAACACAACACGTGCGCGCGCGCACACACACACACACACACACACACACACACATTTATTCCAGCATTGGTCTTAAAAAGCCCTATCCATATCAAGATTAAAAACTACTTGTTCTTTTATGGTTTGCTTTGACCCACACTTTCATTTGAATACTATATTTTTACCTTGCATAAATTAGAGATAGACCCAAAAGCCCACATCTAGCTATTAGACTAAACATCACTGATAGAATAAGCCTGCCTTTCCCAATATGCACTGAAGACATGTGTGGTTTCTAGAATTATATGAACCTGAGGTTTCTAGTCTATTGGATTGATTTATCTGTCTTCCGACTAATTTAAGACACTGCATTTATTGTGGTCCTATTCTGTTAAATTACATGAGAAGGAAATTTCATCTTTAGTATTCACTCTCTCCAAAATTTTCACCAAACTAGTCTCCAAAATGATATCTGGAAACAATTTGAAGAGTGTAAAACATTCTTTTGCTAACACGATCATGTATGCTAAGCTCATATTTAATTAGATAAAAATTAATTTTCTCACCTAAAATATGTGTTTCTCAGTTTCTAAATATGGTAAATGTTTTAAAAGTATAACTGAAAATTATTTGACACTCCTTTCAAAGAGATGTCTTGAACAGGAGACAGCTCATTGCTGGATGTAAAGCAGTAGAAGCAATGCCACAGGGCCTCCTAGGCGGGGTTAGGACAGGTAGACTGGTACCTAGTTTGTTCTCATAGATGCTGGATTTTCCACATCCAACATCCTGCTCCCATCATGCCTTTGGGAACTCTAGGACACATGGAGAGGTCCTCTAAGGCTCTGGTTGGGCAGTCCTGACTGAGATCCCAGGAAAGTGCAACACTACCACCAGACCTGTGAGTGAAGAGGCTCTCAGAATATTTCAGCCCTACATGTTTAATTACTCTTGATGATTTTAGTAACCCAAGGTGAGGGTTCAAATATTTCATATTTTCTCTGTTGCTATTTCCAAAAACCTGACCTACCAAATCCATTAGCAAAGTAAAATGGTGGTTTCAGTCTGCTACATTTGGTGTCATACATAAAATAGAAACTGTTACTGGAATATTAATTTATAAAAGAGAAGTTGTTACTGGAATATTAAAGTTTTTTAACCTTAAAGTTTTATAGTTTTATTCTATAAGCATTATAATTTATATCTCTTAGCTATTTGATATGTTTTCATTATTATAGTGATGAAATCATTCTGATTAAAGTGCTCCTTCTGATGTAAGTTCAATTTTCTAATTTCAGGTCTTTTACTTCCATGTGAGGAAAAATTTTTTTTTAGTTAATGAATTTTGTACACCCACTATTATAAGTTTCTAAAAGGTTTTATTTGATGTCCTCAGGCTTTATAGATATTCAATTGCACAATATAAAATGTACATATTTGGGTCTTTTTCTTCTTAAATATTTTAAAGCTTATGACTTCTCTAGTCATTGTACTGGCCAGCACTCCCAGAACAATATTAATATGGAGTGGAGAGGGCAGGTGTTCTAATTTATTACTGAGTTTAATAAGGAAGCTTTTCACATTTAATATATATCAATTTGATCATACAATAGAACAAAAAATACAACCATGAAACAACCTTTAATCTTGTTAGTTTTTATTTAACATGCGGATTTTAGTAAATTTCTAAAATTTTCTTTCTCAATCTGTTTAAGTGGCAGAAATAATTGTGGATTGTGTTTTCATATGTCTGGTTCAAATGGGGGGGGGAGTTGAAATTGCTGTTTTAAGGTCCAATTATGCTTAGTTTTTGAAATAATTAAGTTCTGCTGAATGGAACACTAAAAAAATAGAGCATAGGTGCAGTATTGTGTGCTCTGCTGACTTGCTAATCCATCTCCTCAGACTGGTTTTCAGAGTCCAAAAACACTATATAAATTTTTCAACCTGTGTGCGTGGATTATTGCATGGCTTCCTGAAATAGTCCTCTCATCCTTTAACACAGTTCTGACCCAGTTTGGGAGAGTATCTTTAATATCTTGATCTACTTCACTGACCTCCAGGCAGAACAGCCAGAAATATCCACATTTAACAGGCAACTTTCCTCTCCGGGCTCACAAAGGGGTCGGCTTTCTTTAAAAAGGAAATTGAAACTTACATCACAAGGCAGCTCTTTGGGTGATTTTACTTTCTATTTTATAACTCTGGCAAACAGAAATCAGAGACGTGGACTAACTAAAGTGCTTCAGAAGAGTACGTACCTAGGGAGGGGAGTAAGTCAAAACCTTTTGGCTGGACCTGTGTTTACCTCACCATTGATTATTCGTCAAGTCATAGGCTCTCACCCAGAAAGAAAACCAGAAACACATGCGTGGAAGACAAGGTAAGCCGCTGCTAGACCAAAACAGAGAACAATGACTCACAGAGGAGTGGAATAGCCAGGTACTTAGGGAACGCACTAACTGTGAGGTTTCGCAACACACTCTGGTTATATAAGTGGACGGTCAGGAGGATGGCTGCTGTCTAGTCGGCAAATGGGGGAACCGAACGTGACGGCCTGGACCTGATTTTGTTATTGTTTTCAATTCCTCAAACGCCGTCCTAACCCGATGAGCCTCCTAGGAGAGGTGTGACCCCTTTTGAGATAAAACCTTAGGAGCTGAGAGTGGTCCAGCCAGCCTCTTTCTCATTTCCTCTAGTCTCAAGGATGGCGTGTCAGATGGTCTCCTGCGTCAGCATGGATGCTGAACAGAGCAGTCACTTGTCTTGGGGATGAGAAATGCGATCGAGAAGTAATCTTTTATCATAAACCACTGATAGTCGGTTGAGGTAAAGAGGCTTACTTGTTGCTGCAACGTGATATCGAAGTGAGATCTAATTCGTGTGAGTCACACTAAGATGTGTTCGGTTAGATCTGGATTGATTCCCACTTTGAAGGAAATCTAGGTAATTTCTGTTTGTTGTAGGTTTGGATCTAATTAATATAAGAGCCCAGGGGATGCCGTTCACTTAGATTTTTATAGGTGTAGTCAAGGCAACAACTTATTTATTCAATACTATCTGCTATCATGAATGTACTTTACTGATATACATAAGTAGCATTAATAAAGAACACAGGGACTGGTAACATTTTTCTATAAAGAACAGGACATAGATATTCTAGGTTTTGTAGACCATAAAATTACAAATCCTTAAGTTGTAAACAAAAGCAGCCACACCTAGATCATAGGGAGCGCACAAGCAGAGCCATATTCAGTTGGAACTTTATTTGCAAAATCAGAAAATGAGTCGGATGTGGCCTGCGGATTGACCCCTGCTATGTACAAGAAAATGTGAAACACAAAGAAACAAAAAAACAACAAAAAAGTCTAACATAAGACGTTTTGCAACTGTATTTCTATTATTTTAGCATTAAAGCTACGGTTGCCCCTGGAGGACAGGGGTCCATTCTCAGTTCTTCCATATGTCAAGCAAAGATAGAAAAATCTACTTCATAAAATTTTGTAAAAATGAAGATGAAATACATAATGCCAGACAGGAAGCATTCAATGGATTTCAATTTCTTTCATCTTGCTTAGCTCTACGATACCAGACTCAGAGAGGACTCTCACTGACGGCACACTTAATTCACGGCAAGTTAACGAATGGGGTCAAACGCAGGGGTAAAGCACAGAATTCCTTAAGTCAACATTTGCCGAGCAATCGCTTTGTTAAGACAAACTTAGGGTAATGAAGAATAAATATTAATATATGTGACAATTTACATGTCAGTTAATTAGATCCCTAATTATATTGACCTGACATGCAAATACCTTATTTTTAATGCAGGGATATAATTTGGATGGTGGAAAATAATTATCTGTATTCTAGATTAATGCATGAAATTCTGAAAGTCTGGTATTGTGGCTTTGTCCTCTGTAGACAGAGAAAGAAAAGAAAATCCTTGTGCTGTCCGTGATACTGAGACACTGCTCAATTAAAGAGATGTAATTTATTAAACTGACGCTGGGAGGTTAACTTTTCTTTCAAAAAGTAATGACTCTTGATATCTTAAATATCTCCTCTAATAAATAAATAGGATCAAATGTGCTCAGAAGTGTGCTAGCTTTTCATTACATTGAAAAGGCCTGACATAATCAATATTTTCCAAGGAATGGTTAATTTTGGTTTATGATGGCAGAGGTTGCAGTCTATGATTGCTTGGCTCTGTTGCTTTGGGCCTGCAGAGATGCAAGGCAGGAGTGTGGCAGAAGAGGCCTACTACTCATGCCATGGTGGCCAGGAAGCAAACAGACAGAGACAGAGGAAGGGGCAGGCATCTCAGTATCTCCTCCTACAGCATGTTCCCAAAGACCTGTCTTTGCCCAGTTAGGCCCCACTTCTTAAAGCTTCCAGTGCAGACTGGGGACCAAGCTTGTACCACATAGCCCTTTTGGGGCACAGTCCAGATCCATACTACAGAAGGAACACATGGCCAATATCTACCTTCATTACCACATGGGTCATAGTGACATATGTGGAAATAAAGCACCCACCTTTTTCTCTCCGTACATTTAAATGCCACCAGAGAAAAGCACATATTTGTTGTACTTTTCCAGTTTTTTTTCTGCCCAATTGAACGACTTAAACTTATCTTCATGGGTCTTTTCTTTTCTTGGAGTTCACACCAGGTTGAAATACAACAGCTCTCCCCTCCCCAACCCTTGTTCTTTCTCTTTCCTACCTACGGCCAAAATCATAACCGATACCACCAACAACTTTATGGCATCTTTCCTGTCTACAAAACAGATAATAGGACACATACTGAATTTTATAGTAACCTCACAAGTTACCAAGCTGGGTGCAAATGCCTCTCTCCTAAAGAGGGAAAAGAAGAAATGTAGAAATAGTCTCCTGTAAAATCTGGGTGCAAGCTTACAGGAATCTCCACCTCATTCACAGAGTCGGTGTCATTTCTAGGGTGAGTGGAATCCCTTCAAGGTGACTGGATGATTATGTGCTTGAGTAGTACATATGGTGAGAAGTATGGAACTGAGAAAGGGCTTAATAATCAATATTGACATTAACTTCATTCACATACACTGGTGATATGAGACAATATCAGTTGAAAAAGGCCTCAAATCTCTCATTCAGTATTTCTGAAAAATAATGATTTCAAGGTTCCACTCAGTATGGACCCACAGAACCTCTAACTGCTAAGAACCTAGGCTTGGAAACAGAATTTTTAGAAAATTCTCCATGATTTTGATGCTAAGCCATGTATGGAAACTTCCGTTTCAAAGAATATAAATAGCTTGAGAAATGCAAATAGTTCTTACCATCAATGTTTTAACAGGAGCACAGAAAGCAGTGCAAGGGCTTATCTCCTTGGGCAGTGGCCAGATAGGGGGCAAACATTTCTTGGGAGAGGTCTTCTCTTTCTGTTCTGTATTATTTACTCAGCTGAGAACTGCTCTAATCCCGGGCCCTTAGACTTCTTACACTTATGAATGCCAACAGACAACAATGGCATATAAGTTGGGTATGCAAGGGGAAAATCCATTAAAATAATGAAAAAAATGAAGAGTGCTATCATATATTCAAAAGCATTTTCTATACATTCGGTGCTGTATATCGGGGTTCCTGGTGGCCAGCAACACAAGGGAATGAAAATGGCAGACATAAGTATGAGTATTCAAAGGAAAGCATTCTGAAAAATTCCTCAGTGAAAGAATGCAATGTGGGCTAGGAATTTTCCACTCTTTGTCCTCACAGGCCTTCTTCGGTGCCTGGCCTATCAGGGTGTCTGCAGCATGGAGCCTTTCAGGTTTCTGCGGTTTGCTTTTTGTCTCTCAGATGGTTTTCATTATCATAGGCTGAACGAAATGACTTTCACATGCAGCACATCATCAGCCCAATCATTTAGAATCGGGCTCTGCTCTGTTTTTGATGACAGCCAAAAGATCCCAAGCATAAGCAGGCTATTGTTTTCTGTGAAAGGTTTTAGCATCTAGCCCCTGGTTATCTCGAAGTTCTTTGCATGGAGCTGCCAACCAGCCCCAGTCTCCTTGACTACTGGCAAGAGTGAATCAACAGCATATCTATCTGTCAAAAATGACGGTGGGCTCCACTATGTGAAAAAGAGAGCCGGGTGGGGAGGAAACAGCGAGAGGAATGTGGAACAAAATCAAATCTGAAACCACACATATTCAGTAATTCTGGTAAAGGATAAACTTATATCAATTCAAGCATCTCTTTGGACATTTTTGCAAAATCTTCAAATCCAATTTCTTTTGAAAAGATGATCTCCAATATATTTGCTGAAACAAATGAATTTTTCAGTATTTAAAAAAAACACTATATTATTGTTTGCTTGGAAATGAAGACTCTACACGTACCTGTATCTCAGGAAATGTGAACCAAAGACTTGAGTATGAGTACAGAACTTGTTCATTTTTACTGGTTTATGCTACTCTGTAAATATTGTTCTCTTCACTACCCATCTGTCCACCTCACTCCTCAAAGACAATTCTAGTTTCTGTCAGGTTGTGGCCTGTGGTTTGAACTGTTTTCACCAGGGATTTAAAATGAATTTGTTCCCAATGCACAGTTCCAACTAGTTCACTGGAACCACTAATGATGGGTTCAGCAAAACTTGCGTCCAACCACGTGGAACTATTCAATGGCTTAAAAATGCTTCCTATTAGAACCACACCTTCCCAAATATTTACCAGGGCATTAAAAAAAAAAGCTCACCAACACACAGATCTAATTACTCATAGGGTAATGGTGAAAGGCCCAGTTATTCTTGAAACCAAAAGAGAGAAATTCATTCCCATACAGACAACCCATTTTGTGTTTTCCCATCTTTCTTCTGGACCCAAACAATGGAATAGTCTTTGGATTGATTTGGAACACCATCTAGCGAAAGATTTGAGGAAGTGCATGAATTTCAAAAGAAAAATCCCAAGCCGAATCTTGTTTCAATTGGTTTGATGCTTCCCTTCAGACTATTTTTAATGCTCTGAAAAGAATACTAATGTGATTTTTTTTTAAGTCAAGGGAAAGCAAAACAGAATGATCCTGTATTCCAGCACAGACCATATTCAACTAATTTCCTCCCGGCCTCATGGGATGGGATGATCAGCTTCCGGTCATAGCACTTTGCACGGACGACAGTAGAAACAGAATCATTAAGATCAATAAATAATTTCCTTTTGCCAGGAAGTAAGCCTCTGGAAACAGCACCAAATGGTTTGAAAAGAACAACGCAAGGGAAGCAGATTTTCAAATATGCATTTACTACTTAAAGTGATTTTCAGTTAAACAGTATATGTGTTAAGAGGCTGTAGCTTTCAAAACTTTAAATTTTTTTTCTAGAACTCAATAGCTTTTATCACTGAAAAATTCAGCACCCACAGCAATTATTTTACAGTATGCCACACACGCACACACACAAAAAAAAACTCTCCATAAATATAGCATCACTCAAGACCCAGAGGTGGCAGCTAAAATTTGTAACTGAGAAAGAAAGCTGAATATAATTCAACCATTATATGTTGAATTCTTCCATACAAAACCGAGTCCCCGATTTGTTCATTTACTTATTGAACTTCTTCACCTCTCATGTCAAAGTTATATCCCTTGGGACCTTGACCTAGGTGCCCTCAGTATTGAACAACTTCTTCTATGGTTGCCTTTAAATGTCTCACAGTGAAGGAAAAACACAAAGCAAAGTATCAATGAAACCCCAAACTCCATAGTACGGTACTTTCACTAGAGCGAACTGTTGGTTTTCAGCATCTTAACCATCTTAGGTCACACCCCTAGTCTTCTCACTCTAAGTGACCAGAAAGGTGAATGACTCCCTCACTTTCTTCTCTCATTTCTTCCACTGTTCGACCAATAGCAAATTGGCCACTGCGGGTTTTATGTCGACTAGTCCGCTCCTATTTTCAGTCATCCTGCAGCCTTTCTCCAAGAAGCCAACACTCCAAACTAACTGGGCCCACTCTAAACTTAGTGAAAGAAGAGTTTTCAAACATTTCAACACTGTTTTTCTGATATTTCCTTTTGGTGTTTCAACTAGTGGGGTTTAAGAAGACTTACCAGACAATAAATAAGCTTAGACAATATTTGAGAAGCCCCTGAACGTGGGCAGACATATCTCTTCAGTGGTGTAGAACTGCACAGGCCATTGCCTTTTTTATGCCTCAGCACTTGACAGAGGCAAGCCACTGAGTCACTTTAATTAGGAGCAGTTGGACGTCCATATCACACCTGGGGAAGGAGTAAGACCACCTGAAGCTAACCATCATATGAACTGCAACGGGTTAAAAATCATAACTAAAGTATTGTGGAGATTTAACACATGGTGTTATGCAACCAGTGATCAGAGCCGATGGAAACGAATGCTTGGGGCAGAAGATTTTGAACTTCAGACAAGAGCCAGGAGATTTTGCTGGCACTCAAGCTCTGTTTCAGGGATAATATACTGTTTTTTTTTTTTTTTGGGGGGGGGGGTTCTACAATACCGCATTGGCAATAACTTCCACTGCTCTTCTTCTGTCTTCAAAGAAAATTACTGAGTAATTGAGATTTTTCCACATACAATATCCCTCTCACTCCTGCACTGCCATTTTTTTTTTTAATGGAGACAAGAAGTTAAAACCGCAATCAGAGAATAGGTGACTAGAGGTGCTGGTTTGTTGGGGTCGGGGGAGGGCCTGGTTTAGAAGTATCACTCTTGTTATTTTGAATAGCATTCACTTCATGTGTGAAGTGTTCTGAGGTGGGTAGTATGCTCTCTGAGCACCGGGTACGTATAAATAGCCTGTGGATGGATGCTGCCACAGTGCACCGAGCAGCGCAACGAGATACAGCACGTCATCAACTTCCATTAACACCTCTTACTGTCGGCCTCCCACTGCTTATGTTTCCAAAATGCCAGGTCTACTGAGATGCCCAACCAACATTCCCAAGGCAAGGCTGTGTGAAACGCCAGAGTGTCCAATGAGAGAGCGCCAAGTGATGTTTTCAAGAGATGGAAAAAGCCTCCTGAATAGGAATTTCTCTCTTTTCTTCCTGCACTTCACCCTTTAACACAACTGCTGTGGGGAACTGCTGATGTTGGTGATATACAGCCACGATATACATATATCTACATATAATTTCTTTTGTCATCCCCTATTACTTCATTTAAATTTGCATCCCCTTCAGAGTAACTTATTTTATATAATGATTCAAAACAACTCATCTACCTGCACTTGCGAGTTCATTTTTTTTTTTAAATTTACTATGAACATTAGGTCCTGGTACAGCTTATAATCAATACAGCATCATATGTGTTACATAGTTTTGGAAGACGCAGGCCATTACCTGAATCACAGGATAGCTTTTGTATCCACTGTAAAATGAAATGTGCTTTGGAAGACATGATTAAGATTCTATATGTGTATGCACCAATTCCCTAAGATAAACAAAACTTTTACATACAGCAAACGTACACTAATAAACATTATAATGATGGAGCAAAAAAATAACTAAAGACCTAATTTATAGGCAAACTGGAGCTATCAAACAGGAGAGAGAAAAAAACCAACTCTCTATATGGAGTAGAAACATTTGGGGAAGACAGCCTAACATGAAAATTTAAGGAGAAATGGCCCGAGAGATTATGTACACAAAAGCATCTTCCCCAACTACTTTTTAGGAGTGTCCCACAGATGTGAAAAGTCAGTCTACTAAAACGAAAATCAATTAGATTTCTGTTGCGCTGGCGCCCCCCAATGGTCTGACCGTTTCCCTGCTCGAAGCTTTCCCAGGAAAGGCCTGCGGACACCCGGCCCCTGAACCAAGTTAACTCTGTTTTTCCAACAAGTGAATCGTAAAGGGTAATGAATGATACATAAAAAAATAAGAAATAAATAAATAAAAAGAAAGAGAAAAAGATGCTGGCTGGATAAGATAGGGCAAGATTCTGAAATTATACCCAGCAGCAGAGCGCTTCCCCAGGCTGAAACCTATTTTATTACAGAATCCCTGCAGTTCCTCTGCCTACATAAGCAGAGAACATCGCAGAGGCGCTCCAGTGCAGGATGTGGCGCTGATGGGGCGAGGCTCATCAAGCTTGCTCAGGTAATTTCAAGGTTATTACCAGCTACTTTTTCTTCTTTTAAATTTAAAAGAGGCCAGATTCCGAAACCGAAGATTAACACAGGCTGGCGTGAAAGTCATCTCAGACACCGTGAGGCCTACCCTGTCCTCCCTGACAGTTACAAGGTGTGGTTTAAGCTCAAAACTCTTGTAAGTGGAGCCCTGAGCGTGGAGGTGTGGAGAGCCACAGCTGATGGGGAGGACGGCCAGCAGAGCCAGTGCCCAGCCAATGCCGACTTCCAGACAATGCCCTACGTTATCCTAATCTGACAGCTACCAGAGTTACTGTAAATGAACGGTAGCCCCAGAGCTGAGGAGCACTGGGACACTGCTTTCTTAAGCCACCACGACCACTCAGAAGCCCAGCGTTGAATTATAGTGACTTCCCGTGTGCTTGTTCCTGTTCCCCTCAAACATCTGAAAGTACTGACTGGACCACGCTGGCCAGCACAGCAGAGGAAGAGGAGGGAGAGAGCTGGAGCAAGACGTGCCATTTCTAGGTTCAACTGTGCATATTTTGGAAAGTGCTGGAGTCTGAAGGGTTGTTTGTTAACCTCTGAGAGATGGCAATGGCACGTTAGAATAAGTCTGCTGGAGGATGCTAAAATATTTGTTCTATAGATTTAAGTTTAAAAACATAATTATTTTTCAGGTCTTCAAAAAAAAATCCATTCACAAAATTGGATGGAAATCAGGCTCAACGGTGCAGGCTTGTAATCCCAGCACTCTGGGAGGCTAAAGCAGGAGGATTGCAAATTTGGGCCCAACCTGGACAATTTAGCAACTTGGTGAGATCTGTCTCAAAATCAAAATGAAAATAGGCTAGAGATACAGTGCACTATGGTGGACTTGGGTTCAATTCCTGAATCCTCAGTAAAGGAAAAAAATAAAATAAAAGAAGAGCTTAGAAAGAAAGAAGAAGGAAAGAAAATAAAGCAGTGGGCGCCCAGATACAGTTAACTGGGAATAATCTTATAAACTCCAGTAGTTCTGAACACTTCACAAGCTCCACATCCTGAAGTACTAAATTTTAAGTGTACGTAGATTCCTTAAGGAGAGCCATTAATAAGCATTTCCTTAATAAAACTTTTTTTTAAAAAAATTGTCATTGTCAATAGAAGGTATTTTAACATTTTGATGAGATGGTGATTTACTGCCACTCTAAATTCAATCTTATAAGTAACCTTGTGAAGTATTAATGTCACTCCAAAGATCGCACCCATGACCACATGCAAGTGGGAAGATATTGCCTTCAGATTGTGTGAACACAGACAGCTGAATTTACATTACATGCTCCATACTCAAGAGCATTTTTTCAGCTGACATTTATCTCTTTGGTTCAGAAATCCTTCCTCAAAAGATGCATTAAAATCTTAATTCTAAATACATTTTTTAAAACCATTGGTGGCAGATTTGTGTTCAGTATGCATTTGACCTATTTATCTTGACTGGAGTGTTTATTTCTTGTATTTTTAAATTTTTATTTTAATTTTTAAGAAAAACAGATCTCCCAGATAGGGATGTTTTCAATCTAATAGGAAACCAGATTATTTCTGTGAAAGAAGGATGGTTTCTTGTAGAAGGGTGGCTAGCAGAAAACCCATTCTCTTACACACCATCATTGAGTTCGTCCAACAGAACCGCCAAGGACCAACAGACCTACAAGGGCAACTCAGTCATGCTCATCGCCCCATGTCTCCTTGCGAGGTGAGACTTTCAGGGGATCCCAACTGACATTTGAGTAATGATAGGAAAAGACCAATGGGAATCCTGTGGTCCAAATATAAAGCACCATTTTTTAAAAAAATGACATCGAAACATCACTTGACCCTTAAGCCTGTGAAACCATATGTTCCCATGTGAGCTTCAACTGATTAATAAATTGAAAGAAAACTGACTGGCTTTCTTCTACAATTAAATCCATTTCAGGGGTTCACACTCAACACATTTTGTTTTATCGAGTGCTGTGACTTAGGTAACTAGAACCTTAACTAATCAGAGAGGGAAATGTGGTTATTTAGGATGACCCAATTCATATTTTGGAAGCACACTAAAAGTCACGGCTACTCCTAGAATATACTTAGGACCAGTGAGACATACTGTGTCTTCCACCTTTGAGAGATAAACCCAATTAGTGACATACAGGATTTTCTGAAAAATATCTGGTTGCTACTAGGTCCTGCAAATGAATAAAGATCTTTGTACTGAAGAGAGAGAAAAAAAGCGGGGGAGGAGGGTTACATCAGCTTAGTAGTAGGATTCCATTCTTTTCTTTTTTCTCTGTGTGTCTCAAATTCAATGTAGCACAAGGGGATGGAATACTTTATTTATTCTGATAATTAACTTTATCAAGATGTGTAAAGAGAGACCTGTATGTAAGCCTTCTGGGGAGCAAACTGTAATTCTGCTCAACTGATGAAATAAAAGTTATTGTATAGTAACGGCTTCTAGATCCCTGCAGGCAAGAGGAAAGGAGCACGTGCTGACGACTTCTGGAAAGGCTGTTTGGTCATGACGGTAAGTGTGATGGAGCCTCAGTCCCACAGAGCACGATCAGAGTAGCCCCGTCGGAAGGCCCACGACAAGCCCGGATCCACAGGAGCCTGAAGCCTTGAGAATACGGCCCAGTCTCCACAGCTAAGCTGACAGACGATGATGAGTGTGTTACCTCAATGGCTAAATATTTAAGCTTCATGTAGTGGAAGATATCTGACTGTAAATGAGCCAAGAACACAAAATTAAAAAAAAAACTGCCTGTGAAATTATACTGCAGACATAAAATCTCAACTGCCTGAGAGCTCCAGTTTTTTAAAAGCCATGGCTGACAGAGCAAATTAAGCAGTGAGATGTTTACTATGGTTAACAGAGATAAAGCGGAAAATGGGAAGTATGTAATTACTTGGTATGTTTTTCTAAAAATGAAGTTTCACTCTACGCCATCAGGGGACAACAACTGGAGGGAAGTGATTTATTTCTCTTTTTTATGTTTTTCTTCTTTTTAAAAAACTCCTTTCTGGAAAATAACCTATCATGTGCTTGGGAAGAATTGAAAAAATAACTTTAAAGAGTGCTCAAATATTGAAAAAACAAAAGACTTTCCTTAAGGAAGCAGACCAAAAGAAGATGAGTTCAGCATGATGACATCGTGCAAGTAGATTCAGGGGAAAGAATGCTCTTGGATTTAGCTAAATATCTGGAAGATTATCACAAGTATCAAGAACTAAACTTTTACCTTTACTGTAAGTTATGTTCCAACTAGGATATAATTCTTTATTATCTTGAAGATACTTCCATCGTTAAATCACCAACTCAATTTATTAACAAATCTGTACTCTTTTTCTTGGTGTGATGTGGCAACAACAGAGGATGGTTCCAAGGTAGCTCTTGGGAAAAGATGAAATTATTTGAAAACTTTAGAATTTCTACATAATAAGTGGAGTTTTAATAAACCAAACATTTCTCTAAGCCAATACTGAAATAAATGAGAGATAACTGTATGTGATTGATTGTTACCTATTAACTGCATATTAAAATACATTTTAGCTGGGCCTGGTGGTGCAGGTCTACAACCTCAGCCTCTGGGAGGCTGAGGAAAGAGACTAGAAGTTCAAGCCCAGCCTAGAAAGCACAGTAACTCCGTGAGACCCTGTCTCAAAATCAAAAAGTAAAAAATGCTAATAAAATACATGATAAGCTAAGAATAGGTAAAGAATCTTCCTTACTCTAAAGAATTTTCCAAGCCTGACCTTTAAGAGCTACCTGTCTCTTTTCAATAATGTTAAGACAAGAAACCGTCCCTTTTTATAATTTAAGATGTGGTAGTTATAGAGAGGCCACCTGCTGTACTATGTTAATGATACACGTTTGTAGGCACACCTAATTTGACTATAAACTTACTGACAGCAAGGAACTGCCCTGGAACAGTGCCTGACACCTTGGAAATGCCCAAGAAGTAGTTGTTAAATCAACAATGAAACAAAAGCTAAACATCCAGGAGTAACTGTAATGATAGGAAAGTATTTAATTAGGTACGGAAGTACTCTCTCACCCCTGCCCAGGTAACAACAGAACTAAAACTAGGTTATGAAATTGGGTTAGCTACTCAACTGATCTGAGCCTCAGTTTCCTCATAAGCAAAATGAGAATGATAATAAAAATGAAATTGACCACACAGAGTTCTTAATGTAAATTACAAGGTTGTTCTTATGGAAACATTGGTTGGGCCAGGAAGTAGTCTGCAATATAAACAGTCTTAAAGAAAAGTGTCTTTGTAGTGGAGGAATTGTAAATGTAGCAACAATTATCTATTTCTGTATGATATTTTTTTGAGATAAGGTCTCGCTTTGCAGCCCAGATTGGTCCTGAACTCACTATGTAGTCCAGGCTGGCCTTGGACTCACAAATATCCTCCTGCCTCACTCTTCCACGTGCTGGGATTACACCCCTATTTGTTGTATGGTGCTGAGTAATCAAACTTAAAGCCTTGCAAGTGCTTTAACCACTGTTACACCCCCAGCTCCTTCTGCCATTTTTTTTGAACATGACTTTGAAGTCTCTCCCATCAAGAAATGGAGTCTCTTCCTCCATCTCAACTCCTCTCCAGTCTATGCTGGGTTTCCAGTTTGCTGTGGTCCATAGCAAACATCACAAGAAATGGCGGGGTAATGCTGGTTTCAAGCCTATGTCTCAAGGAATCTTACAAATGCCCACTTACTCTCTTGGAATTCTATCACTGCCCTAAGAACAAGCATGGATAACCCACGGAGAGAGGAGATAGCGCCTGCAGGATTGCTGGTGCGTCCCAGCTCCCCTCAGCCTCATCCAGACTATGGCAGCAAACACAGCTAAGGGCAGCAGAGCTGATCCCTAGCTGAAGGATCAGTCAACACCGAAGGGACACTCAGAGGATCTGTAGACTCGCGAGAAGTGACCCAAAAAGCTCACTATTTTAAACGACCAAGTTCTGGGGTAGTTTCTTTTGTGGCAAAAGGTAGCTGGTACATAGAGCATTTTAGCTTCCAACATGACTCCTTGGGAACATGTACACAAAGTAGGAGTAACATGGACAAAAAATCATGTGTGGGTCATTGGGAATCAATAATTGCTACTTGCCACAGCATTTGCCTTCGAATTCCTTCAGCATTTTCAAGGTGGTTTAGCCGCGACATCTGGCTGACCTTAGTTTGAGGGCTGGCGCTCCTGGTCTCGGTAGAAAGCATTGCTTTTAATTCAGAGAACATAACGTGAACAGCTGTACTTCTGTTTCCAAGACACAAGCTAAAAGGGAAGAAAGGACTCCTGAACACTATCAAGTCTCTCTGTAAGTACGCCACTCTTTTTAAATTTAGCTTCTGAAATCAACCTACCCTGCCTGACCTTTAAACACCAGCTCATAAAAGAAAGCAGGGAAGTATTAGTTAACAAAAGTGGGAAAGAGAACAGATCAGAGCCTAGATCATCAGAAGGTTATAAAAACCACAAATGCACAGAAAAATTTGCATGGAAAGTGGAAAGGGAATTGAAAAAGAGATGAAAGGGTAACAGTCAACTTTTTTTTTAAAGCGAGTATTTCTATGCTCACAAATCTCTGGCCATGTACAGCCAAGGCTAATGGAATGCCATTAGTGAATATTGTAGGCATAATCACAGACCCACAGATTAGTGGATTTCAACCCTACGTTTGCCTTTATTTATTTCCCAGGACATTAGCACGGAGGTTGCATAATTATTGAAAGAAGCTCTAGAACAAGTTGTTTTGTCAAGTGTTATCATATATGTGGTTGCATGACCCAGGCATTTCCTCTCTTCAGCAAATCCCTTTCCGAGGTAGTTGGGTGGGACACTCAGTGTCCCAGAGAACACCCTCCTTAGCTGGTGGTTTCTCTCGTCCCCTCTCTGCAGCCTCTCTCTGCTCTACCTTCTGGTTTCTTGGTTGCCACACTTTACTCCATAGTTTGTCATTTTTTCCCTCCCTTCTTCTCTCCAAGAACAACAGTGACTGGTTTTGAAAAATTTTGGTTTAGATCAGCTCTGCCGCTAAGTAAATAACTAGCTGGAGTTATTGAGCAAGGACATACAGGCTATTCCTGGATACCTGTCATTGAGAAAAAAGTCTTCACAGTGATCCTGTACAAGAGGATTCCACTGTATTTCCCTAAGACAAATCTTCTTCATATTATCTCATGGATTTGCAATTCATAAAGTACCTTCATAGACAGAATCCTGTGCCATCTTTGCCATAGGAAGCAGTTCCTAAGACTTAACTACAAATGAAACCCTCTTGATGACATCTTCCCCAAACTCTGAAGTCAAGTCATCAGGGATTGATTCAGCATCGGGTCTCCACTGAAAGTCCCTTCTCATATAGGCTTATCCAGTTACAATACACCCTTGCCACTAGGGAATCTGACATGAGAGTTAGCTGACCAGTTATTCTTGTATGAGTCATAATTTCAGGTTTGAGTTAAGTGGAAGAAGAGGCATAATGACAGGACTCTACTTTGGCAGTGCCGAATGTGGTGGACTTGGCTGCATGTCTTGTGACAGTCAGAGCCCCACAGGCTATTCAGGATAAGAGTAGAAGCAGAAGTTCTGTGGGCAGCCCCATTTGGAGCATGGCTTTGAGATACCGGTTTCTTTAACCCTCTTAGTGACTATGTAAACTTTCAATTCATTACACTTCTCTTTCTTGTTAAATGAGCTGGAATATCTTCTATTCTCTTGCACTGGATCTTTAAGAAGTAACATAGGAAAGAAGTTCTTTTGTCTTTCATTCTGTACCTGCAATACTTAGTTTCTGCCTGTAATTCTTGTTACACTTAACTTTTTAAAATACTAAAATAAACCTACAGACATATTTACCTCTTCCTCCAGTTGAAAGCTTGATGGAAGACACTGTACAATTTTTATCTTTAATGTTTCCCATCAATGTCAGCAGAATTCTTGGCACAAAGTGTTTGCCAAATTTAACTGAGCTAGATGTCTACAACTTTATTTTGAATCACTAGATTTTATTTTCCATAACTTATATCATGCTGCTATCCCAAACATCCTATTTTCGGTAGAATAAATAGGATACTTCTCACTTCTTTATTTCCATGAGAATAACATGCTCCTGTGACACTGGATTTGACCATGAACTAGCCTTGGTTAACACTGGGATGGAGCATCGTCTCTAGTATGTTTCAATGTTAGACTCAGCTGTGGTCAATCAGATAGTGGCAGACATGACATGACAGAGATTCTGTCATTACCGTAGTAAAATTTTTCAGATGTCCACAGGTTCAAGGAAGAGGAAGAGACTATAGAGGAAAGCCATCCTCAGCTGATTCAAGCTCAGTTAGTCACCCACTGTCTCCTTCTTCGCTGTAGGCGAGTGAGCATTATGTGTTTACTGCTTTATGTCACAAAAATTGTGATTCTTTGTTTCACAGTATTATTGTGGCAATATACATGTGTCTGGGAAGACAAGAAAGGCAATTCTCTCTCAAAGATTAGTTGTATCAGAAAAAGAAGATATTCCCCTGGATGGAACTTAAAACTTTCCTCTGATACATCTTCCTCTTCACACCCTCTTTTATTTCCAAAGCAAGCTATTTTTCTAGTGCCACAGATATTTTCTTACTTTACCTTAAATCACTTTGCACCTTATCAATACATATTACTCAGAAATGCGATTCTTTTTATTAGCCTCTTTGCTCCTTCAGGTGTCATTTTCAGGACTTCAAATCACCGTGGAAAACTCCCACAATCTATCCCCAATCCTGAGCTGTTCCTTCCATCCAAGCCATTAAGTTCTAGCTGCCAACGCATTGTCCCCAGTTGCCTTCCTCCAAATAGTGCCTACGTGGCAGGCCCAAAACCTTCTCCCGCAATGCCTTCTTCAAATTTACTCTTATTTTACCTCCTTCATGAATCACCTTCTAGGAAGCTGTATGTAAAAATCCAAGTAATACACAGTTATTATGAACATAAAAATCTAATAATGAATAGTTATTATAAACTCACCAAATCACCTGTAGTTGGTAACTACAAAGTACTTTTCAGTTGAAATAGCTGTGGTTTTGACAAATGCTCGAAGATCTTTGTTTCTTTGGCTCCTTTTTTTTTGTTTTGTTTTTTACAGTGGAGCACAAAGCTAAAAGAACACTATTTGGAAAAATTTTTGTAAAGCAAAGAGACATTGGTACAGTGATTTTGGCCTGATTACACTCTCTAATTTCAATTTCTACTATACACATTTAGAAAACGGGAACAAGACGGTGATGTGTGGATGGTGATGTGTGGATGAGGCAGCCTCACTTATCCTAACGGAAAAGATAGCCGGCAACCATTTGATAGGGAAGGGAAGACAGCGAAGATGCAGCCACTCCCACTTTGATTAACAAAATTAAATGCTGATTTCCTATGCCGTTCTGTTAAGAAACATCAATGGCTAATAAAAAGTAAGCAACAGTAACTCAATCTAGCAAAACAGGAATTAAAATTAACCATGCAGAACACAGCCCATAAAAATATTTTGCAACCAGATTTCTTTTCCTATTAAAAAAAAAGAATATATAACACCTTTTGGTTTTCATACAAACATTTAGCCTAGGACCAATGAAGAGATCATGGATGTAAATTCTGAATTTTATGCTTTATTTACTCATTTAATAAAGCCCTACCCAGCCTTCTTTAGATTCTGACCACATTTCCATCACTTTGTGCATTATTGAGAGATGCTCTGTCATGGACAGTAATGGGAATTTTAAGCAAAGCCTCTAGGGAGAAGGCAGCCGGAGCTTACCAAGATTCCTTACCAAGCAGCTGGGCTAAAATTGACTCTAATAATATTTACTTGATGAATTCTTGGGCCTGAACTACAAGTTTCCCAAATCCACGTGGGATTCATTGACAAAACAAGTGGCTAAATCCTGTCCCAGGTTCCCAGTGACAGCAGCACCCACATATTTTCGCATTCCACTAACCGTATACGTTGTGGCTTTATACTCCTTTTCAGTACATGGTGAGTTTCAGCTAGTGCGTTGCCTCAGTTTTGCGTGTGCAAATGAAAACCATGTAAGTCTCCTTCTGTGTCTCCATACCTGACACTTATTCTTCACCCAACAAGTTTGGCCCGTAGGTGACATATTACCTAACTGAAAAAGATAGAGATTTAACAGATCATAGTGATCGATGGAAGACTGGAGTTTTTAGAATTGTCTATTTATGGATGAGAGGACAGAGAGAAAATCTCTTCACTGTACTAGTAGTAAGCGAAAGATTACATGGAACATCTTCACACAGTATATCCACACCAGCTCACATGCTCCTCACAGCATTGACGTCAATTATGGTCAACCCTATGGTTGATACTTTTAAGGACAATGCTGAACCCTCACAAATGTGAGTATGCTTTACGTCACATGATATATGATGCGAGATGTATATATGTGTGTATAAGAATAGAAATCATATATACTTGGAGAAGATGAGGCCATAGAGGAGCGAGATTCTGAAAAAGGAGAGCAGGTGGAAATAGGGCCTACAGGAGAGAACTAGCCCTTGAGCACAGACCTTGGGGATGTGAAAGGATCTCATGTGACCTGAACAGGTGACGAGCATAGCTAGAGGAGAAGGCAAAGTTCATGTCACCAAATGTCTCAATTCTCTGCTTGGATGTCTGAATTTCACCGATAAGGCAGATGTGACCGTGGGGGAGATTATGTCAACGTGAGGCAATCAGGAACCACACCTGGACTGGGGCTTGGGAACCACACCCAGCTTGGGAATTGAGAACCAGCCTGGATTAGAGTGTGAGTGAGTTCTGGGCTGGCAAATGAGGGAAGAGCTTCCACCCGGATGTAGGAGGCCCAACTGGAACTCGAAGGGTATAAAAGGAAGGAAAAAGAAAGATTGTCACAGCCTCTTCCTCTGGGACAGCGCTCACCTTCACAACAGTCTGTGGACGCCGACTTGCTACACTCCACAGATCTTCCTCACAGACTCTTTCCATTCTCTACTTGACCCTGTCTGCCCGATGCTGATCTTCAGTCACTGATCTTCAGGCTCCAGTCTTAGCCATTGTTCTTCAAACAACGGCGATCTGTAGCAGACTCTCACTGGCTGTCCTGCAGTCCCTAACGGGAGTTCTACTTCATGGCTGAGCAGCCGCTGGACACTCCAGCTCTCATTCATGCAGGCCGCCATCTTGGATTATCTCTATCCTTGGATTTGTAAGCCTTCCTTATAGATCCTTTTTGTGATAATTTATGTAAATTTTGCCTTTTGAAAGAACCCAAACTTATACAGCAGAGGAAAGGTTTTTCTACAAAACGGCTCAAAGCCTGGTTACACACGGCCCTCTGTGTGTGGAGAGAGGCCTTGGTTAGGGGCAAGACTAGAAGTAAGTGGATCCATGGTCACGGTTGGTGGCTGTAATCTAGGTAGGGGAGTGAGGAAATACATGCAAAGTAGTTTCCCCTTCTACCTTGTTCTTCCAGGAAGGCAACCCAATAGGACCATGTTCAAACTTTCAAAGTAATTTTTCTAAATTGCTCTTACATCAACAAATACACAGAACATAACTGTGTTTCACAATGCACTCCATTGACCTCTATATTGACATTGGAAATGTAACAAAAAACACATTTTATAAACTTGTAAGTGGTTTTATCCAACACAATTTCTATACCCTTTGATTTACACTAAAAATCTCTATATATCTGTGTATATAAATATATATGTGTGCACATAAATTACATATATATGATTATGTATGGTGTTTAAGTACATAAATTATGTATTTACACATACACATATGCATATATAAAATCTTTTATAAATGAAAAATCTTGACTCAGCCTTTTACCATAAAAATTTAAACTATGAAATGAAGGTACCTGAAGGTACTAGACAATACCTCTTTTTTTGTGGCCAGTAAGATGGTACACACTTATAATTCTAGACTCTGGGGGGCTGAGGCAAGAGGATCACAATTTTGAATGTAGCCAAATTCAGCAAGTTAGCTTCTTAGCAAGAGAATCTGTCTCATAATTAAAAAGGGGTAGGGATGTGGTTCAGTGCCAAGGCCCTAGGTTTGATTCCCACTACTACTGCTACTACTACAAAAGAGAAACTACCTCTTTGTAAATGATGCAGAATTTGGTTATTTAACTTTGGAAAATATTACTTTATAAATAAAATATCTTCCCAAGCAAAATTTTATTTGATATTCCTAGTATATGACCTTTAAGCAACTAAATATGGATAATGGAATTTAAAATATTTCATTTGCTACTAACTTTCTAATAAAAGGTATAAATTTTTGATATAATTAATAAGTTGCAAAGAAGTAAAATTAAATTTAATATGTAAATTTATATGTTTATATTTAATGAAGTAATTAGTGAAGCAATTTTAAATTTATACTTTACACCAAAAAGTAAATTAAAAATAATCTGTTTTTAAGAGTGGGGTCCATATATCCAGGCCTATGATCCTAGCACTTTGGGAGATTGAGGTAGGAATATTACCAGTTCAGGCCCAGTTTAGGCAATTGAATGAGACCCTGTCTCACAATAAACATAAAAAATGAAAATGGTCTGGGGGTGTATATTGTTGCAAAGAGCCTGGGTTTGATTCCCAGGACCAAAATGAATGAATGAATGGATAAATAGTAAATAAATAAATCACCTGCTCTTGAGCTGAGGAAGCTGCTCAGTAGTAGAGTACTTGCCTGACATAAGCAAAGCCCTCTGTTTGATCGCTATTGCCACAAAAAAAACAAACAAAACAATAAAATAAAAAACTGTTTTGAGAAATTGTCAAAATTTAACTTTCTAAATAACTGAGGATATGAATGAAAAGATTCTCTAACAGAGTTAATGTAGTATGAGATTTTAGATCTCAGGCATTTTCTCTGCTTTGACTATAAGAAGATACACAATAGAAACTGATTCTATAACATGATTCCATAGATTTTGGTATTTAGACTAAAATAAATCATAGCTCAGTTTTGGAATATTTCTATTAGATCACATTTCTGACAGAAATGTGGGTGTAAGAAACACAAAATTGCTGGACAGTCACCTTCCAAACAGAAAACCAGCTCCCATCTATAAAAATGGAAGAGGAGTAAATCAATACAGTTACACTTTATTATATTTCATGTCACCTTTTTATGAAACTCCAGTCCCGAGCTCCACTTTTTCTAAGCCCCTCTATGAGTATTTGGCATCTTTGTTGATAACACAGGAATTACAATACATCATCTCTCTGCTAAAAGTCATTAGCTGTTTGCTCTTACGGATAATTTCTCATTGTCTACTTCTCTTGTCTCCAATTTATCACCATCCTCTTCAATCCCCCAAAATGTTGCTACATTATGGAACCAACTCAGCGAAAGCAAATATGTCACAGCAGTATATGAAAAGGGTGCAGAAAGTCAGATGTCAGGAAACACTCAGAGAGCAAGCCATGGGGCTGATAGCCTAATTTTAAGGTACAAACATACAAACTCCCTACATACAATTAAAAACTACAAGTGGCTTACAGAAGAATGAATCGTTGCTGTATGATTTAGATAAAAAACAAATCTATATAGGTATATATGAGCATATTATTTTACCTGCCCACCCATACATACATACATATATACAAACATGCACACATACGCATATAGATTATATAGGTGTGGGGGGGTCTCTAGGAGAAAGCTACATATAAGGTATGCTTTAAGGAATAAAGAGGTGGTATGTCAGAGGAGCAAGACTCTAGGGACAAAAGGGAACCATGGGGACAAACTCAAGGAAGTAAGAATACTAGCTTTCATCTCTATTATTTAGAATTTCAAACTTTCAGACTAGAGATGATCAGCTGGTAAAGTCTACGCAAATATCCCCAAACCCTTAAAGTATGAAATACTTCTGGCCTCAAGCACTTTGGAGAAGGGATATTCAACCTGTCCTGCAAATTTGTGGATGAGGGAACTGAGCGATGGGTGGTCAGGTACTTTGCAAAAGGAACACCACAAAGAAGGGACGACGCTGGGACTCGAGTGTGGCTTTATGAGTGCCCAGCCATGACACACATATTGGTCTTTCAAGTAAAGGCAGCAGCAGGGGGGTGAGTTGGCTAGGGTGCAAGGGCAGGATGAGGAGGAGCAAAAAGATAAGGTGGGAAAGTTGAGTTAAGTCAGGTCAGCCCCTGGGTGGTCACAGCGTCTTTCCTAGGGGGCAGAGGGAGTAAGAGGGAGTCACGGTCAGAGCTGTGTTTGGCAGCTTTGTTCTTGTCGTGGTGAGTAAGGTACTTTGGAGAGGGACAAACAGAATGGAAACCAGGAAGACTCCTGGGGTTTACAGAATCTTTCAAACATGAGATAACGGGACCAATAACAATGAGAGCTACCTTTACCAGCCATTTACTCTGTTCCAGACACTGTATTAAGTACTATTCAGCTATTAAGTCCCCAGCAGAATTCTCCACGTAAACACTTTCTGTTTTCCTCTCATGATTCAGAGAAAAAGAGGCTGAAGACAAAGGAAGTTTAAGTAATTTATCTGGGCCTTGGGTCATAGCTCAGTGGTTAAAGCATTTGCCTAGTAAGCAAAAGGTCATGAGTTCGATGCTACAGCGCCACATAAACTGGGTGTGGTGGGGCATGCTTATAATCCCAGCACTCAGAAGAATTGCTGTGAGTTAGAGACCAGGCTGGGCTATGTAGTGAGTTCAGAACCAGCCTCGACTATACAGTGAAATCTGTCTCAAAAAAGTAAATTATTTGTGATGTCCAAGGTCCCATAGCCAATGAGTAGCAGAGACATTACTGCAGGTGTTTAAGTCCAGAACCAGTGATTCAAACCCCATTAAAAATCTTAACAAGATTTCCTTTTAACCTACAAAAAGAGGCCCTAAAACATATGAGAAATATTAAAAATTTGTCATAGTAAAATATTTTTTAGGAAAGAATCAGGAGAATAGTTTTAGTAAATTTGAAAACCCATTATGAAGCAATACCACATCAAATCTTTGGTTCCTGGCACAAAACAGAAGGACCGATCAATGCAACAGATTGGAAAGTCTAGAAATAGAATAAAATGTTTTCAAAAATTTAACACATGATAATACAAGGCTTTTCATGATAAAAATGTTAAGTATACTTATCTAATAAATCAAACTGGAATAAACTGGGAGAAATAGTTTAGATTCACATTTTACACTCACACAAAAATATCCTCCACATAGATTAAAGAGTTCAATACCAAAAAAGAAGAAGAAGAAGAAGAAGGAGGAGGAGGAGGAGGAGGAGGACAGAAACATTAGCAGGAGATGGAATGGAATATTTATCAGATTTGTGAAAGAACAGTAACTTCAGCTTTGAAACAGTGGAATAAATCATGAAGGGAAAGACTGACAGATCTGAATACATAAAAGATTTAAAACTTCCTTACAATGAAAAAACAGCAAGACTCAAAGAGAAAGGACGCTGTTCTGAGGGCAGCATTTGCATTCTGTGTGGCAAAGAGCTTTAAAACCCAAATGATATGCATGCCCTTCTTCCAATTTACAACGAAACATCAGATGTCAAAATATAAACATGTAAATTATGAGAAAAATAAAATCAGTTAAGGGAGAAAACAAAGAAACCCTTCAACCCACCAACAATTAGTACAATAAAGAGTAAAGCAAACTTGAGGCAGGATTTTTCTGAGTAACTCTTTCTTCCCCGGACTGGTCACCCCCAAGGGTGCCGCAGTTAGACTGAACCTACTCATTGCTCACTGGTGGTATTGTAAATAACTTCTGAAAAATCAATAATACATAACACTGGCACAGTCGGGTTTTCACAGCCAGCAATTACACGTGGAGAACTTTGCCTTTTGGAAAGGATGCATTCAAAAGTAGGCGTGTGAAGGTGTTCCTCCGTTATTGTTGACAATAGCAAAACCCAGGAGAGGACCCGAACACCGTCCGCGTCAGTAGAGCTTCTGTAACCTACGTTCTTCTCTTCAGGAGTGTAGCCTTTCAGGATAGAGTAAGAGACAGCGAAGTTTCTCTTAGGGGGAACAATGGTAAGGGAAAGTCATGCCATCTCTTTCCTTTGCCAAAGCCCAGGCATGTTTATCAACTGAGAGGAGCAGTATGTTAGAGGAACAAAGAATGAGACTTCGAGAATGAGAGGAAGAGAAAAGAAAGGACGGAAGGGATGCGGTAGTGGGAGAAGGGGACAGCAGTGAGACTCCAGGCGGAATCTACTCCTGAGCACCAAAAAGCCCCAAAGGCAAATGTGGAAAAGTTTGCCGTGGAAACGGAGCCTAGACTTCCTCGGCGGTAAAGATGAAGAGGAACAAAATCATGTCTGACGTGAAGAGAAGGAACATGTTGGCCCTTTGAGAATCTCTCAGTGAGTGTTTCCGGGGGTGGAGAATCAGGTAGCCCGGGAGCAATACGGCTGTAACCTGTAACGTTTGCGCAGCATTTGTTTGGCCCACACTAAATTTGTCATTTCCCCAGCCACGAAAGAAAACAAATAAGCAGAAACGCCACCAGGGGGCAGGTTTGGCACTGGCGACGGAGCTTCAAAAATAAGGGGGGAAAAGTCGTTTTCTTTCTTTCAGCGCAGGGTCCATTCTTTTACTTTGCAACAATAAATCTGCATTGGGTCCAGGGCAATTTCCTTAATGGTTTTGTTGCGGGTATGGATTTTGCTCCATAAACTCAGGTGTGTAAGAAATGTCACAGTGTTTTATTTCCTTTAAATAAAATTAAATCCAGCCCCAAGCAACCATTCTACAATGCCATGTTGAAAGTCACCTCAGTCAGGACAATAGCGCTGACAGCCCTAAGGATCCTACAGTGGTTTTTGGAGATCTTAACTAATACTAATATTTAGGTCTTTGGTTTGTGCTTGTTACCAGCGAAGTGTATTCTGAGCCAGCATGTCTTCTTGGCATACACTGGCTGTGCTGGAGCTGTAGTAATCAGGATACGGGCAGAAATTCCAATATCTGTAGCACACTTGCACACTCATGCACATATGCACTCATACTCATACATCCACATGTGCATGCACATGCGCCACACACACACACGTACACACACACACACACACACACACACACACACACACACCTATGCACACAGCCCAGACACCGCCATAAGAGAACTCCACAGGGGGCTAGGGCGACCTCTACTGTGGGGTTCATGCCCCCGACCCTCCATTGGTATGTAGAACTTTCTTCCTCTCTCTCCCATGCCCGCTTTAGGCTTTCAGAAAATCTTAAAAAAAGATGTTTTCCAGCCACACAAACCTCATGAGAGGCAGGAGGTGCAGAGGCCACACCTCATTCTTGGAATGACAAAGGAGAAAATATAGGAACGAGATACACCTTGTGTTGTGATTGGGTCCCTGCCTTTGCCATTAGGTTGCAATGCCCAAAACACTCTCTCTACAGATCCGGCAACAGGAGATGGTGAGTTCCCCTTTCTGACCAGTGATGCTGAGCTCAGGCTTCTGTTAAAGTTGAGAATGGACTGGCTGTCGTAGGAAAACCAGCACCGTGGAGGGACTCACCTTATTCTCCAGAAGCTTCCTGGGTACATGCACAGAGACAAGTAATTAGGGACTTAGGCAACAGTTCCACACTCGAGTCTGAAGAACAAACCCAGGTGACAAATGTGGAATACAAAATTTTAAATCATTTGCTAGGATTTAAAAGATTAAAACAAAGGATAGCTGGCACGCATATCTCTATCAGCTCTCTACCAAATAAGAAGTTTGGGCATCCCAGACCTGGATTCCCACGTGGCAGTCACCGCCAGGGACTGAGGGGAGAATGCTGCCATCGGCCGGGCATGTTCTCAAGTTTACTATCAACTCCATCAGTACCTCTTGTGGGGTACCCAGTGTTGTGGTTAGGATCTGGAGTGTCCCCCAAAATTCTCATGTATTTTAATGGAACCATGTGATGTTGGTGGATTGGGGCCTGGCCTGGAGGGGTGGATTATAGTTAAGTTAGAACTAACGATGTGTAGTGGCCACACCTGGATGCAGGAGGGACTGGTTACTGGGCAGACACCTGAAAGGATGCATAAGCTGCACCTGCCTTCCTGGAGGACGGGGGACTAGTCTCAACTAGCCTCAGCTTGGCTTCCTGTTTGTCGGGGAAGCTGCCTCCACCTCTCTCTCTCTCTGCCATGTACTTTGATTGTTGCTGGCCACCCCTGAATGGACTGTGACCTTGGAGACTATGAGCTAAAATAAAACTTTCCTTTCCTAAGTTTGTGGGTGTCAGGTATGGAGTCACAGCAACGAGAAAGTAATTAAGACACCCAGCCTATCTCCATTTGTGGTACTTGTCAGAACAAGTAAGTTCTGAAAGGTGTATTCTTTCTCTACCATTAAGGAGAAGGGAGCCTGTTATAAAATGTGGAGAATTAGAAACAAATTTGTGGGTCAGAAAAAAAAAAAAAAACAAAGAAACCTGAAATGATCACACAGGATCAGAGCAAGTGTGGTGACGACTTTTAAGCATGTGAGTTTTGTTGTTGTTGTAAAAAAGATGAAATGTTGACAGGAGAGACCTGCACCAAGACCGCGTGTAATGACGAGGCCAAGCAGATGCAAAATCCTCAATGGCCTCTGGGTTCCCTGCTTGTCATCATACTCTATCCCCAGATTTCCTTGTTCATAATGTCTGAACATGGCGGAGCACCTTCAGGAGACATAGATGCACACCCACTTAGGCAGTAGCTTTAGAAGGGGAATCGCAGCTCCAGCTCAGTGGGGGGAGGTTGTTGGAGATCCCGCTGGGACCATCAGAGCACCTGGAGCCAGCGTGGTGTGTGTCTTAGCAAGAAAAGGCAGAAGCAAAGATAGACATGGTAGGTAGAGATGGAGAGGCAGGGCTGGAGGAATGTCACAGCCATTAAAACACTTGCCTAGCAAGTGCAAGCCACTGAGTTCGATTCCCAGCACCACATAAACTGTGCATGGTGGTGCACACCTGTAATTCCAGCACTTGGGAGGCTGAAGCAGGAGAATTGATAGGAGTTGAAGACCAGCCTGAACTACAGGAGGAATAGAACAGCGGTTAAAGTGCTTGCCTGGCAAGCTCAAGGCCCTGGGTTCAATTCTCCAGCACCACGTAAGCTGGACTTGGTGGTGCACACCTGCCATTCTAGCCCTGGGAAGGCTGAGGCAGGAGGATTGCCATGAGTTCAAGACTAGCCTGGGCTCCATAGTTTAGGATCAGCCTGGGATACAAGTGAGATCCTGTCTCAAGAAAGAAAGAGAGAGAGACAGAGACACCGACAGAGAGAACGCATTATATGCTATATTTAGAAACATGTAATGAGAGAAAACAGTTGTCAAACTGATTGAATATTATATAATCATGTCTTCCCCTGAAGACAAAGCTCTGAGGTACTAGAATAAAAATTAGAACATCTCTTAATAATTAAAAAATTATACTTCAAATATACTTTGCATGTGTGTGCATGTTTTTCTGGTACTGGCTGTCAAACCTAAAGCCTTTGCACTGAGCTTCACTCAGTTCAATTTTTACTTCTGATTTTGAGACAGAGTCTCACTAAATCACTAAGCTGCCCAGGCTGGGCTCCACCTTGCTATCTTCCTGCCTCAGCCTCCTTGGAATTACAGGTATGCACCACCATGCCCATCTATTTTGTATGTGTATGTGTGTGTGTATGTGAATTTTTCATTCACATGCTATGTTTATATAGTAATACTTGTAATTACTCTAGAAAACAGTAGACAAATATTAAGGTAAGTGCCCAGGTTTTTGTGAACTGTTCGACACACATTCTGTGTAACTTTTGCGTAGATAAGCATTCAAAGAAGACAAGGGCTTTGTTGGACTAATAATTTTATGCTTTGGTGTATTATTATTATTATTATTATTATTATTAGTTTTATTACTAGAGGTATGAGTTAATTGTAAAAAATTGAAAAGGTGCCAAGAAATGTAAAGAAAAATAATCATCTGTAATTGTTTTCTCTAGAAGTATTTTGGTGCTTATTATCTGTTCATAATTTAAGTATTTACATAGTACTTTGTATGCATTTAAGCAACTATGTGTACATAATTTTTCAAAATTAGCATTATAGTATAGGGCCTGATTATAACCTTTTTTCCCAATACATTATAAATAGAACATAATTTTGTTTAAACATTTTAAATGTGTGTTTATAAAATTTAATTGAATGAACTATTTATAGTTAGTTACATTTAAAATTATTTTCGCTACTTTAATAGCTACAAACTTCTGCATAGCTTCCCCCTCAAAAATATAAAATTATTCATAAGAATGCACCATTAGAAATGTAGCTACTGAAAGGAACTATATGAAATATTAAGGTATTTAATGTGTTTTTAAAAGATGCTCTTCAGAAAAATGGTACAAATTCATGTGCCTGTAAGAACCCTATGGAATTCTGCTAACATTCTCACCAACACTATATAGCAGCATTATAAACTATAGAAATTTATTAAGCTTATTAATAAAAAGTATCCACTGTTCCTAAATTATAGGAAATTGGTGAAATTTCTCTGGCCACTATACAGGGTAGAAGGGTTTCAACACTGGAAAAGATTTCACTGGGAAAGTCCTTAGGACCTACCATGAGTGCCTTTGGATGCCGACCAGAAGAGAAGAGATTTTATCCTGTGGTTCTCAGCAGATGCTATATCCTCCTAGAAAGGATCTCAGAAATCCAGGTAGATGTGTTCGGTTTCGTAGTGTTTGCAGATTGCTACTGATATTCTGTGAGTAGGGACCAGAGATGCCTGCTCCCCTGCAATGTGTAGAACAATCTTTTATATACATATATAAATTAAAGTAATAGAGAAAGGCCCAATGGCAATGTCTCATTTTATTTTTAAATTTTGTTTTATTTTGCAGTACTGGGAACTGAACCCAGGGCCTCATGCATGGTAAGCATGCACTCTGCCATTAAACTATATTCCCAGACCTGTAGAACAATCTAGAATCATGGAAGATTTGCTCCATGTCCTGCCATGCTTTCAAATCATCTGCTGAGAATGCAGGAGGAGAAATTCAGGTTATAATCATTCAAGCCCAGCATCTAACTTTTTTTTTAATATTAAAGACCAAATACTCTGTGCCTATTCTGATAAGCACAATTTTCTACCACCATGTAACACAAAGAAAAAGCTATTTTCTTCAGAGTTTTATCAAGAGCGATGGGCTAATTTTTTAAATTATATCGCTGCAGTGTTCTTGTTACTGGCATCACCAGCACCATCTATTTAAAATGGTCCACGTTTGTGTATGTCTTACACTCTGCTGAAGAGCGTGTGCAAGACACACGCTCCTTACTGCTACATTTCTTCCAATGTCCATGCACTGAAATCATTAAATGTGATTTTTATTATAAACTACATTTTTCATGTTACATATAAGGTCTTGGAGGACCTTTACAAAAATATGTGCATGGCTAAGTCATACTTTCTATTGGCTTGATTTCAGGAAAGCAAAGGGAACGTTAATGTTATTTATTATAAATCGTGGTCACTGGCTCTGACAGGGCTGAAAGCTGCTGCTGCATTGGATGGGAAGCAATTCGTAGCCTCCAGCAGGGGAGAATGAGAACACATAGCCAGAGGTAGGAACGTGCAGGGAGCTCAGAAAACAAAACACAGAGGAGGAAGCGGGAGGCACTGAGACCAGAGCAGAGACAAATACAGCCCTGGCAGGGAAGTAATGAAGACCTGGGCAGCCATGGTCCCTGAAAGGATCAGAGAGAAGAGCATTTATGAAGAACATCTTAAAAAAAAAAGAAAGTCACCGAACCTAGTGATTGAATATAATGCCACAGAGTAATTGTCATAGTGTTATCGGACTGCATTGACTGTTCTCGGAAACAATCGCATGTGTGTGCACATACTTGCAAGCCTGCATACACACTTACATACCCTGACACTCCAGATTCATTACCAAATAATCCCTCTCCCCTTCACCTGCCAAAGACAAGACTTATCACACCACCGATTCTGAAATCTGACAGCTCAACCTGACACTCATCTGAATCGGAGGGGCAAAGTCTTATTCGGTGTATTTATTTGTTTGTGATTCTCCATCCGAGATAAATCCCGAAATAAATTTCAAGTTGCTTTAAGTACACTCCAGGTTATAAATCGCATGCTTGCATTCTCATACCACAGTAAGCACGAAAACACATAGATCAACAATAGAGATATATGACTCGCTTTTCCCTTGCCAAATTCATGTGTGCACACCCACACAGAGAGAGAATGAGAAGCTAGGAACTGGAGGACCAACAATAATTTGCATGCAGCATACATTTTTGCTAATCAGAGGCAGTCAAAACAACTCAAACTGGGTGATATTAGACCAGGCAAGAGGGAATCACAGTTGTAAATGACAGGAAAGTGTCGCCAAAATGACAGAACTTACAGTCATGGATATTAACTATGGGAGAAGAAAAGTGGGCAAATATCAGGGATAAAAAAGAATGTTTCTATTTGTATTTAATCTTCATTTAAAATAAAAGCTACATATTTTGAATTGTCTAATGTTACCTTACATATCCAATCTCAATTCTATTTTTTTTAAATAATGAGAAAGCAAGAGTCAAAAATAACCCCAAATAAAAACAAACTCCCCAGTTATCTCGATGCCTGTTGGTGCAACAGTACAGAGGCGGTAGAACACAAAAATCACGTTCTCTGATGCTTTTCTTACCAGTCAGAAAGTGATTTCTAGCTTAGCGAGAACAGCAGTTACCACATCTTCCTCAGCTTGAAGCGGTTTCTCTCCCCACCCCACCAAGCAATATCAGTATCGTTCCATCAAAGTGAAAAACGGACCTCTAAATCTCACCATTAAATCCACACATTGCCCAGGTCCTGGCTCTTTTCATGGGCCACTTACCATCTGGAATGCATTCCTCAACACTTCCCTATTCGCTTGGTGTGACAAAAACACAAGACAAACTCCCAGGAATGTGTCAGTCGCCTGAATTGGGCAAAGAAGGACTTGTCTAGGTACAGACTACAACACCCATCCCTCCCATTTTGCGCCACTTGATCTTAGGTTTGGTAAAAAAGTAGACTGTTCAGATACTGGTCATTTAGTATGGCATAGTGGGAGATCTGATGCACCACAAGAATACAGAGAATAATCTGAGGCTAATGGACAAGCTGCCACATGAGGTTCTTGGTGGCCATAGCTTAAACACAACGCAAAACCTCTCTCTCTCTCTCTCTCTCTCTCTCTCTCTCTCTCTCTCTCTGTCTGTCTTTTTTTATCAGATCACAGCAAACAATCCCAAGGCCTTTGCTTCTTTTGAGCCTCTGGGTTTCCGTGCTGCAGTTCCTCTTGGAACTTACTTTCCCACTGTCCCCTTGTCTGGCATCTACTTAACTTTCGAGACCCAGCTCTAGTGGCATAAGGTTGAGGTACATGGTCTTTCTTCCCACATTCACCACAATGAGGCTGAGCTCCATTACCTCGCAACTGTCTCGTCACTCCCTGTCATCCGACTATGAGCATCTCAAAGGCGTGGTCCCAGTTCTTTTGCTGTTTGTATCTCCACAACATCATACAGCAAGCACTCGGTAAATGGCTATTGCTTCCCTGATGACCGGTAAGGCTTTTTCTTCTTTCAAATAGAAGGGCTTTCAACTATAAAATTTATTAAAATCATTACCGTTTTCTTCTGTTTTATGAGGAGGTAGGAGATTAAAAGTCAGGGCATTTGGTAACTAAGGACATAAAGCCCATTTTGTTATTTCAGCAGCAAACATGCCGGGGAAAAAATTGACTAAATTCAATGGCAACATCCCTCATGCTATATATCATGGACACTATTGTGGTTAGGATCTGGAATGTCCCCAAAGTCTCATGTATTTTAATGTTATGGATTGTCTATGGAACCATGTGCTGTTGGTGAATCGGGGTCTAGTCTGGAGGGGGGAATAAAGTTGTTAGGATTAAAGGCATGTAAGTTAAGACTAAAGGCTTGTGAGTTAGGATTAACGGTGTGTAGTGGTCACACCTTCCACACCTGGGTGCGGGAGGGGTTAATCACTGGGTGGAGACTTGGAAGGACGTATAAGCTGCATCCTGCCTTCCTTGAGGATTAGAACTGGGACTAGGACTGGTCTCAACTAGTCTCAACTTTCCTGCCTGTCTGTGATGTCGTGAGAAGCTGCCTCCACCTCTCTCTCTGCCATGTACTTCGATTGCTGCCAGCCGCCCTTGAATGGACTGTGACCTTTTGAAACTGTGAGCTAAAATAAAGCTTTTCTCCTCTAAATTTGTGGATATCAGGTATTAAGTCACAGCAACAAAAAGTAACTAAGGCAGACACATAAGGCCCCTGGGGATGTCCCAAGTTCATTTTCAACAAGCCTTATGTTTATACAGTAGGGGAGCTGGATGAGGCAGGCTTGACACACAAAACTTTATAGTTCTTAGAAATCTGTGTTAGAGATAGGGCTTTAACTGGCAGGGTCATGCCAGGTGAGACATGAGGCGCAAGCTACCTGTCCCAGAAGCCTGGTGTTTCCCCTCTCCCTGCATGGTCATCCCTCAACAGATGGGTGTGAAGACTCTTAACACATTTTGTTCAGAGATTACTTCAAACCCATTCCTGGTATTTCTTTCCTTTCTCTCCCATATGCCTCTTGAGTATAAGATGTAGGTCTTTGTTAGCAAAAAGGACAGAATGTTGCATACTCAGAAAAGGTCTCATACTTAAAC